>JAEBDU010013267.1:414192-1004548 GCA_016802625.1 Heliconius numata | reverse complement strand
ATATATATATATATATATATATATATATATATATATATATATATATTTTATGATCAAAATTCTCCACTTTTCGCTCATTTTAGCTAACCTAACCAAAGGTTGGTACTAAAATATTTTATATTTTTTTCTTTGAGTATTATTGAAGTCGCAAGAATCAAGTGCATTCTAACAGTATCTACTTCGTCAATCGTATTATATATTTTAATATTTAGTATTAATAATATTATTTTGCTATTCTCTTATAACAAATTAATAAAGAGGTACACTTATGTTAAGGTCCGTATTTATAAAATGTTCTCAACTCTGAGACCGATCTTGAGATACCGTTGGCGAGTTGAGAATGGTTTATAAATATGGACGTCAGTGTAGTCTTAGTAACAGCTGCCATAAATAATATACGTAACAAAAGAAGGGTGGCAAAACATAATTAAAACTATAATCGTGATATCAATAATAAACCAAATTTTAGAAATGAGTTATATCGTAAATATCCATTGCTTTAATAGCTTCATACAAATAATTTTCAAAATAGCTATCTTTCAAATAAGTTAGCTTCACGCGCTGGATCGGCACCAAGCAACATAGCAAGATAGGCAGAGAGAACCTGGGGATCTAGAGTTAAGACACTCGAACACAGAATTCTGGAGGCATTGCGTGTTGATTATTGGAACTCAACGACGTACTTTGCCATATTACCAGAGCGAGGAATTAAAATATTAAATATTTTATTCCTTCGACTGGGAATTCTGTCGCGTTTACAGTTTACCTCTGCTAAAGTTTTATATGCCTTAAAAATTATAAATTTGTATCAATATAATTTAAAAATAATTTTATCTTTTTAAGATAACAGTTGTAATATATTTTGTAAACATTAAATTTTAGCATTACACAAATATCTATCAAATTGTAAGAGGCACATTGTCTTTACAGATCTTAGTTACTGAAAAAAAATAATTTCATACCAACTTGAAAATAATTCTTTCCCTCTAAAGGTATCGAACCCACAAACGTCGCGCCACCGACTCTATATTATATTCTATTATTTATTGAAAGTTTAATTATTTATATGGTAATATATAAAGTTTAGCTTAATTTCATAATGTATTTATATCCATATTTTTATTTATTAGATTACCTCTTAGATACAAACATGTTATAGACAATACTCGAATAAAATATTTAAATTTATATATAAATAAGGTTCTTCTTGTCATACATTTTGTAATTTAAAATCGCCTTAGAAAATTTCGGAAAATTTTTTTGCTCATTTTTGATAATATATGTAATATTTTTCACGTGTATATTAATTAATTGTAGGCTATAATCAATTTTCTAATGAAATTGTTATTTTTGTATGAAAGATCTAAGACTAGACGATAGTCGAGTGGTGGTATTTTTGAATATGCTTATTATTATTGTATTCGACGTCAACGCATTTTGTATGTTTTTTTATCATGCGTAAATTGAACCTGGGTCATTTCATTTTCTAAGTTAAAAAGAAGCCAAGTCTAGAAGGAATCCTAGGAATTGAGCCTCTAGTGTTTATGTATACTGCTAGGATAGACCTCATTAGTCGTCAATACGTTTTTTTTACATGTATTTTCATTTAGTGTAAATATTTAATAAATAGATTTTCACCTGTTTCAGTGTTTTTTATTGGTCTTAAAATATTCTGATATATTTAAGCTATGTAAGTAAAAATATTTTAAAATATTTTTTGGTTATTAAGGCTTAGTCAATGTAATCATATTTAATTCATATATAAATAATATAGTGTAGCTTATTAATCAGCATTAACAACTGCATATGCAAACGAAAAATTTAGTGAACTTCGTTAGTCCCTAGCCAAGCCAAGCCATAGCGCGTTTCTCTCGACAGATCAATATGTATAATAGATGACACAAGTATGAAGTGATCCACATAATGGACCTCGCGAGTATTGGTGTCGTAGTAAGAGAGCATTCATAAAACCATAAATTAACAAAATAAGATTTATTTTACAAATAAATTTTGATCCCATCAGTCCCTACCCAACCCATGTGTTTCCTTAGGAGGATCAATTCGTATGACGGATGACGCGAGCGTGAAGTATCCCACATAATGGACTTCACCAGGCGTGGTGTCGTAGTGATAGTGGCCTCCGTCTCCGTGGGCACTGTAGCCGTGGAAATGCTGGACTCGAAGGTCTAGGTCCTGGAACATAATGGAATATTAGGTAATTGATAGTAAATTTTATTCTTTTTGAAAAAAATCCAGCTAAGTTTCTTAAGTCATTAGAAACATATAGACGGTATGTATTTTTATCATGTTTTTTTTAAAAACCCGCTTCCGATTTCTAACAATATAGTAAAGTAGGAATAGGGAGCTAAATTTCTAGCTAAATAATATTCAAAAAATACGCAACAAAATCAGTTAATACTGATTTTGAGTTAAACTTTCCTTCCGAAGTAAACTGCTACATACTTTGTTAAAGTATGTAAGCAATTAAAGTACAGTTGACGAGTCGTGGTATGTTTATTTACTTCCCGAGCGCGAGTGGACAATGCGCAAAAATTAAGATAACCTAATTTTGGGGCAGCCACTACTCGTTGACCGTACTACATATCTATTTATAGCAAGTCTCACCAAATCCCCAGTGACCATAGTCCCAAGATGCACAATGGGCGCTTTCATTTCAAAGAAGTGCAACCAGTCGTCGACGTCGCTGTCACTGCAGAGCGCGCTGCTGGAGAAGTCCGGCATCACGTGGTGCTTTACTTTACCCTCTTTTAGTAGGAACGCCCCGCCGAGACCTGGAAATTTCATACAATATTAGTGACAATTTTCTAGAGACCAATAGTGGCGCAGGAAAACAAGCGTGTGCATATAAACGCGATAGGTTGTAGATACGATTCCGATCAGAGTATATGAAATATTATCTTCATTTCTTCGCTGTGGTGTAGAGGCAAAGTGCAGTCTAGTAAATTCAGTAAATTATGTATCCGCGCGTGTAGCAGGGTACATAGAGGGAGCGTAGTATTAAGACACTCCTCACTTTCCGTCGAATTCTTAAGGCATTGCGTGTTCATTGCCTATTACTCAACATCACGCTTTGCCTTGTTACCGCAGCAAGGCAATGAAAATAATTTCATCTGTCCTGTTTTGCAAAAAAAGGCTCTTTCAAAAAATCTCTTTGTTCACGTCGAATCGATGCTTATAATGTATTATTGTATAATAGAAAAATATTAAGCGAGAAAAAGTATAAAATAAACTACCAATAACTTTATCTCCATAGTGTTTCTTTAGCGTCTCTCTGATGGCGGTGATGAAATTAGACTCGCCGATTCTCTCTTTGGCCACTATTTTGATGACCTGAAAAGAGACAGGAAAGCATTTTTAATTTATTATAGTGTAATCACGAACTGTATACATAATAAACAAGTTTATAACTGTTTGTTGAACGTATTTAGAACTTCAGTATTATAGATACCTCTAGGCAAGGCAATATTAACTCTAATAATTTCATTCAAAGTGCCCTAGCTCGATATTCCTACAACTTCAGACTTCAAAAAATTTACGACAAAATATATTTCTATATGTTATAAAAAATATTAGGTATATTACAATTTTCTAGTTAACCATTTATACTATAAAGATGCGATTTATAAACAAAATCCTTTAGTTATACAACTTTACCAAAATATACTAGCACCATACCTTGCCAGGTTTCCCTTCAGACAGCAGGTAGTTCCCGAGCAGCGCGGTCCTCGTCTCATTGTTGGGTAGCGTCTGCTGCAGGTACCCGCTGCTGCCCTTCGCCGCGCCCACCGGCGACACTGACACTATACGCGTGCCTTGCGATATCACACCTTTGTCCAGGAATAGGTTTATTATACCCTGGAATTTGTTGTATTATGAGAGAATGGTTATTTCTTGTTATACCTTTTTTATTGGTGAGTTGTTATTATTGCTACTTTTTTGTTCGAATTAAACCGGAAAGTTTCATGCTTTTAACCAAGGTTTTATACAGGCTCCTTCGTTTGAAGTAAAATTCTGAAATGAAGTATTTGTGTGTAAATATAAATATGTGAAAGTGTATACATCAGATGCAGCAATTCCAGTAGTTGCATATATAGGTTAATCTCACTCGTATAATAGAGGAAAAATAGAGTTAGTAACATAATTTATCACTAACGCCCTAAAAAAAAGGAGAGAAAAGTAATTGCCCATTAGATTCCATTCCATAATATCAAAAACCAAAATGAAAGTAACCAACCTCACAATTAACCCCAATATACGGCCAGGGTCCCGCTCCAGCGCCTGCCAGTAACGCGGGCTGTCTGCCCAAGTGCTTCAACAACGCCTCCAAGTCGTACACCTTGTCCCTTTGTACAAGTGGCACAAGGTAAGGAGGACCTCCCAACTCTATTAGTTTAGCATCTCCTAAGAGGCCTGGTGGAAGGGAAAAATTGAGAAGACTTAAGCTATAATATTACGTGACGCTACGCGAAACTAAACGCCATGCTTGTTTTTAACGAGATAGCTGAAGATGACTTGAACCCACACCCACAACGTATCATAAAAAACTTTCTAAAGACTAAGAATTTGATATGAAAGACCGTTCTTTTCAGCTCATATTCGGCGATCTCAAATATTGTAACAACGTCAAGTGCTGATAGTACCTTATCACGTTATCATAAACTAAACAATAACAAACTACTGTTCAGTTGTTCTATCAATATTGTTTTTAAGATTTATTCTTAAGTGTTATTTAATTATGCAGATTGTATTTTAAATATATAATATATAATTTAATATGTTTTTATATTACTTGGTTTGACTGACTTCGTCGAATTAAAATAAAGTGATGAATTAAAATTTCTTGTAAATATTTTTTTTTATTGTCAATTGCTTTAAAAAAGATGTTTTTTTTAAATTATCATACTTTTTTTCAGCTTCAGACATTTTCTATTATACATATAACAGACAGGCTGCAGGATAAGCAAAGGAAACCTACTGAAGCCTCACTTTTCTACTTTACCGCCAAGACACTGTCATTGACATTGATTGGTTACAGTAGATCAGTAGCAGAACCAAAGCTGAAAAGTAAAAGTAGTTTCAATACAATCATTCTTTCAAGAGAAAATCGAACTCATAATCATTGCGGTTGCAATCCAACATTGAGTCACTTCACTTTCACTTTAGATTTTTACTTTGTAGGAGAACAGACACTTATAAAGATTGGCCATACAAATTGTTAAGAATTAAAACGTTAGTTCCTATTTACATGTGGTTTTCATATACAGTATTCAGGATACACTTACCAGGAGCCGTGAGGTGGAACGGTGGCTGCGTTAGGTCTGGACTGTCTTCGACCGCTACCTCAACGTGTTTAAATGTAACTGGTAGACCTCGAGAGAGCACTGAAAATTAAAAAAATTATTAACTTTTTTGGAGCTCGGCTTAATATCGCGATATGATAACATAGTATTTTCTCCTGAAATTAAATGATAATGTGCCATAGATAATAAGCCAATATAGTTTTAACAAAACGGTGCCACATGCTATACAGCTACCTAAAACTACTCAATTACTGTATGAGACTTTTCCATGTCGTGTGCTTACCATTAGATTAACGTTGGATTGTTTTTATAGGTTTATTTAAAATTTGACAACAAAGCCACACGTGAACTAAAGGAGAAGATTTAACGACATCATAGCGAAAAAAATAATTATTACCTAAGTATTTCCTAGAAAGGGAATCGAACCCACAACCTGTCGCGTTTACAGTCACACGCCTGTGCCCTGCGCCACGACTGGACCTTTTTAAATGATAAACTTCTATTCATATACATTTTATATTACTAGATATTTAAATATCTACTATTTATGTATCAATGTTTACAAAAATGTAAAATTATATTGATAGTAGCGCTCGTTTCATTCATAATTTAACAGTTACACAAATATATGATAAGTACTTATTTAAGTATTTTTCTTTTATATACCTGCCTAAATTTGTATAGCATAAAATAATTAAATTAAAAAACAATCTTACCATCCACTACTTCTTCTAAAGGCGGTGTAAAAAGAGCCTTTTCCTTAATATCCACACTTGCATAATCTACGGAGGCCATGCTAAAAATAAAGGAAAATATATCAAATATTTATAAACAAAAGAGTCTAACATATATTTATTAAATATTTTGTGTATTTCTATAGATTGGGTTGGACAAACAGACATTATTGTAACTTTGACATAAGTAGGTACTAAACTAGTACTCACTCAATGTTTTCATCAATCAAGGCCGCAGAATCCACATAATTTACTACCAAGCCAAATATAAAAACACAGAATAAGACAAACTGAAAACACGACATTTTTGTTTAAATATACTAATAACTACAAATTGTCTACTAAAAGTCATCTAAGTAAATGAAAAAAAGACAAATTATAGGTCAAAAGTTATCATAATTAGATAAACTTATTATACAATACGTACGTAATATGAAGTAAATTGTTAACTTCTGGCTAAAACTTTAGAGGTCAGCCTTAGATTGTCCGATGTTGGTCCAAAGCTTGTTTTGTAAACTTATACAGCAGTGTTCAGTGTAGTCGTGCGCACGCGCCGAATGCCGGCGTCGACTGACCTCACTTCACTTAAATTACTTATTGATTTCTACACCGCCTATAGATGCGGAAAACTCTATATAAAGTGTAGATATTGTTACTATTGCTACTTAATTTCGATGGATTCTGTTATTTTTATATATAAAGATAATAAAATATTGCGTTTTATTGCAATATTTTAGTTATAGCTATAAAAAAAATGACTAAAATTATACTAATTTTGCATGGAAATTTAGAAAAAAAATAGTCTACATTTGCCATAACTCTTTCTCATTAAGGTAACTTTTTTAAATTTAAATGTTAATTAATTTAAAGACAAATATTTTTCATGTAATACACTCCACTCCATATAATCACTTTTGACTTCGTTTTCTCTATAAATAGAGATTTATTTGATAAAAGGTGCCTAAAAAGTTCTTAAATCAATGTAGGTACGATTGTAAAAATAAAACGCAAAATTGAAAAAAGTGTTATTAATAAGAATTTTTACTTATTATTGCTTAAAACTTTACATAAATTAATCAATCATGTTCACATCCACCCAAATTACCATCAACTTTAAAAATAGACTAAACTAAAATCAACCAAATTTGTGTGAAATTTATAATTCACATATTCTTAATAAATAATTTAAAGATAAATTAACTTATACTAAAAATCCTCCAATGACTAAACTAACGGTACTCTTCACTAGTTAATTTGATCGATACAAAGCTCCTAGCTTTATTTTAATTTATAAAACAGAACAGAATAGAATTTGGTAATTTCGAAAAAAAAAAGTTTTTTGATATTTAATGAGTATTTCCATTACTCGAATTTGTAATTAGATTAGACCTTTAAAATATATAATACTTTTTTTCTCTTTGTTATTATTTTACAATACCATCATAGATCAATAGGAACGCAATGGTTATGAATAAATATTTTATTAAAAGAAACTTTTACGTTTATAACATAAAAGGTGTTCTATTTCTTAAAATCACTGGCTGTTTTTCTACTATAGAAAGGAAAATATATGGAAAGGAAACATCCCACGCCTCCGTAGTATCAATAACACTTTAAAATATATTCAAATGTAATATAATACAATAAAACATATATATTTTTAAGTTATTGTGCATATTTATATTGTATACAGTAAGCATATGCAGTTATTGGTTGTGTTGAATGCCATATTAAAGCAATATGGATAATAAATTATCTTTACAATAAGATAAAATTTGGCCAATAATAAATTATATACAAATATTACTTTAATTTAAAGCAAATTTTAGAATAGTTGTATATACTATTTGTAAAAAAATAAATATATCAATATATATATTTTTAGTTTCACCATTTTTCTATGGTGTACAGATAGCAAAAAAATATTTTACATTATCTTATAAGAAGATAAATATAAAAGCAATTTTTTGTAGTTTTATTACATACATATTTATAAATATATATTTTTTTATAAATGAAACAGTACTCATTAGTAAAGTAAACAAAACTTTATACAATTTTAAAAGTTTAAATAATAAAAAATACCTTTTATTTTTTGCTATCGGTGCACCATATTTCAACACAGCCTTTATAAAATTTATACTAAAGCTAAAACAAGTGATTTATAGAATATATAAAATATGTTTAATAAGTTAAATATGTGCATGCGACATGACATACCAAACATTTTTTAAATTTCTACAGCATGAAGATAAAAAAATAATAATTTGCTACTTATACTAATAATATATATATCTTTTATAGATAGAAATTGCAGTACAGACAAGATAAATCGTAGAAATCAAACAAAATTACGAAATAAAGTTAACAATAAATGGTTTAAATATGACATTATTTTTTTTTTAATTAAAAAAGTGTATTGAGAAATACTTTAATTAAATATATTCACAGAATACACCTTTTTAGAATCATTTCTCATGATTCATTAGATAGAAGTTAACGCCGTTAACGCCTTGTCATGCCAGGCTGGGGAAACATAAATATTTGTAAACATATTAAAATACCTACTTAATTTACCTTCCATTTAATAAGCAACCAAACCATTTATAAATCTATATAATACAAGGACTATCATAAAGCACAATCAAAATCGACACAGCTCATTGTTTCAGCAATTACACGACATGTTTAATACAATTTTTGGCATACATTAGGATTTTACAAAAATAATACTTAAATATAGTTTAACTTACTGTGCGTACAATATTTGTAAATTTTTGTGTGTCAAAAAGCTAAGGCTTATTAAGTTCAATATAAAACTACAAGTATTGATATAAAGCTACAATCCAAGCTTGGTCTAAATAAAAAAATGTTCTTAAAGTATTCATACAATAAATAAACTTAAAAATAAAATTATTGCACTAATAAGGACACTAACAACAACTAAGCGAGACCGTCGTGGCGCAGCGGCACAAGGGTGTGCCTGTAACGCGACGGTTGTGGGTTCGATCCCCACTCGAGGAAGTGAAATATTTATTTACGTTTATATGCCATTTCTTCTCATGTCATGCTCTGATGTCGTGGCATGTCTGCCACTCAACACGCAATGTCTCCAGAATTCGGCAGAAAGTCGGGAACGGAGTGTCTTAACACTAGGTTCCCTCTGCCTACCCTGCTGTGTGCGTGATACAGCGTGAAGCTGATAGCTAATTAACAACAACCAATGTCTGTCTTTTATAAATTTAAAATAATTTAAATTATTTATTCAGTCAACTCAGCCAACACAGGTTAAGTAGTCGAGTCAGGTTAAGTTAGAAGGTAATGACTTCTATTATCTTTTCTCGTTCAATTTGCATACATATTATAGTGATAAGATATATGCTTCATCATAATAAAATACGTAAAATTCTAATGTCAATGAAATTAGATGCAAAATGTTTTTATAAAAAAAACAAATGGGTAATACAACCTTAATATAATAGCAAAATAAAATGAGTTTTAAGTGCTATACTTATTATTATTTTCAGCATAGGCCCTGATGGGCAAAGATCCTAGTGTATAATTATTATTTATATACACTTAAAATTCTCATTTATCCATAGCACAGCTATTATCCAGAATCGTTTTCATCTATATCCATGCATATGTAACTTTAAGTAACATCAATAAACTTAGGTGGAAAAACAATGTGGCAAAATCACGGTCGATGGTTGTGGCCGCGCTGAAGTTAGGATTTCTGAACTTTTGCATATTATGCACTCGGGAAGAAAATAATCAAAGTAACAAAATTTCTTAAAAACAAGTATGCGGTAACCATTTACGGCCGACTTCAGGAAAGATACGGCTCGGCGACCGAAGTGAGCCTGCGTGCTATATCATTAGTGCCGAGGACGGCGCTCTACTTTCAACACCACCCATCCACGTCTTTACCTAACTTGGTCATACACTAACTACAGGTCAGTATGCGGCAGTAGCGTATGTTTCCTATCGTGATACAGCTGCCTCGCCGCCGCCGCGTGCCGCGCCAGCCAGCGCGCCACGTCTGCGCTGTCGCACTGGACGCGCGGGCGCCGCACCACCTCGCCCGCAGCGCCACCCAGCCCCGCGCCACCCGCGCCCGCCGCCACCGCACCCCCGCCGCCGCGCACTCCCAGCTCCACGTACCACGCGCCGGAGGAGAACATCGCCGTGCACGATACTAGGTTGCTATTGAACAATATCAATATAAATATTATGAACGTATCTATTATAAGTCCACTTAGTGGTTTAGTAGTCTCATCTTTCTAGAATTGGGATATTTTTTGGTTCGATGGTTCTTTCGGCGGGTAATATTTAAACTAAACGTTTTTAGGAAACGTGATTAAATTTTAACGCAGCGGTATTTTCACTTGCGCCTATTAGAAACCATCCAAGCGCCCTGACCACTGAGCCGTACATTCTGATCAAACTTCGCCAAAATTCTTGTATTTTATTTTATTTCTATTTTAGTTGTAGATTTCAGAAAACAAATTTTGACGTTCCATTTTCTTCAATCGGCTGGGTATAAAGCATAGAATTAATAATATATTTTTTGTTTTTAATGAATATTAACATCTATTTTTGCAGAACGTACCTGAGATGCGTCTCCATAACGACCTGCGGTGGTCCGTGCTTGCACGTCACAATACGCAAGTACGTATCCGACAACAACGCACGTATGTCGTGCGGCGTGTCACGCACGGTGCGGTGTGCCAGGAATCTCTCACCGGCGGCGTTAGGCAGTGCCAGCAACAGCGCCGCGCCCTCCGCCAGCGCCGCACAGTACCGCGGCAGCGGCGCCACGCCCGCGCCCGCTAGCCGCGGCGCTCGTGCGCGCTCGGGCGCCCTCGCCGCCCGTCGAGCCGTGTCGCGCACTGCCGCCGCCGTCTCCGCGGCCAGGTCGAGCATGCCTATGACCGGCTTAGTGACGGTGCCCACCAGCCCCTTGCCCACGCCTGCGAGGAAGCCCGCCACGCCCTCCGCAGCGGCGCCCTCATAGCTATGTTTTACTAATGACGTCATACCACCTGGAAATAATTAGTAAATAAATCACTGCTAATATCATAATGCTAAAGAACTACTGGTTTGAGATAAGAAAAATATCGTTAAAATTATTTGTTGAGGAATTTTTTAGGTTAAACTCTATAAAGATATAAGTTATATAACATTACGTTAATTAGCTTAGATATAAAACCATAATTTTAACTATTCTATAAAAGCCTAATACAATTAAAACAAAACAAATTTTGCCAAAAATTAAAAAGTGTTTTTTTTTTCAAACAAAATACTCTAATCCTACGTCTAAATTGATGACATATCTTAATTATTTATTTTAGGTATGAGTTTGAAATATTTTTCCCTATATGCTGCTTTCGTAAAAGGAGGGCAGACTCTTCCACCCTATATAGAGTGTATGAACGTACCAAGTATGCCAAGTCCCAGTCCACGGAATCCCGCCGCGATATGTGCACCAGCGGCAGCAGAACGTATACGACGGCGTGTTTCCTCGTGTGCCTCATCACCCACTACACGCTCCAAACCATCACCTAATGTTTCTGCAAAATAAAACATGTCACATAATATAGACACAATCATTGAGATTACGGTGTGCCGGTACGCCACAACTTTTTTAAGTTTTTTTTTTTCGATGATCAAAATTACAAAAAAACCATATAACTATTATCTCAAATAAAATTATTTTTACATATTCTACTTAATATTAAAAAAATTGCCACAAATATACAATATATACCTACTATAAAAAAAGTTTGTACCATACCAGAAACTTTAGCAGCAGAATTAGAAATGCCATGTGTAACATTCTTGAGCAATGCTCCCACGTTGCCCTCCAGCAGCAGACCGGACACGCCCTCCGACACGTCTGCGACAAAACCCAGCGGGTTGCCCAAAAAGTCTACCGAGCCCAGGATCTTTGCCGCTTGCCATTTTAGCTCCTTAAGCATAATTAGGAATGTTACTTTAAATGTTGTTTTTTTAGAAATTTAAATGAAAAAAAAAGAATCATATACGCGAACCAAGTGTCTATATTTAAAAATATTAGAATCTACCTAGATTAAACTAGGTAGATTTTGAGATATAGAATTATAATTTATTGTCTATCTGTATTCTATACTATAATGAAAAACCAACATGATAATGTTGTATACTTAAAATTCCACCTATACTCGATTCATTATGGCATGAGACAAAATGTAAACAAAAAAAATTGTTTCTGAACCATTAATGACGAAACCGTCCTACCTACCTACCTATCTGCTATATGATACATTTTTTGCATCTTTTGCTCATCTTTTATCCCATGGTCAATGCACCTTTGCCAAGCTTCTACTGTTAAAGTTTTTATTAATAAAAACAACAAAAGTAACAACGGAATCACGTAAATTCAATGAAAAACTGAAATTGGCGAATATAATCTGACGGATGACAAAATATTTTAATATAAAGTGTTCACTCGTCATAATTTCAGTATGTAATTTATTTTTATACTATTAAAATATGCTTCAAGTTTGAGAAGAAGTTGGCTTTTAGGTGTTTTTACATGTCAAGTATTTAAAAAATATGAAATTTAAATAAAAAAAAAACAATCAAAGTGAATCGAGTATAGATTAAATTAACCATCTCGGACGAGTAATAAAATTGAAAATTTAAATAAAAGTTAAAATACCTCTTTTACGTAAATAAGTAAACTAAAGTTCATACAATCTTTTTTTCATTTCTTCGCTCTGTTAACGGCGAAACGCGGCGTTGTGTTCCGCCATTCGACAAAAGTGGGAAATGAAGTGCATTAGCACAAAGCTTCCTCTATCTACTACATGTGGGATGCAACGGGAAGCTGAAAAAAAATGATATCTTATACTTACATCTTTAAAGTGTTGTAATAGATGTCTTGCGAGCGAAGCCGCAGTATCGAACACGTGTGCGCGTACAAACGGTTCTAATTCCACCGCCGCATCCTCAAAGCGAATGAACGTCAGTCCCAAGCGACGTTTAAGAGCACTTAACTCGCTTTCTAATTTGTTTGCCGTAAACATTGATAGTCGTATCTAAAACATACACAAATGTATATTAGATAATGAAATTTAAATTTTTATCTTAATAATAAAATATAAGGTTTGGCTTAATATGATAAACTTTACATTTTATTATTACCATAATAATTAAAGTTTCATAATTAAGGAAGTATGATAAGAGTTTTTATCATACTTTCTTAATTGGCAACACTTTAATATATTTATTAAGTTTGCTTATACAACATACTGTCCCCAGTGATGATGAAAAAAGTATCTAATACTGTGGTCGCACTTTCTTTATCGCTTAAATTTATAATGGAATCTTATAAAAATATGCATTAAAAAGTAACGAATGAAATATGCAATTTCATGCTTTTTGTCGCCGTGAGGAATCAATCAATGAATATTAGCAGCTCCGTAAAGTGGTATGCAATATATGTATACCTGGCTCGGAATAATCTTGATGAGCGCCACGTAGTACCGTGTGGCGTTGAGCGCCGTGAGCTCGTGCAGCACACGCCGCGTCTCGTACTCCGCCTCGTCCGCCTCCTCTGCGTCCGTCGCGCCCGCGCCGCCTTCCACCCACGACCACACCAGGAGGATTAATCTGTAGTTAAAAAAATCATATATTAGAGGTACAACGATTATTGTTCATGATTTTAGACATGCTATTTGCAATGAATTAAATTTAAAAACATCTATAAGGAACCGAAAGTAATAGTCAAAGAGGCCGTTACTACATATATACTGTTGTTACTACTTTATCTCACATATAATTGGAAAGGGGGTTCCTCTGCCTATATATGATTAGTGTGACACTCCGTTCCTCCGTCCCTAAATTTTGCCTAGTGACTTAACTTTTGACTCAACTCATATACTTTTACATTTTTTATCGTAAGCATATAGACAAACCTCTCATCCAATCTAACAGCAATAGGACGCAGTGCCACCACAAAGTGATTAAAGTACACGGCGTTGTACCGCGGTGGGGCACGTGTCACCTCTAATGACACATGTAGGGCGGGAATACTGCTGCTTTCGCCCAGGCAGTATAGTAATACGGGGCTTGGAGTGTTGGGTAACTGATGGAAAATGAGAAAAATCACTATTAGGCGTTTACGTTACTAAAGATTTGTTTTATATATTTTTTTTTATTGGAAAGCTGGTTACTTTGCAGCGCAACAGTTTGGGTACAATTTCCACCGGAGGGAATAAATTATTTAATATATTCATTTCTTTGCTCTGGTAGCGTATTTCGTAATATGTATTTATATAATTAAAATAATAAATGACAATCAAATTAACTTTGTCACATTCATACATTGACTAAATCGTTTATATTTTTTAAATATACAATACATACCTGATTATCCCACTGCATAGAATCAACCGACAGTGCGAGATGCGCGTGCGCGTGCGCCCTAGCCGCCGTCAGACGCACGTGCGCAAAGTGCGCGTACAGCAGCTCGGCGGGTGGCCAGCGCGCTACCAGCGACACCGACAGCCCCACCAGCGACACCTGCAGGCCCCACTCACGAGAACTACCCTCGTCCGGTGTGCCCTCTGTGCTGTCGTCATCGTCAGTGCGGTCTACTGTTTTCTTGTCCTGTACATGACAAATGTTAATGATATAATTGAATATCAAAACAGCGGCAACGATAGCAGCACTAGTGACACTTGTAGGCCTAAATGACGATATTATTTTTGTTGTTAGTGTCCAGTGTGTTGCATATTAACTTAACAAAATGCACAAATTAGTTTTAAGTTTATTAAATTGATATGTGACCTGCAAAGTATGAAATACGCAATAAAATAAAATTCATAGTAACGAAATAAAGAAGTATCTTAGATGCAATCAAAATGCCCACTCCATATTATACTGTTATCCCATATTACAGTACAGTCAAAGATCTTGGAATTCATCTAGACCAAACGCTATCATGGTCCGTACAGATGACAAATATAAGCAAAAAAATTCTCCGTACCTTAGGCTCTCTCCGAAGTCTTCGTTCTGTTTTACCTATTCCCACCAAAGTTATGTTAGCAAATTCTCTTCTTCTCTCAATTCTCGACTATGCGGACGCAAGCTATCCTAACTTAACCGAGGACTATGTAAACAAACTTGAACGACTTCAAAATCTTGCTATTCGGTTCATATTTAACTTACGCAAGTATGACCATGTTTCCGAATTTCGTTTGAAGCTCAAGTGGCTCCCTATCCGTTGTCGCCGGAATCTACGTATACTTTCAATTCTGTACTGTGTGTTATTTACCCATAAGTCTCCGCCTTATTTAAGGGAAACTTTTGAATTTTTAGGAGCGCATATAAGTAGGATGAGATCTACTAAGAATCTCTCTTTAAGATTCCCTAATTACACAAGTAAGTTTTATGAGAACTCGTTCGTGGTACGAGCGATAAATCTTTGGAACGACTTGCCACTTCCTATTAGACGTTCCAAATCTTTACATATATTTAAAAAATCTGTTAAAGAATATTGTATTATCTTAACACCTATTCTTTATAAAGACGTTTGATTATTCTATTTACTTAATATATATTTTGTTATTATATGACATCAATATACAGGGTGGAATTGTCAGCACCACTTTAAATGAAACCACAGTTTTAACTACTCTATAAAAGCCTAATATAATTCAGAAAAAAAATAATTCCCAAAAATGAGAAAGTTATTTTTTCAAACAAAATAAATAATAAAATTATCGTTTTAAAATAAAACGCCATTTGTAAAGTATAACATAGGCACGCACACACTTACCTGTCAAAGCGGCAACGTGGTACATGTATGTGTGCGTCACACGAAATACAGGTATGGATAAAAATCGTGAAATGAAAAAAAAATCCTACGTCCAAACTGTTGAGGTATCTTAATTCATTTTTTTAGCTCTGGGTTTGAAATATATTACCCTATATGCAGTTTCAGTAAAAGAAGCGCTGCCTCTTCCACCCTGTATATTATATATGTATATTATTATGTATTAGTCTATTATATTACTTTATATATTGTACTATTTTATAAATATTTATGTATTAAGTTTATGTATTAGGATAAAATATTAATTACGTATGTTTATTTATTTGCACCACCCACTATTTGTTTTAAATTTTGTCTCCTAACCTCAAGGTTGTCTGGAAGAAATCGCTAATTAGCGATAAGACCGCCTTTGTACTTCACACTATGTTTTTTTAGCTTATAAGTACTAGATGTAGTTTGTAACTTTGTTTTCTGCTGTTTGTGATGTACAATAAAGCATAAATAAATAAATAAATAAATAAATAAATTTTAAAACGAGCCGAAAAACAGAATACGAGTCACTGTCGGCTACACTACATGAATACTTACCGCATCCGCGTAGTCCTGTATGCGCACGCGGCGCGTGGGCCCGTCGGCGCACAGTGTGACGGCGAGGCGGCCGGAGCCGGGTCGCAGCGTGCGCCACCACACCGCCTGCTCCGGCGGCACTGCACCACCACCCACGCTGCTACCAGGCAACCCCAGGACCACGCGACCACCTATATACATAAAAATATAGCATTAAATTAATATTTTAATTTTATGAATGATGTTGGTTGGTGATACAGGTGGAAAGCGTCAGCGCTCATTTTACGGGAACAGCATATAGGGTAAAATATTTCAAACCTATGCCTAAAGAAAATAATCAAGATACCTCAACAGTTTAGACGTAGGATTTTTTCCATTTCACGATGTTTATCCATGCCTGTATTTCGTGTGACGCAGTAACGCATAGATACCAATAACGTAAACAGATACTACTACAAAAATACCACTTAAATAAATTTTGAGGTAAAATAAATTTTGCCGCCAATACCTACAACTCCATTTCGGAATGAGGCGTGTGCGGCGGTATCCCATTGATAGACAAAACAAAAACACTTTTAACCAGGCTTGTTAGGTTAGATATTCTATATTTTACATATTTTTAAGGTAGGGAGAGGAAACTTGGAAACCTAGGGACTTAATTAATTTTAATAGTTACAGGTAACTACTAATTCTCCTTCACAAGTAACGAGTTCAAATAAATTTAAGGGTTCGCACTGTTAATTATAAATATAAAATAAGAATAAAACCAACCAGGAGCCAATCCCATAAGTCCATTCTCAGGTTGCACGCACAGATTAGCGTGCGCACAGGCCATGCGCGTGCGGGGCGCGGTGTGTGGAGCGTGGGGGCTGTGGGCGGGGGCCACGAGTCGCCACGCCTGCGTGGAGGCGCGGCGCGGGTCCGCGCGCCGGAGGACCAGCGCCGCCGCACGACCAGGACGAGGCGCTGCTTCTTCTATGTCTAATACCTGTAAAAAGCCAAAAATAAATAAATCGATGAAAGATGCACAGATTAGACTTTTCTTACATTAAACTATTTTCCTCTCGAATTGATATATTAATGTTAAAAATATAAATTTTAAAAAAATTGTAATAAAGACTCGATTAAGGCAATAGTTTCTTTTACTTTTTACAAATAACATTAAATGATTTTTAGAAAATATGAATAGTAAAAAAAAAACGCCTAAACAGCGCCATCTATTGAAAAACTATCCACTATTTTTTATCAATTCTATTATTTAATTTATATCTATGTATTTTAAAGATACCATAGAGTGGGGTGTCAACGTATTTTCTTCCGAAAGGGCGTCAGTGGGCTGCGGCGGCGAGCTACCTTCGTGAATGAGTTGGTCATTAGGTCCACGGCGCCAAAGCTGTGACCTATTTTGAAAAACATACATAAGTCAAATAAAAAAACATCGAAAGAAATTTAAACTATATTACTAAAATAATATTTAGTTTCTGTACCTGTCGCCATATCGCTTGCGCGCTAATTGCACACGCGTAGAGCCTAAAGGAACTTCCAACACCAAGATTCCTTCATCCTCAGCACCCGTCCCTGCCTGCTTATTACTATAAAACAATTTACAATTCCATTATGATCAAAATTCTATTAAATATACATTTTTAACAGACTTAGTTAGGACATACCTGGATGACTGTTCAGGTGCAGTAGCAGCAAATGCAACATATATAAAGTTTTGATATAACAGCGTTTGCGGCGCAGCATGTAACGCATTCAAGGGCACTACAAGTCTTGGTCCACCGGGTGCCCGTAGTGCAATAGCCGAAGTCCCCTCGGGCTCCGGTAGCGCCCAGCGAGCCCTGCCACCAGCTCCCACCACGCACTCCTCAATACAGCCGACCTGGTGGAACATGATGGCGACTGGCGCGAAGTTATCTATGCGCAGTGGTGGTGGTGCACCCGTGGCTGAACTTAGTACTACCAGTAATGCAGCGCCTTGTGATACTACCTCTACTCGTAGGATGCGGTATGATCCGCCAGTTTCTCTGTGAACACACAATATACACAAATACAAACCACAATACGTTATTACGATTAGATGGATGGATTCGGAAGATTCTATGCACAAAATTAAGATTTAAAGTCCGTATTTTTTTGTTATACTATTTAGTTAAAAAAGTCCATGAGATACAAGGGTGCGACTGTAACCGCGACAGATTGTAGGTTGTATTCCCACTTTTTCATTCTCTCACTCTGGTACAAGGTTACAAGGCAAAGCGTGGCGTTCAGATCTTCCACTCAACACAACACTACTATACACAACAAACTATAATTGTAAATCGACAGTTTTGTGTATGATTTTCTCTTGGGGGAATGAATTTTTTTCATTTCCTAGCTCTGATAAAACTACAAAGCGTCGCGTTTAGTTACGCCGCTCAACACTAAAAACAAAAATTTGGATGTGCATGGTGAACGGAGTGTACTTAACACAAGATTCCCTAGAATATATATATTGAAACTGTAAGAAAAATAAAAAAGACAATAACAATCCAAATAAGTGTAACCTGCAAGCTATATGCAAACTCCGTGGCGTGTCTATCCTGAAGCCACCCGACCACGCAGTAAGAGGGCGGGGCCCAGTGGTAGTGGTCGAGTCCGAGGAAGACTCAGATGCTAACACGCGTACACACAGCAGCTGGTCGCGGTCCCAGCGCGCCCAGTGCCATGGTAGATAGCAGCCCGCAACTGCTGATACGTGCGTTGCTACTGCGCCTGGATCGTTCTAGTTACAAATGTTTACTTTAACTATTCAACATATAATAAAATACAATGTATAAGAAGTATAACAATATGCAAAGGTTCCGCGAGCCGTTAGCCCTATGGACGGCTACGACTCATGGACCGTACTGTATGCAGAGGGAAGTTAGGGTTAAGATACATTGTTCCCTACTGGCATAACTTAATACAATACAAAGCCATAATTGAAATATCTAAAGATAAAAAATTTAATTCTGAAGTGAGATGTTTAAGTAACGTAATTATGAAACACATTTATATAAATCGTGCTAGCGACAAGAATATCTCTTGTCTTATAAATAATAACGAATGAATCAATAAAAGTTTTAACTATCAAGCAACCATTTATACGCAACGTAAAACGCAACGCAACTTTAAATTCTACAATTTTCTTACATGAATAACAGTTAATACACAAAAAATAAAACTAACCAAAGTAGTAGCAGTACATTTCTGAGCAAACTGCAAACAATGATCCGTATTATTATGCAATTGATATCTTGGAGTCAATGTAACTATGTTAGTCCTTCGGTACCGGCCGCGCCCCGCGCGCACCGCCACGCCTATTGCGTACGCGCGTTCCTCACCCGCCACGCCGCCTGCGCTGGTGGGACCTGTTTGAAGACGCTTTACTGTTACACCCGGCCCGAGACCGAAAGGGGAACACCACTGTAAGGAATAAGAAAATATTAATATTATTTTTTGTAATAAGACCTAGAAGAACCTTAATTAAATAGAATAATTAAAATTTCCTAGGGATACTCAATTTTTTTTCTAGACTTGTCTGCTAAGTAAAGTAAAAATTGACTGTCTGTAAAGTCGAGGACGACAGTTCTACGTGATACGTTATATATAAGAAAACATTGATAAAAAGTTGCATATTTTTATGAATTGTATTGAATTATTCTGACAGAACTGAACTCAACTATATAACTGTAGCTTTAGTAATGAGCAATTTTTGTTTAATTCCATTGTATCACAATTTTGTATTTTTTATAGCTTATAAATACATTAAGTACACATCGGGACACTTCAATAGCCCATTTTGTCGTATAAGTAAGTGTATAATGGTGTGGTGTAGCCACCTCGGCATTGGGCGCGAGCGCAGTACCGAGGCGCGCGCTGACTGTGGGCCCGTCGCCGTCGGCGAAGGCGAAGGGTAGCGGCGCCACCATGCGCGCCACCTCGTGCTCCGCGAACTGTCCCGCCGCCGCCGCATCGCCGCCGCCGCTACCCTCCGCGCGCACCACCAGCGGCAGCCCCGTGCGGTTCACCACCCAGTACGCCGCCGACACGGACACCTGACATTATATTATATTCATTAATATCATTCTATTACCATTAATTAACACGTCATGTCTGGAAAGGTGAAAACGGAAAACTTTTTAAAATTCTATAATTTATTATTATAATTATCTCTCAATTTAGTCGTGGCGCAGCGTTTAAAGGGTGTGAACTGTAACGCGACGGTTGTGAGTTCGATTCCCACTCGAGGAAGTGAAATATTTATTTACGTTTATATTTCCATTTCTTCGCTCTGGTGTCGAGGCAAGGCCCGGCGGTCCACCCTTGTGCTGTCACACCCTTGTGCCGCTGCGCCACGACGGTGAAAAAGATGGCCTTTTACTTAAAACGATTAATTCTAGACGCAAATAGAAAAACCTCTCCCACCTTGATACCATCAGTCTTTTTCACAGTGACTCGCGCATTCAGATAGAGACGTCGACCGCGCTGGTCGCGCAGCTTGAGGCGCGCCGAGAAGGAGCCGGCGTTGGCAGCGCCACCCACACTGAGCGCTGACGACCAGCCGAAGCCCTCCAGCTTGACGGTGAGCTCGACGCCGTCCTCCACGTTGAGCTGGTGGAAGGGCTGCGTGTGCGCGGGCGACAACGTGCCGGCGGCGCGGTCGGCGCGGTACTGCAGTTCCAGCGGCAACAGGTTCTCGAGGCGCAGCGCCGGCACCAGCGTGATGGTGTGCGCGGCCAGCAGCTCAGCGCGCTCGCGCTCTGGTGGGAAGCGCTCGCGCACGACTACGCTGCAGAAGCGGTACACGTGGTCATGAGGCGCGCGGCACTCGTGGTGCAGCAGCGCGGCGGGCGCGGCGGGGGCGGCGCGCCAGTCCAGCGCGGCGGGCGCAAGCACGGGCTGCGGCGCTGTGTGCGCGCGCACCAGCGGCCGCGCCCACACCGCGCCCGGTCGCGCGCTCAGCGGCGCCGCCCAACGCTCGCCCGCGCCCACTTGTGCGCTGCGTGTGCCTGCACATACATTATTGTCTTATACAATGTACAACAGAACAAAATATTTTAAATAGACCATGTATTTTTTCTCACACCTTACAACGTACAAATGTATATAAAATGCTACAATATAATACACTGACAATATATTTAGCAATAAAACATCAATATGTGAAACAAAATAAATACCTAAAATAACAATTTGTTACACACTAAACTTTTCTTTTCATTAATAATCAACAACAATCTACATGTGAAACTAATATAATATAGCGAATAAAGCTACAACGCTCTAAAGTACCGACTTAGCTGCATGGCGTCACGACACAATCAGTATATTACACACAGTTGCGCGCCTGACAGTGTTAAACAATCACCGTAACTAAGAAAAAGGGGCGCGGCGGCAGTGGTGGCGGCAGCGGGGGCGGGGGCGGAGACAGCGGGCGGAGGCCGCGCGGGCGCCGCCAGTGCGGCGAGGGCGGCGCGGCGTCGTATGGCAGCACACGAGGCGGCCCAGGCCTGCGCCGCGCTCGCCCCGCGCCTGCCTGCGCACCAACCCACCACTCACCACATACCCACCACAGGCCCTACTAGCCTAACCTACACGACAACTTTCTCCACGGACGCGACATTGAAATTTATTTTCTTGCTATTTTTCTAAAATTACCTTTCATATTCATTCAATATATTGTCTTATAAAAGTTAACCGCAGATGGTACATCTCATGCAATAATATCTCATCTCATCCCTACTTTTGACATAATTAAAGGGAAAAAGAAAATGATAAATTTATCACAATTACGGACATTAAATGAATCATTCTATAATTTTTACCTAACCTAAATTTACCTAACGTAAATTTGTAACTAAAAAATATTTCTACATCGTAAAACACATCGTAAAGACAAAAAGAAAAAAAAACCCAAAAATATTTTACTTGTACCTATATGTGCAGCAGAAAGTACAGAGGCTGCGGAGAGTGTGGAAGGTACTGCGGTCGCGCGGTCGAGGCGCAGCTCCACGGGGTGTGGGAGTGCATTGTGAAGCTGCAGCGCCGAACGCACTGCTACTAGCTTGCGAGCGGAGCCCTCCAGCGACACTTCCAATACTACATGCGCTTCTATGCCGGTTTTCTGTAATTATATTAATTTGAGATAATAATATTATGATGCAATTTGGTACTATATATATGGTTATACTCGCGTTGTTGTTCATCCCACTAGCGTTTTTCTCTGTCTTTTGCCCAAAACATTGTGCATTAAGTGACCAAATTTAACTTTATGCTTTGTTTCACTAAAACAAGGAAATGTCATGAAAGGAAATGAAAATTAAAATATCAATCAAGTTAAAAAAGCTTCATGAGCTTCATCATCACAACATGTACATTAATAAATATAATAAATGAAAATGGAAAAATAGAAAGTTTTGAGACTAGCCTCAATATCAATCGTGTAAACAAATTTAAAAAACTTAACAAAATATAAATTAATTTCAAAGGTCCATTTCTAACATGTGGACCATTGATAGATTTTTGGGGCGGATACCATGTCTATAATTTTATATTTTCTGGTTCTGTTTATTTCTCTCAAAAGACATGTAAATATATAAATCACCGTATGGGTAATAGTCCTGAAGAACACTCCAACCCGATCGACGCACACGGGGTCGGGCGGCGCCCATCCGTCCACGCGCAGCACGAGGCGGTGCAGGGGTGCAGGCGCGGCAGGAGCGCGGGGCGGCGCGCGCGCTCGCCGGGCGCCAAACGAGAAGGGCTCCGTGTCGCCCGCACGGACCATCACCCAAGAGTCGTCGGGACTCGAACTATATTCTGATTCGCCTGATTCGCGTAGTCTAGACGACATTTTGGGTTAGGTTATATTTAAGGTTAGTATTAATTATAACCACCAACAATAAAACACTTTTCAGATGATTTCTCAGGGAACTAATCAAAAACTTTCCTTTAGCAGGAAAGTGAATTTAGCGCGAAATACAACAAAAAATATAATATGTTCTGGTTTTGTATATGTCTATTATAAAAAATGTAAGTGAGGAAGAGGTTACATACGAGTATAATGAGCGTATTACTTTTATAAATAATCCTTCATGAACAAAAGTTTATTAGATAAAGAAAGATTTTGATGCATAAGAAATTATAAGATTTTTCAACATAATTTAAATCCATCAAAGAAGATATTTACGTTTCCGTGACATTAATAATTTCAATAAGATTATCATTTATCACATTATCATTTATGAAAAAAAAGCAATTATCCCACTATCGTGAATCAACATATAACTCGTTATAAAATACTTACTCTTCCTCGGTAGTGGTGAGTGTGGTGAACCATAATCGTTGTCCGGTGAGATTACGTAACGCGTACGGCACAAAAGGCGAACGACGCCGATGACCAGCAGGGCTACCTTTAGGGGACTGCTCTGATGTCGTCGTCTGTATATGTATATATAACAATGATTTTTTATTTATAAATATATTGAATAAAGAAAAAATATAAATACATTTAAGAATTCTTTAAGTTTTGATCTTGATTTAACACGGTGTGCTTATGAAATAATCAATGTCTAGTAATATAGTAAGTATATGTGTTAGAATATATTAGTTAGTATTTTTTGTCTCCCTGGTTTATTTCAAAAAGAGAAACTGCTAAAGATATAAGTTGCTCAACTTCAATGCCCTTCAATTACCCTTTCAGTACAAGATATACATAAAAACAGCATAATAACAAGAATATATTAAAACATACTGCACCTGAGGCGCATAGTAATCAGCGGTCCAATTATTGCGCACGAGGTGCACGAGGTCGACGAGCGCGCTGGTAACGTTGGTGTCGAGGGTATCACGGGAGCGTACCGCCAGCGCCACGCGACACCGCGACAGCGCGCTCGATAGCGTGTACTCCCAGCCCGCGTCGAACCTGCACAGCCATTGACATTATATAGTAGTGTAGTGGTGTATTATAAGTACAGTACAGTCGCCAAGCCGTAACCGCTGTGAAGTTAGGGTTTCTGAACTTTCTGAACTTTTGAACATTGCTTACTCCAGAAGAAAAATATATAAAGTAATAAATATTATAAATCAAAACTGCGCAGCCATCTTCTGGGTGGCGACGACTCGTCGACCGTCCAGTATAGTGGTATATTATAATATTAAGCTAGCATTGAACATATTAAAATATAAGAAAAGCTCAACATTTCTTTTAACCGTCCGCTTTACATAAAAAGACTTATGTGTTAGGTTGTGGCTTAATATAATAGAGGCACTAACTTTAGAAGGCAAAATGTACGGGATAAGATATATAATACATATTGTTTTAAATACAAATCAGGCCGTCGTGGCTTGACTGTAACACGATGGTTGTGGGTTTGATCCCCATTTGAGGAAGTGAAATATTTATTAACGTTTATATTTCCATTTCTTCGCTCTGGTGTCGAGGCAAAACGCGGCGTTGAGTACTGCGACTCAACATGTAATGCCTCCAGAATTCGGCAGAAAGTGGGAAACAGAGTGTCTTAACACTAGGTTCCCTCTGCCTACCCTTCTGTGTGCGGGATACAGCGTGAAGCGGTTTTTTTTTGCTTTAATTTTTAGCTGACCTTTAACAAGAAATGATATACAATGCAATTAAAATAGCAGATTTTTTACCTACCATAAAAATAAACACAAATCACAAAAAAAACCCAAAACAACAATATTACCTCCAAGGCTCTATAACAGGTTCCCACCCAGACAATATCCTATTATAATAATCGACACTAAGTTGAGCTCGTAGTCGCCCTCCACCAGCGCCGACATTGGAACCTCGGCCTTCGCCCTCTCCTTTATTATCATCGCCTGTGGTACCCAGCTCGGGCATAGAACCGGCTGGACCGGACGGCGTTGATACTAACAGAGGATCCTCAAATGATTCTTCCACTTTGCGTAAATCCTGTAATAATATATGAATAAATTTACGAATGTAAAATATTTTTTACTTCGCCATGCAGTTGAACTCGCTTGGACTATACTACTACAACATGCTTTTATTTTTTAGCTTCACGCTATATCCCAGACACAGCAGAGAAAGCAAAGGTAACCTGGGCGAAATTAAAGCTATTATTAGATTATTTTCACTTACTTGTTCCACTTCTAGGTTGTTTAAAGACACTTCAAGTAATGGCACATCAGAGTCCAAGCAGTCATCTATTACACACAACGTTACGCACTCTGCTTCCACCTAAAATTACAACAAAAAAAACCATAAACCAATAAAACTTTATTCTACTTTAGAAAAAAAAATTAAAGTGTTGTCATATCACAATTTTAAAATACAATTATGAACATATGTTTTAGATAAATGTAGCATAAAAGGTTTCGCCATATTTTTAATTTTCTTTAGTAGCCCACATTGTGACTACATGTCTCGAAAATTGGGCGTAGAAAACGCAGTATTCTATAACTATGTTCCTACTGCCTAAATCATATACGGAATGCAGCGTAGAAATAAAAACAAATAACTAACCTGTACAGCCCGTAGCGGCCAATGCTCGTGTTTATCAGGAGGTGGTGGAGCAGGTACAGGTGCGGGTCGTAACCAACGAGGTAACGTGGCCACGCCCACGCCCACGCTGTACCCGCCCACGGGGGCGGCGCGCATGTGTATACTGTTGGCTGGCACATCTGGTGGCTGTTCTTCAGATTTACCTATAGAAACCATCAATCAATATAGGATCATTAAATTACCTTTTTAAGGGAAAAGTCTAAGTCATTACATTGGAAAACGTGAAGGGATCAAGTAAATAAACAAAGTTTATATAGCCCAGCGTGCTAACCGGAAACAAACTATCACAATGTACAATCTAATATTATAAATGTTATATTTAAAAAAGATGTATATTCAAAATTTATATACAAAATTACCTGAGAGTGCAACCCTAGCTTGAGCAGGAAGCGACTGCAGCATGGACGCAAACATGCGCATGTCGTGATACGACAGCCGCAAATTGAGGGTGCCCATCGCGATCTATGCACAAACATACATCAATAAATGAACCAAACACGTATATGTATGTTAAAATTGAATTAAAATTAAATCAGCTTCACACTGTATCCCACACACAGGAGTGTACCTAGTGTGAACCTAGTGTTAAGACACTCCGTACCCCACTTTCCGCCGAATTTTGGAGACATCGCGTGTTGAGTGGCGGAACCCAACACCGCTCTTTGCCTCGACACCAGAGTGAAGAAATGAAAATATAAATATAAATAAATATTTCATTTCCTCAAGTGGGGATCGAATCACAACCATCGCGTTACAGTCACACCTTTGCGCCGCTGCGCCGCGACGGCCACGTGTTGATATTTTGTTGTAATAAATACTAAAAACATATAAAATACATATTTACTTTTCTTAGAGATGAATGCGTAGACCTCTACGTATATGTATACCTCTACCTATACGCAAATGTGCATGTGATTAATTTAACAAATGTTTACGATTTGAAAATGGCCATTAAATTATAGGTATAAGAATAAAAAAACATTTTATACAACTCACTCTTAACACCCCATCCCCGCGTAACTCGGCGTGCAACGCAGCGGGCTCCACTATAGACAGAGCAGTTTCCTCTTCGAGGCCGAGCACGCACGAGAACAGCTCGAGCTCGCTGAGCTCACATACTACGGGACGGGCGGCTTCCGCGCCGCGATATGTTATTACTGTTGTACTCTGAAAATAACATATTTTAATTTATTTTGTATGTAACTAGACCAGTCGAGGCGCAAGGGTAGAAGCATGCGACTGTAAACGCGATAGGTTCGTCGTCGTCGTATCGACTTCCCCTTGAAAAAGAGAAATGGAAGTGTCTTAATGGAAACGGAGTGTCAAAAAGTGCAGTCAAGCAAATTGAACAAGCTATTTACACTTTACATATGAAGACATAATATCATCATAATACAAATTAAATACGTATTGGATATCACTGCTCTGTGAACCATAAGAAGGAAGGATAAAAAAAACCATAAAGCATTTTTGTATATTCCAATCCTCACCTGTTACAAACAAAGTTCAAAAACAATCATAACCATAGGTATCTTTACACTAGATTCCCTGTGCCTACTCTTCTATATGTGGGCACAGCGTGAAGCTGAAAAAAACATACCTTAAGTATAACAGCATTAGTATCCCACAGTGAAGCATCCTCTACCAGCACTAATTGAGAGTCGGTAATATTCAGCTTAAGTTCCATGTGGCCGCTGCCATCTTTTGCACCGCCTTCGCCTTCACCGTCGCTACTGCTGCCGCCCAAACCGCCGCCCCACTCTCCATTCTCGCTGTCCACTGATATATCCTCTCTAAAAATCATATTTTATTAATTAATAATGACTTTAAATGGAAGAAAAACTTTATGTTCTCTGAGACAAATATAATGATTAATTTACAAACAAAGAATAATATGCAAAAATATATCTTACAAGTGTAGTAAATCAGGGTCTGTGGGTGGTAAAGGGGGTTGCATGATGAACTGACTGGCAGCTTCCCACCAATCCAAGATGGCCATTAATCGCATGTTGTTTATCAAAATTGTATATGCTGAGGAGTCTGGTCTTTTCCTGCCATGACAAAATATGTTAACAATATAACAGTTTTATTTTACTACATATGAGCACATTTCAATGTCCGCTTTCCTCATTTAAATATGCTAAATATATATTTTATACTAAATCAATTAATTGAACCAATCAATGACGATAGCACGTCGCCACTGACTGATTCAATAAGGAATCAGCAGTCGTACAGTAGTCGCAGTAGCACAGTATCTGACTTATAAAGTTCGCTTAAGCACAACAGTTGTGGCTTTGATTCTTACTAGATAGAATAAATCATTTTAATTTTCCTCCCTCTGGTAACAAGACAAAGTGCGGCATTTTAGTTCCGCCACTCAACACGGAATGTATCAAAAATTAGGCGGTGCGCGGTTTCTTAACACTGTGATCCCTCTGTTTACACTGCTATATGCGGGATACAGCGTGAAGGTAATTAAATATTTTTTTACATAAAACAACAAATTTAACATAAACCAAGTAAAATGAGTACCTGGCATGAACCTCAGCTTGTACGCTGTGTCGATGATCAGGCAAGGGCTGCACAATGTGGCTAAACACATTGCCTCGTCGATTGGCCGGTTCAGCGGCGTACCGGGTGTCACTTACTAAAATCTCCTGTAATATTTAAGTTATATGCTTCTTAGAGTCAGTGACCAGGCTACCTGTTGCGTTATTGCACAAACTAAGACTTATCGTTAGTTTGCGAATAAAACTTCAATTAAAAAGAAATGTTGTAGAACAATTCATACAATGTTAGTGTAGTAACGTACGTTTCTTTACAGATATTGATAACTTATGCATTATATTCATAGATCACATATTAATTTTAAATACGACATCAAAATTACTCAAGCGTATTATAACAATAGCTAAAACCTGTTTACCTGTGAAACAAGATCAATATCCTGCGACTGATCCGAATACGATTCAATAAGCAATCTCGACTTGATAAAGTTGATATTAGCTAGCGGCGGCGCGCCACGGGCTCCCCTTAGTTCCACACAAACATCCTGCAAGTCCAACTGCAAGGACCACGCTATCCATACTGCAGCATCTACACCAGGTGTAGGAGAGGCTAGCACTGGGGGTTCCAGTAATTCGGTGCAGGGTTCCGCCAGATTGTGGGCGAGAACGCCGCGTACGACGCGGTACTGCGCCGCGTCTAATGACAGCTGCAGCGTGGCCAGACGTCCCTGCACCGTCATCTCCGGTACTGTGGGTAACGTACGAATACGACGTTTAAGTACGAATTTATTATTATTATTATTATATTTATTTATTTTTTAATTTTATTATTAGTACCATTTAAAATACATTAAAAAGTTAAACAGTGTCCTGCAAAACTCTTTGTGAGTTTGACTGCAGGATCTTGAGTCTCTTTAATTTACTAATTAAAATTAAAATTAAATTAATATTAGATCAAAATTAAATCAAGAAGTGTTTTCTATCAACTGTTCAATTAACAGTTGACAAAAAATACACCCTAAGTTTAAACTGCATAAACTTATCCTGATATGCAGGAAAAAGCGTGAAGCTGTTTTTTTTTAATAAAAATAAATAATAACCATTATGTGTATCACAACAATTCCTCTCCAATTGCAGTGTAAGCCTGGCAGGCGAGGGCAGCAGTGGTTGTCCACGGCATCGCAGGCGAAGTTCACCGTGGGGGCCGCTTGTAGCGCGCGCACATCTTAAGGAGAGCCCCTCGATACTGATTGTGCGTACATCTAGAATCTCGCGTTCCGCTGTAGAAACAACAACAGGCCAATTATTTGTGTGTCCATTATATATAAGTCATATGGTAGTATTAAATATAAATCATATGATAGATATCCCTGTAATCACGAATATTTGGAGCAGTTTTCATGTCTCCTTCTAGTGATTGTCGAGAATTTGCACGGTAAGATTTAAGTTTGGTAATGTTTTTGGGCCTGGAGTCTCATTTAACCCGTTAACAGGTTAAAGCGTGTTAATGTGTGTGTAAAAGTATAATTTATTTAAGTTGAATTAAAATTAAATTAAAGTGGAAAAAAATTTGAAAAGGATGTGAACCTCGTGTAGGATCAGCCATCTTGCTAATCGTATCTGGGTCCCCAGCGCGTCGGAAGCAATTGTCCAATAGCAGCAGCTGCAGCTCGGCGGCAAGCGCGGCGCGGCTACGCGCGGATACTGGTACCACGATGACGGGCGCCTCGCAGCGCACGCGCACCCGCATGCGCTGTAGCTGGGATGAGCCGCGCAACTGACTTGTTACCTGAGTGCCAAAATATATTTATTAATATTTATGTTAATCTTGTAATTAAATCTATACACTACTTATACATAACTCCAAGTTGAGTACTTTCCGTATAGATAAACCTTCCGATAAGTGAAGAAATTACTTATCAAATTTAAATGTTTACTTAATAATTCTAAGATATTTTAAATCATATTACTAAAAATATTTTATTATTCTTTATTTTATGTAATTGCCAAATTGTTCCACAAACTTTAGAGGAACACATTTTGAAAAGTAATCAATAAAAGGTTCAATGCGGGAGCGAAATTTATATGTAATATATATTTGTATTATTAAAAAGTAATATACTAAGTAATATAATAATAATACAAACAATAGCAGACGCTTACCTTTTGCCTCGCCTGAGCTATAACGCGTCTCAAAAGACTAAAATCTCGTGCAAAAGCTTGTAGTTCCAGTACAAAGCGTCGTGTGTGCACGTATGTAACAGGACCCATTTCTAGAGACAAGCTCGTCTCGTAGCCGACTTTAGCCGCATCTGTTGCACTTAATCTATAAAAAAATATATTGTCACATAATTTTCTTGCATAAGCTAATTTAACCTAAAATTATTTACTAACGACCTTAAGCTTAAGTTAATAACACTTATTTTTTGTATTGGTATCAAAATGATTATAAGTCATGTTCTAATGTATTCATCGCCATACCTCTGATAATGCACATCGAGTGCGTGCGTGGTGCGCATGCGCAACCGTTCCCGCCACAACACGGCTCGCGGCGCCAAATCCGCCAACGCGAGCGCACCGAGCGTCGCGCGCACGTCCCGCCCTCCCGCGTGCGCCTCGTCTACCACGCGCACGCGCACGCGCGACACGAGCGCGCGGCACGCGTCGCCCCGCGCGCCCACCACCACTACTGAGAGGGAACGGACTGACATTTCCATTTCAGTTGCACCCGCTTCGAGAGTGTTCGATGTATCAGTACTTGGCTTATTTGTAGTGCCTGTTGGTTAAAATATGGGTTTTTGGTTTATTTGTATATTTTTTCTTACATATTCAAAATTTTAAGGGGAGTTGACGAAAGAATCTAATAAGTAATAAATGTATAAGTGACGAAAATATATTTAAACTTAAAAAAGACAAATATACATACATATATCAATTATCTTTTGTTTACGTTATTGTTAAATATTTCAGAACATGCTGCAGCGTGAATTCAAATATCATTCGGGGGATTAGTTGCAAAAGCGCGACGTTAAACTCTGCCTCTCACCACCGAAAGGGAAAGTAAAGAAAGCTAAACGAAAGTTGGGCCAAAAACGTAACGAGCGGAGTAACTTAAAACCAGCAAAAAGCTATATATGACGGAACACCGCCCATTAAAATTGTTATAATATGTCAATTCTTACAAAGGATTTAAATTCATTGCAATCGTATATAGCTACAATATAATATATTAATCTCCCATAACATTAATGAAACATAGCTCACTTTGATCATGAGGATCGACTGTCGGTTCGGGTCGATCGGACTCATCGCCTGCGACACCGAAAAAGTCGAGTACAGCCACCCAGCTGTCAATACTTAAAACTAATTTTAAGCAGTTGAATTCCACCTTCGTCAATTTCGAAACCTGAAAACAAAGATGTTTAATAAATTTTGTATTTATTTTAAATTGTGAATTGGACTGAAATAAAACACTCAGTTGCGGGATCATTCATTGTAAGGACTTTTAGTCTGTTTCAAAGAAAACAATGTTTTAAAGGCAAAATTAAGTGAGCTGTGAATAGAGGCCGGCGTAACGTAGAAGCTTGAGTATGCCATTGTAAAGGGTCGGTTGTGGGTTCAATTCCATATTTTCATTTCCTCGCTCTGGTAACCATGCAAAGCACGACGTAAGTTCCGACAATTAACACACAATGTCTCTGGAATTGGATGGAAAGCAGGGAACGGGGAAAATTTACACGTAGATACCTATAGTTTCATATAATATACCTGTAGCTCTGTATCTTTATAAATTCCTAAATATGTTTAAATTGAGAAGTAATCCACTAAAAGTCAAAGAAAAAACACAATTTAATGTAGTATTTGTATACCTTTTCTTGCGTGTCGTGTCCGCGCGTGTGCACCCACACCCACACGAGGTCGTCTCGCGGCGCCGCCTCACGCTCCGGAGAGCACGGCGGCGTGCTCGGCTCCTGCTTACTTGTACGACTCTGGAAACAACACTCATATAAATTGTTATACTTACTTTAATATTTAAACATAACTGTCATGTATGTAACATATTTAAAAAAGAAATAAGAATCTTTTCTTTTCATGACTCTTTAACGAGATTAACTTATCGTGGATGAGGCCTTCATGAACCATTTTGGAGCGATCGTAATGGCGGCCATATTATCAGAGGCCAAGACACTTACACTTATTGAGGACATAAACCAACTACCCTTTATCGACAGAATAAACCTCTTCCAAATGCACTATGTCGGCCCAAACCTCGTGACGACCATCAGTCAAGAACTAGCGAGATCATACAGATGTCCAATGGATGTGAAATACGCGCTAAACGAAGTTTATAACATCATCGGATCGAACCCACAACCGCCGCGTTACAGTCACACCCTTGTGCCGCTGCGCCACGACGGCCTAATGTTACTTAATTAAATTTTAAAAAACTATGTAAAAATTACTTCTCTTTCTGGCAATTTATCCAAAACATGAAGCTCAGCCGGCAACGAGGTAGAACGTGGAACAGGCGGTGAGGAAGAAGAGTAATGAGTTAGGGAAGACGAATTAGTCTCAGATGGGAAGTGGGTCACAAAGTCTGGGCAGGATGTAGATACGAAAACAGCTTTAGGCGGCATGGGCGGCGTGTGAGACACCATCAGCATACGGTGACGGGAATCTGGTTCCTTGGTCAGATCTTCCATTGTTATTGAGTGGAGAGATACCTGAATAAACAAATTCACGGTCAAAACTAAGATATATAGGATTGATTATTATCAACTACCGTCGTCGATTAAACAAAAAAATAAAATTAGTCTTCATAACTTTTTCATTATTTTGTTAACATAAAGACAAACTAGTCTCGAAGTTGCAAACTCGAAATTTGCAATACTCGAGTTTAGAGTCAATTTTACTATAAAATCGACAATATTTTGTACTAGTTTATATTTCTCTATTCTTATTTAAAAACGTAGTAGTATATTTATACTTATTAACTGACCTGTAAAGTGGACTCGTGCGGGTGCAAATGATCGCGACGAAGAGAAAATTCCTGGAAAGTTAGGGCTACTAAGCTGCGTTCACCCGCACCTAAATCTGCTCGAAGTTCCACCGTGAATTTTTCCAATTCAAATGTTACTGTGGAAAGAAAAAAAGTATTAAATTTTATATAATGTTATCATCGATTTTAAAATATAATTATTATTTTGATATTGCAAGCGTGGCTTGGTATGTGTAACTGTTGGTACATCTTAGCAGAATCATTATGAATTAGTGCAATTGTTGTGTCGACCGTACAGTAATAAACATGTATATAAATTTGAGTGATATATTTACATTTTAGGTATAAATAAAATTCCGTATAAACTAAAGAAAAAAAAATAATTATACCCACCAGTAAGGGGTGTATGAGCTCGTGCTGGTGTCGGTTCATGTTTGGGCGGCGGCACCGCCAACACTGCGGCACGTAACTGCGGGTCCAGCCGCAACGTTGGTACTGCTGGCTCCACTACGGAGACTGGCTGCATCAGAACAAATATAATAATAGTGTGATGGTGACAAATATAATAACAGTATAATAATAGGTGTTATAGTATTCTAACTAAAAATGTACGTGCAACTCTTGCAATGATAATTTATTTATTTTTTCTTTAGAAATCGTAGTAATCAAAATCGGCTACAAAGCTTAGAAATAAAAACCTAAAATACAAATTTACGGTTGTAACTACGAAAACCATAAAATGTTCTATTCGATCATCCATGTAATTCTTCTTTAATAATAGCAAAAACGTTTTTATATGATTTAACAGATAAATAATAGCATACATCAGGATGGTGCGGCGGCGGCGGGCCGTCCGGCTCGTCCGGGGCGGAGTTCCCGAGCCACTGCAGCGTGTCCAGCAACTGCTCGTACTGCTCGCGACTCGCTGTCACGTGTAGGCCATCCACCACTTTGCCATCCACTGTACACTGTAAAAAAAAGTTGACTTAACGTCGACTGTCATGTAGAATTACCTTTCTTTTCGTTCAAGGTTTTAGTTAACACTAAACGGTTTAAACAAAAGGGAATATAATCAAAATTTACAGTAAAAAAATTTAAAACGTGTATTTGGAATTGTCATTAGAAAAAAGTTAGTTATAGTGACTAAAATATGAAATATCAAAATTTTCACGTTTTTTATCCGTATAAGTAAAATTCGTGAAACATCAGCCAAAATGATATCATACTGACTTATAAAAAAATTGTTAACTGATTAACGCAATTTTCATAGGCTTTCATTGAATTTGTTTAAAACGCAACGCCAACTTATGTGACAGCAGAGCAACATAACATCTAGTGTTTCGTCTTTGGATGAAAAAAGCAAAAATATAATTATTATAGATAATTAGGATACCTTACCCACAAATAAATGTTCAAAAACATATATTATTGTTTAGCTTCTATATATGTTGTTAGCAGACAGAGAGAACTTTTTCTACTCCTTGTCATACCAAAATAAAAAAAACGAACATAATTCATTACCCCTATTGTAAATCGACCCCACAACCGCCTCGTTTACATTTTGACAATGTTTCACACAATCAAGATAGCCTCAATAGTATAATAACAAGTCTCTCACTTACCGTGGGACCCACATCGGTGTCGGCGAAAGCGACGGTGAGCTGCAGCGCGGTGTCGTGCAACACGGGCAGGCCGCGCGCCGCGTCGTACACATCGGCGAGGCACTCCGCGCCCAGGCCCTCGCTCCGCGCGCCGCGTAATTTGTCGCCTACGTCCAGCTGCAAGTACAAGTGTAATGCCAAACCCACTTAAATATGTTCACCTATATATGAATAGAAATAGAATAGAATAGAAAAAACTTTATTGCACACAAATATAACATATTACAGAAAAAGAAACAATATAGTTTTATAAAATAGTATGCAAAGGCGGCCTTATTGCTTCAAGCAATCCCTTCCAGGCAACCCTTGTAGAATAAAGGACTAAAAACAAAGAAATGGGAATAACGTTATAGTGCAAAATAAAATACAGTAATAAAATAATAATGAGTATACACACATACATATACATATCTACATAATAATGAAATTGTTGGAGCAGCATTTTTTCTTAAACCGTATTTTTTAGATTCATACTGTATCCCACTAACAGTAGAGGTTACCTAAAATTAGGACACTACGTCTACGTTTCCGCTCAATTTTTTAAGGTATTGCAATTTTTATGTTTAGTAACTCACCGACACCAGCGAGATGTCCCGCACGCGCACGGCGTAGAGCGCGCGGTGCGGCGGCGCGGGGCTGTTGGCGAGGCTCATGCGGCCCAGGTGCGCCACCAGCACCTGCGTGCTGCGCGCCGCCCGCGGCACCACCACCACCGGAGACTCCAGCTCCACGCTCACACTGGATGTCAAATATAGTAGATGTGAGTGTATTGTATTATTGCTGTTAACTAATATAATTATAATAAATTACCTAAAAGGCTATTTTTAAGAATATGTAGTTATTATTTGAGTTCAATTTCTTGCTAAGAAAAGCTACTGCTTTATGTTCCATTATTTAAAGATTATATAGCTACCTGAACATAATTTGCCGTGTATCTCCATCAGGCTCGTCGAGGGAGCAGCCGGCGCTAACCGTCCGTCTGCGTGGCGACACACCTTCAGTAGACTGCGCCAGCCGCGGATTGGAATATAGTGTTTCACTTCTGAAAATCGACATATAACAATATAGTTACACAACTATAATAAATAAAAAGGTCGAGACTAAAAAGAGTAACATTTAAACTTAGACTATAATTAATGAACCCATTAAAAACACTTTTGAAATATCTAATTACGTAAAAATGCCAGTAGCGTTAGTTAAGCAGGAAATTAACACCTGCTCGGAAGGTAGAATCCGCTATAAAGAATCGGCGAAATAAAAGTTGGTCCTTAGTAGGTACCTGGGATGCACCAGTCCAATGGCCATGTCGGCGGCGGCGGCGGCGGCGGCGCGTATGGAGCGCGCGAGGTTGGCGAGGTACTGCTGGAACTCGGCCGCCACCTCGCGAAGCTCGCGCAGCAGCGGCGCCGAGTGCGTGTACCACACAGACGCCACGCGCACCGACACGCTCACGCACACCTCCCCCGCGCCCTCTGCGCCTTCCGCGACGCCACCGTCTGTGCGAGTACATCAAACAAATTACGTGTCAGTTGTAGGCAAAAAAAAACCTAATATTAAAACACTTTGTTTTTCACTTTCTACATGCCTGAATTTGATATGATGCGTGTTCAGTGACGGAGCTGAATGCAGCAGTTTGTTATATCAGAGCAAGGTATATTCAAATTTGCACCTAAACAGTTGTTTCATAAAGTCTGAACATAAAAGAATAATTAAAAATATGTTCAAATATAATCATTGCCACTAATGGTCAAACCCGCAACCAGTGTTCATTGTCAGGCACTTTTCCACAATAGTTTATATCTATAATAATATTAAATTAGTTCACATTTACTTACCACTACAATCATCAAATTTAGCCGGGTTCACTGTCCTAGATATGGAGAACCATAGCGCCTTATCCTCGCTGGTGGCGTTAAAACAGCGGGGCGGCGCCGCCACGAAGGGTGCCGGGGGTGGCGCGGGGGCGGGAGGCGCACGCCCCGCCGACAGCACGCGCGTGTGAATACCGGCACGCTCTGACAGCGACACCACTTGGACACCGCCTAATGAACCGCCTACTTCTATACGTTCACCATCTAGATTGTAAGAACAGAATAAGCTATATAGTGACTGTGGCTGTGTTAGCTGTGGTCTCGATATAAGTTGAAAAAATAACAACACATATAGTGCTGATCATTTTGATTTCAATTAATTCGAAACAATATTTCAAAAATTCTATAGAAATTTTGTGTCAATTGCTTTAGCTCTTAATCCTATATTGGGGAAATGCTTGTATACTTATAAACATAAAAATATATATAATACTAGCGACCCTCTTGCGGCTTCGCCCGCTTTTACTACTGGATTATTCATATAATGTATATTTGCAAAGCACTTAAGATAATGTGAAAATTAATTACACCCTAATGCAACCCGCATTTTCGTAGTTTCAATAAGGATTTTCCAATTGTTTTACACAGCAAGGATATTTTAGTAGGTACCGTAATTTTAAATCTGTGCTACTAATCTTTTCAAGTACTTATTAAAATATAGTTAAATGACTATTTTTAAACGGAAGAAATTATAAACAAAAGCCTACCTACTAATAACTACTACAAAAAATATGAAACCAAATATATCGCGTTGAAATAGTACATTTAACTCCAATTATCCAATACGTGCAAACGCATCTAAATCTTCGTTGCTATAGAGGCAGGCGGGTTTTTTTTCGAGCTTGTGGTTAATGCTGAAGAGGGTATTCTGTCCCTGATGAAAAGCAAGCACTATGTGGCTGCCTGTGAGGAAAATTAAATAGAATGCATCGACCAGGAATCGAACCCGGGCCGCCCACGTGGCAGGCGAGCATTCTACCACTGAACCACCGATGCGTATAAGGCAGGCGGCGCGGCGGACGCGCTTGTATAAGCAAAACGTCGCGGGGCGCGGTATTTTTTGATATAGTAACAACTTCTAAAGTACTGATTAAGATGAAAAACAGTAAAAGACAGTGTTGGTCTACATTAAATGGCCAACGTAACTAATATACTTATTTATATGCTGAGAGTAAGGGATAAGTGAAACTTGAGTAACATACAGCTGATGTGTCAACGGCGGGATGTGTCAACAATTAAATGCGGTTTTCTCTAAAACTATTCGCAATTTCGAAATAGTGTTAAAAGGAAATTTTATCTTCGTTTAACGTAGAAATTTAATAAAGTATTTTAAAGGATAAGGATTAATACCATTATGGAAAAATATTACTCACAATAAAAAATATATTGAAATTATTATTTTTAGACAGAAAAATGATCACTACACGTTATTCTTGAAAGATACGAATATGCTCTCGCGGACTTTTTTGTAGATCTCATTAAGAGGAACAATACTCCAGTACATTTTTTTCATGTAGTACTTACCATTAAAGCAGCGCATGCGCAAAAGTGTCTCAACGGGTAGGACTTTATACATATTTATCGTATTTATGTTAATTTACATAAGAATGTACAAATAATAAACTATATATAAACTTTCTACGAAAAATACTGGACCTAATGGTGAAAACCGCATAAAAATCCGTTGGGCGGTTTATAAGAAGAAGAGTTAGAAACAACAGACAGACACGAAAAGCGACTTTGTTTTATAAGATATAGGATAGGATATGTATTTTTATGTTTATGCTTTGTAAGCTTAAAATTATTTATAATACATAATATGTACTAGAAACTACGAATTTCATTGATTGGTATGACCTTTCTAGCTTAATACAATAATTCAGTGTGTAGTTCACTGACTGTACTTAACAATACATTATTGTAAGCCAGTGTAAATAACGTACGCCTGTCCGTAATTCCGGATCCCGTACCCGACTGTACCGGTTGTGCACACTGTCAATGGCGAGCGCAAGCCAGTACTACACTGTAACATATATGTGTATGTGAAAGCAGTTGGTTACCCAGGGTGGCTTGTATGCGCGCGTCGCCGACGGTGGCAGTGGCGATTTTGCTTGCGTGCAGCAGCAGCAGCACCCCCAGCCGGTGGAAATCGAAAGTGATCTCCGTGCGCACACGCTATGAACACACAATATTGTATCATTTATAAAATTAGAATAGTATACACATATAAAAATCTTTCGTTACAGCCCGTTCAATTCAAATTCAATTCAAGTTCAAATGGCCAATTCAAGTTCAAATGGCCAATGCACAGCTGTGCATTGGCTACCCAGGCCAATTGAACAGATATTGAATTGAACAGCACTTTTAGCTAAAAGTGCTGTTCAATTCAAAATTTAAAAAGAGAGCGGGGAAAAACGCGGTTTATGTTTTATAGTCCAGGGAAGCGAAATTTTGTTTTCTACCACTAGCCACAAAAAAAACGTAACAGAAAGAAACTTTACAATGTTTGCTTATATATACCTCAATTCATAGAAAATGAGTGCATACGCCAGCAAAATAAATTACCTTAACGTGTTCATCAGCCGTTGGCATCGAGAGCAGGCTGGCGCTGGTGGGCGGACGCGGCGGCTCCGGGCCCGTGTGCCGCACCCCACCTCCCGCCACGCGGTGTGCAAAGCCAATAAGCTCCACTATAGTTTCTTGATTAGCTGTAATATTAACCAATATTTAAACTACAACAACAACAAAATAAAATACTTTTGTTTAGCTTCTCATTTTATCCTACATAGCAGGGTAGGCAAAGAGAACTTAGTGATAAGGCATTCCGTCCCGTCTGTACGTTACCTGGCAAAACTAAACATCAAGGGTCTGTCTACCAGAATGGGGAAATGAAAATAATTCATTCTCCTGAGCAGAAATCGAATCGTCTACACCAGGGTTTCCCAACCTGTGCGCCGCGGCGCCCTAGTGCGCCGTAGAAAGTAAATAGGGGCGCCGTGAGTTGGTTCCTAAATCTGAAATCTCGAAATGCGGTTGCTCTGGGCATCAAAGTCGATGATCACTTTGTTTTTTCGTTTTTTTTAGAACTCATCGTCGACGATTCCTTTTTTTTTTTTTAGAACTAATTTTTTTAGAAGTCATCGTCGACGATTACGTTTTTTTTTTTAGAACTCATCAACAGGAAAGGGGCATCAAATCTGTTTTTTTTAATAGCGAACTAGCTTGGGTAGGGCGCCGTCAAAAAATACCAAACTTGTAACTGCGCCGCGAGCTGATAAAGGTTGGGAACCCCTGGTCTACACGTTGTGCCACGTCGACCCACCACCCTCTATAATTTATTTTAGTACTAACCTATAACATCCAAATTGTTAAACAATATATTAGCAATCCTCAAATCCTCCGAATCGCCTTCTCCTTTCACGAAGCACAACTCTATCGCAATAAGCGCCTCCGAATCCACAATGCCAGGCGCCGCCCAACCACCTCCGTTGTTCCAAGTGTTTCCGCCCCAGCCCGCCCACGCGCCTCCTCCGCCCGCCCAGGCACCGCCCTCGCCAGCCTTCGCACTAGTACTCCAGCTTGGACGAGATCTCATGCCTGGTGTGGGACTTGAGCGTCCTGTGTCTAGATCTTATAACATAAACATAGTTAAAATTAACACCACGCGAAGATAGTTACATTACAAAACTACTTGCAAATTGAGCTATGTATTTTTTTGTCTATAAAAAATTGATGTAATTAATATAATGTTAGCGTACTCGTGTAAAAGAGGGTACATGTAGTTGAAAGACTTTAAAACCATTGAAATCGTGTCAATCGAGGGCAAGCTACTGTCCGTAGACAAAGAAACTCGTTTGAAATATTATTATTGGGTGATACATATCATATTGCAGTAACATGGAATCAATTTCCGACAAGTTTGGAAACATATAGACAATATAATATGTTTTTCTCATGATTTTTTTTAAACGTTAACTATTTCCGATTTCTAACAATAGTTATATTGATTATATCTGTTTTGGCTTCACGTTGTATTCAGACCAACTGATGTCATAGCATAGCACCATAGCGCCCAAAAGTAGATGTAACATTTGAATACATTTTTAGTGCGCTTATCGATTCAGTAAGAAATTTTCAGTGGTTTATTAGGTCTTGAGAATCGAATTGGCATATTTTAAATAAATTAAATCAAATCAAAGATACGAGATATAGTGCAAAGGCGGCCTTATCACTGTAAGTGATCCCTTACAGGCAACCTTTTATTCATATAGAACTAATAATAGTAGACCATAATTGGCGGATAACGGTGCATAAACATATTTTTATTGTTCTTTATATCTCATACATATACGTATACAATAAATACACATATACATACAAATAAAAAAACATACACATAAACCGTATATATAAATACAGTAATATACACCCATACAATAAAAATAAGTACATACTAAATGTAAATAGAAACAATACCGTTAACAGTAGCATTATGCAACGAGTATATAGCGTGATGCAGCGCTAGCGGCGTGGGTGGCGCGAGGGACGCACGGGCATCTGGCGACGCCGGTGACGTGGGCGATGTGGGTTCCGACCCACGCATGCTGCCTGATGCCGTGTCCATCCTGTAACATTACATCAGAATATATAAGGAAAATAATTGACAATTAGAGTATACCAAGCACCTATTTTATCAAAAGTAATGGACAAAATTACTTTTAAAGTTCTTTACGCTTAACAACTTTTGCTAAGGATCAAGTTTATTTCTAATAGTTTATATTTTAGATAGAATATTATGATTCTTTATCAGGTATTTAAGTTTCAAAATGAATTATATTTTAAGACAATTCTAAATATAAATGTTATAGAATAAAAAAAGTTTTATATAAATCCGTACTGTGGTTCTATAAGTGTATGTGAACAAACATTCAGTTTTTACTTTTTAAATTATATAATAGAGTATTTATGAAACGTACCCCACGTGTTTATGGCTAGCCACGAGCAGCTCAAAGTCGGGGCCGTAGGTCTGCAGGGCGTCCACCAGTAGCAGCGAGTGCACGGAAAGCGCCAGCGACGTGTCGGCCGCGCGCACCCCCAGCGCCGCGCGCACGCCGCACACCTGCACCTCCGCGATGCTGCGTCCGCGGGACTGCACCTGTCACATACAACAAATAAACTGTACATTTGCTCTAACCATTATTATCTACTGTTTAGAAATTATATATTAGTTTGGATTTTTTGTTAATTTGTTCTTATTATTCTCTTTTATTCTTTGTATTGTAATCAATATACAGTATTATCAAATACATTTCACTACTTCGTTGTTTACTTACCTCAAGTGACATTTGATCGATAGCAAATTGCAATAGCAGTAGCGTCGCATTCTGATTGAGAGAGAAGTCTGAGAACTCGGTCTCCGAGTTGTCACCGCTATCCTCGTCGTCGTCTCCACCAGGGGCGGGCGGGGTGCGGGGCGCGCAGAACGGCGCGGGGGGCGCTGCGGGTGGCGTTGGCGCTGCCACACGGGCGGCCACAGCGCGCACGGCCGCCAGCTTGTGCTCGCTGAGATGCGCCACGAGCGCGGGCAGCGCGCCGCATAGCGCCAGGCGCGGGTAGCGCGGATCGGCCACGGCCAGCGCGCGCCGCTCCGCCTGCAGCGAGATGCTGAAGCGGTCCAGTAGGTGCAGCGCCGACGTGGGCTTGGTGTGCGCGTACCGCCAATTGTCGCGCGCGCGCCCCACCAGCACCTGCAGTTCGCTCAGCTCCACCTTGTAACGTTCGTAGAGGCTGGTGTGCAGGCGCGTGGCGTCGATGTGGCGGGGCGCGGGCGGCGGAGAAGCGGGTGGCGAAGCTGGCGACAGCAGGCTGCCGGGCGGCGTGGAGCACGGCGTCATGAACGCGTCATCGTCGTCCTCGGTGGACTGGTGTCTGAGCGGCGCAGGCTCGGGCGCGAGGTTAACGTCGGGCATGTCGGCGTTGGAGAGGCGCAGGCGGCCGAAGTCGACGACGACCACAGAGGCGTCGCGGTCGCAGAGGTCCTCTACCAATAGGATCTGCGGCGCTGAGATGTCCAGCTCGATATGCCATGTACGACGTTCAGTCTGTCATATAAATAAATATTATAAAAATATTACATTTCGTAATAAAATATATTATTTTAATCAAATTACTTGAAGTTTTTAGATAACGAGAAATATTAAAAAATTAAATTATTTTCAACCATCATTTATAAAGTAGAAAAAATAAATTAATTAATATTTTATTTGATGGCATATTTTTTCTTGACGTCCCACAATATTCTGAATTGTTATTGAACTCTAAGTTCGCGTTTCCCTTTAATTAAAAATTAGAAAGCATATTATTTATAACGAACCAAAATGGCCAATAAGAAATAAAATCATTATACTACCGGTCGTCTAGTATGCCTCAGCAGACGGTCCCATTGGTGGTGCAGGGTCTGTCGCGTGTGCAGGCGCACGTGCGCAAGCGCGCCACCCGCCCCCGCGCCCGCCCAGCGCCGGGCCCACCGCGCCGCCTCCGCGCACCACACCACCTCCAAAGACGACGACTTTACCCTTAACCTACATCGACCAAATATATGTACATATCATTTTTAGCTTTAACTTCTATCCCACATAGCACGGTACCAAACCTGGGAAATAATGTTAACACACTCCATTTCCGTTTCTCATTTTTCGCCAAATTCTGGAGGCAATGCGTGTACAAAATACTAACTTCCGCCACTTAATGGCGGAAGTTAACTCAGCTAACTTAATTGCCTCGTTACTGAAGTGAAAGAAATAAAAATATTTAATATTTGATCTCCTCGAGTGGGAATCGAACTCTCAACCTGCCGCGTTTCCAGTTGCACCGTTGTGCCTCTATGGCACGACTGGATCCGACTTGCACTAGTTAGCAATATTGATAATCTTACTTGTAATCACAATTAACACCAACAGGCCGCTTCTCATAGGTGAGCTGGAACAGGGGCTCGGCGGGGTCGTGGGCGGGCGGCGCGGCTCGCCAGGCGGCGGCGGCGCCCAGCCCCTCGCGGATGAGGCCGTGCGGCGCCACCAGTACGGGGAACAGAGTGCGCGGCGTGACGCGGTCGCGTAGCTGCACGCCGCCCAGCGACACGTGCAGCGCGTGCGCAGCGGCGCGCGGCCTCGACTCCACGCGCACGCACACGCTGCTGAACTGCAGCTCCAGCCCCTCACCCTTCCCGTTCTCCCCGTCGCCGCCCTCACCGCCCGCACGGCCTGCCCCGCCGGCATCACCGAGGCCGTTCGTCGTCCTATGAATTAATTTGGAATTTTACATATTTATCAAGAACTGATGACAATGCAATGAAAAAAAAACCGGTCGAGTGCGAGTCAAACTTGCCCACTGAGAGTTTCGTACCTACTATTCTGGACATCAAATAAATGTACCTGAAGCTACAAATTTTGATTGTTTCAATAATCCCGTTAAACAATGTTAGGATTACTACAAAAATATAATGCTTGCCTAATATGGAAATATGTGTATCTCTTTTACATTCAGATACTTTTTGTTTTTGGAGAATAAAATATAGCAGATCGGCTATGATTAGTAATTTCTTTGTAGTCAATGTTTACGTTTATAGTGCTTCATCATTGTAAAATTAAATTAAAATAATAGCACTGTTCTTAAACTGATACAAAACTTGTTTTTTGTATTATGTACATGCCTACCTATATGCCTACAAATATTATATCTCACATTTGGTATTAATAAAGGTTCTATATACTAATACTGTTCTAATACTGTCTGAACACCCATTATAAAATGAAACAATCAAAATTATAAATGAGCTTGACGTAATAAAACTTACCCAAGACTATCTTCACTTTCAGTGCACAAGTCCAACGATCCTTTATGTAATGTAAATTCAAACAATCCAAATACAGCGTCACGTCGTAGCAGCGTGTTATCATCTAATGAATCTGCTATCACATCCAATATCTCATCTTCTAAGCCCGTCGTGGTGTTGGTAGTGGTGGTGGTGGTGGCAGTTGGGGTGGGGTCCGGCGGGGACGCGTACCAGCCCCACCACTGGGGGAACCAGCGCACGAGCACGCTGCGTCCGGAGCTAGTGGGGGCGGTGTGGGTGGCAGCAGTAGGGGTGGGAGCAGTTTGGGCGGGGGTGACAGGAGCAGCTGGCACGCGTCGCATTGCGACTTCACGCAGCGGTTTGAGCACGTGCAGGGGCGTGCGCCACTCAAAGTCGTCCTTGGCGGCTTGGCGCTCCGGCGGCAGCGTGGCGGCGGGTGCGTTTAACACCGCCAAGCACGTGCTAACGTACTCGCATGTTTCGCGTGCTTTTTGTACGCACTGCTCCCACGTAGGTTTCGCGTCCATCCCTATGAGTAGGCAACAATCTCATAAGTAACTTAATATAAATAACTATGCATATCTATATATGAGAATGAATAATGTAAGTAATTTAAATATTAAAATAAAAACTATAAGATAAGGTAGATCCTTAATTTTTTGAGTAAATTCAGACTATTAAAATGTTGCACAGTAAAAATATGTTAGATATATGTAGACAAACCAAATATGTGTAGAATGTAATTAAAAAAACAGATCTTAACTATAAAGAATATAGGGAGAAAAGATAAATTAATATAGAATATTAATAATAAGTTTACATGTATGGTGCGGTAGATGAGCCCGCACGGCGTACATCCACCAGGCGCGCGCGTGTCCAGCGACGGGCGCTGCGGGCCGCAGAGCTCGTATTTCACGCAGCCTCGCTATCTGTTCCAGTCCGTGCACGCAGCCTGTCATCTCGCTGTATTGTCTCTGTACACACATATCAACAATAAAAAGCATGGAGGATGAAGAAAATGTATGTAATGAATGTCAATTGAATCTGTATTTGAGTTGTATAATACGATAATATTGAAAGAGCATTTGTTGAGCTTGTTACTGGCTCTTCTTATTGGAATTCGTCCAGCTTTCGAGTCAGTGGTAAAGTCAGTGATTCAAAAGTATGTACCAACATGCAAAATATTATTAGAATAAAAAGAATATTTGAATAAAAAAGTATTATAAACGAATTTTTGGATCATTCAGGTGGTTCTAACTGGCAAAATTAAAAAAAAAAAATTAAGTTCAACTAATACTCACGTTTGAATCGTCGAATTGACATAAAGCTTCTAATAATTATTATTGCTTATATATATTTAAGTTTTATGAAAATATAACAATTAAAAACATAAAAAATAAAATTAATAATATATTTGACAATCATACAGAGGTAAGTCTCAGCTGCACGGCAGGCAGCTCGAGATGGCAGGCGAGGCGCGGGCGCGCTCGGTCCCGCAGCGGCAGCTCGCAGCGCTCGCGGCGCACGCGCGCGCCTGCCGTCGACGGCGAAACCACGTAGCGGTGCGCGCGAGACCAGGTTGCGCGCATACGATCCTGATCAAACAAAATGTACAGAGTGTTTCTTAACACCACTTTCAATGAAACCACAGTTTTACCTACTCTATAAAAACGTAGCCTAATTTAAAAAAAGTTTTTTGAAAGTGTTTTTTTTTTTCAAACAAAATAAATAATAAAATTATCGTTGTAAAACAAAACACAATTTGTTAAGGACGACACTCGCACACATAAACCTAACAAAGGGATCATATAAAATCAGCTTTACGCTGTATCCTACACACAGCAGAGTATGCAGCGGGAACCTAGTGTTAAGACACTCCGTTACCCACTTTCCGCTGAATTTTGGAGGTATTGCGTGTTGAGAGGCGGAACTCAACGCCGCTCTTTGCCTCGACACCAGAGCGAAGAAATGTACACGTAATGTATACACGTAAATTCGACACCTCGAGTGGGGATCGAACCCACAATCGTGCGTACAGTCACACCCTTGTGCCGCTGCCGACGGCCTCAATATATGGGTTTGAAATATTTTACCCTATATGTTGTTCCTGTAAAAGAAACGCTGATACTTCTATCCTGTATATTATCTAAGCTAAAAATATAAATAAACATAATAAAATTCCACTAGTTACTATTTTGTAGTTACACAAGCTGTACACGCAATTCATTAAATATGCACTAGCAATGCATTACGTACACACTAAAAACAGTGAAATTTGACTGTGTTACATATAACAGAATTTATCATGAAAAAATACGATAACCAAGCACATTACAATTATAATTAATTGTTTTATTGGAACATAAATATTATAAGCTATACACTAACGGTAAGCTCTGCAATAGTACAATCCGCCATCATGCCGGACGGCACGTCCATGGGGTCCCAGTACATCGCCAGGTTGTTTAACTCCAACAGCTTAAACGAGCAGGGGTCGTCAGGTGGAGTGAACCCGCGACACCATGACGCATCACACGACTCCGCCGCCAGTGACTCCACCGTAAACCCGCAGGCGAACGCGTGTCCGGGGCAAGTTAACACATCCTCGTAGCGGATGTGAACATCGTTTAATTTTAACTGAAATTTAAAACATATGTAATGATTTTAATATAAAATACACAGTCGGGGGGCAATTTAAATTTTATATTTACGAAATATATTTAAAATTAAGAGTGACGCATTCTAAGTGTCCGAGTCAATTCGAAATGCAGGTACAGTGGGTTATATCGAAACGATTAACTTGATATAATATAATCCACAAACAACATTTTAATATTTTTATAATATGTCGCTCTTATTGAAAATGTTTATAAATTATAAAAAGATAAATTTTAATTATAACTTAAATAAAATTGTATATCATATAACAGAAACAAGGCTATTAAGTTCAAATTCTAAACAGAACAGTTGGTTAATTTTTTTTAATTCTAAAAGTATACACTCTAAAAATCAACAAAAAATATATACCTGTAAATTCTCCACAATATTCGCCAGCAGTCCTGTGCCGTAGCTGAGCCAGGAGGAGTACGAGGCAGCGTAGTAGCCGGCGTCGTTGGCCTCGTGCTCCGCGCGCCATTGCGCCTCTAACGCGTCTAGGAGCGCTACTTTACGTTCATGTGCTATGTTTGCTTCTACTGCACTATCCCACTAAATATTATTACAAATTTTAAAAAATATTTTTTAGAAATATAAAAATATTTTAATGGAGCGGCGTTTGAACTCTCTTCTTGGAAACCTTCAAAGCGTTGTGACCACTATGCTATATCTGATCAAGTTACGAGACTAGTCATGGCGCAGGGACATGGCATGTGACTGTATACGTGACAGGTTGTGGGCTCAATGCCTATTTTAGGAAATGAACCATTTAATATTTGAGTTTCTTCGATTTGGCCTCGAGACAAAAGGGTGGCGTTGAATTCTGCCACTCAATACGCAATACCTCCAGAATTCGGCGGAAAGTGGAGAACTGAAGTGTCTTAATGAGAACGGAGTGTATTAACAATAGGTACTCAGGATCCCTCTGCCTCAAATAACAAAAATATATAATACAATAAATGAAGAAAAAATCCTATGTCTTAACCGTTTGACGAATCTTGATTAATTTTTTTAGGTATAGACCCTTTCACCCTGTATGTATATTTATATTTTTTAAATTAATCAATCATTTTTATAAGGGAAAATAATATAGTTATTATATGATAAGTACCTAGTTCATTAAAAATAGTTTTTTTCGATTTAAAAAACCAAAACAAATCAATTAACTTTATTTAATTAACTTTTTCTTATTTCATTTAATAATTACAACAAAACAACGTGACACAGTCAAATCGAAATAAAAAAATAAAAAAGAAAGAACTGTGGAAAAATTTCTAAATAACAATAGACATAACAAAATATGTACACCTTAAATGTTTTTAAGGCATATATTCCAATGACTGTTGTTGTATTATCTATCTTTATAATCTTGGCATTTAGTGTCAAGCCTTATATCTTTCACTATAAATATTTCTTCATGAATCTTATCGGAATGCCAAGTTCACACTCAAGGTTAGAGATTGTATCATTTTTATAAATCAAAATACAAGATTATTAATGTCTAAAAGATAATTATATTTGGAAACAATCAATCATAATAATTAAATAATAGATAAGCAAAGTCTATGGTCCTCATTTTAATATTAATAGTAGACGGAAAATTAGTCTGCTTTATTTATACTTTTTTCTTACTAAACATTTTTTTTACTAAACTATAGCTATATGAAATAAAATAAATCTTGTAGCAACACCACATTTAACTGTAAACACAATGGTTAAAGGTTTGATTCCCACATAAAGACAAAAAATGTCATAGAGTTGTGTGTCATTCAATATGCAATCTCCTAAAATAGGACAATAGGTAAGGAACCAACTGCCTTAACAAAAGGTTACCCTTCTGTATAAAGAATGTAGGGTTAAAAAGAACATAAAAAAACATTTTTCAAATAATACCTCATCTAAATTAACTGGTGCTGCCACTAAATATAGTTTTTCTATGGCTATAAGCCATGGGGCTGATCGTATCTGCCGCACTGGAACCTGAAGCTGCACCTTTCCAATAAACCCAGCCTTTACTTCTACAGGCAAACCAAGGTGTCGTAGTGCATCCTTCTTAAGAGGAAGATTTTCTAATTCAACTTTACCTAATATTATTAAAAGTAAAAGTTTAAATAAATTATTGTGTCAATAATGATATGACTAGCTTTCTTATTAGTGAGCAATTGGAATAATATTTAAATTGGTCACAAAACAGATGAACTATCTTTGTATATTATATGTTTTAATTTAAAATTAAACCAATCATGATAATAACAATAGCCTCATAAGTAACATAAAAATGTTACACAACATTTAGGTTTCATGGGTGGAATAATGTGTTAGATTCAATTGTTAATGTTTCTTATGAGAATTTCAATCTGACCACTTATAACATCTTATATTCTTGACAATTAATATTTTTCAGATAAACTAAACGGAATCAAAATATTATAAAATATGTATTTTTGTTAGAGCAAAATTCAAATTGTCCGCCAAAATTGCATTAAAGATGACCCAGATTGCATGTAATGTTTACTTACCGGAAAGGAGCGCGACGCTCAGCTGATCTGTGTTTAAATTCTCTACATACTTCCCAAGGTAGTTGTTCAGTACCCACGCTACTAGCCCTTCCAACATTGTGCATGATCGGCTCTCCTTGCCCTTTACTACCACGCACTTTCACGACAAACACCTATTTGGTGAAGTATTATTTATAAACAACGAAAAACACACTTATTAATGACGTCGATAAATTAAAATTAAAATTATTATTGACAAAACTGAAGTACATTCTAAGACCTCTATAAACTATTTAAAACATAGTTTTTTTTATAATATTTCGGATTTTGGTGTTTTTACCAAATATTGACTTATGTCAGAGATTATGACATAATATTTCAACTTTGACAGCCGTAATCTAAAGTCTGAAATAAAGATTCGGCACCGTGATCCATTAAAATAAATAATTAAAAATATAAATTCATTTTATTCCGTCTTATAATTTAAGATGGAATAAAATTAATTTGTATTTGCACATTTAATGTACCTACGGTATCTTATGAATATTGTTATGATTTTTTTGACATTTCAGAAATTGACCGCTTCTTTCGTAAAATGAACCGCATATTGTGAAATTAAATTGTAATTTTATGTAAAAAAAACTTTGCATATTTTAGTTTGTTTACTCATTTTGAGTCATAGACGCTTTTGAAAATGAAGTCAGTGCGCTTAATGTATAAGTTTTGTAAGCTTTCAACAGTTAATTTAAGTGTATGTTGTCATAAAAGTCCGACTAAATTACACGTAAGATATAGCACATCAGTGGGATGCACAAATTACACAGGATTTACTCCTATGGTCACTACAGTTCGAAATTTAGGCCTAGGACCTACATCAAAAGATTTTGAAGAACCAGCCCAATTGTCTGGTCCCCTAACAAAAGCTCATGCTATAGAACTAGTCTTCCGTTTAAACAATGAAGAGCGAAAAATGTTATTTAACGCTTTACAGGAATATGAATCAAACAGATTAAAGGAAGATTTTGAAGGTACATAATGAAATAGACTATCCTTTATTATAATGGAAAAGTATGTTTACTCTATGTTTAATGCTACAGACAAACTAGCTGGCCAGAGATGGAGGAGTAAGCTAGGAAGACCTAGTAAAGTGCCAACATTAGGAGATGTAGACCCCACTGGTACCTATTGTCCTGTTCCTGAAGATTGGCTGAAGAAAAAATATGGTAAATATGTAGTAATTACTGATGTATATTATCAACTGGTTTAAGGAGCACCTAACTAGTCAAATCCAGATTTGTTATTATCTTAACTTGTTTAAATAAAACTAAGACAATAATGATATGTATGCAACCTGCTTTTTTATGTAAAACTACAATACAGTATAATGAATTTCTAGATAATATTTTAGGATTTTTGTTTAAAAATTATGTATATTTTTGTAATATATTTATTATTATAATTTTAGCTGCTACTGTGCCAAAGCCTACCACAAGGGAATTACTCCATTGTGAGTAAATAAAACTTATATTGAATATGTTGTATAAATTTAATAAATTGCTTTAAGAAAATTAATATGTTACATATATTTTTAGTGTCACTAGCAAATTCAATACCATTTATTGGTTTTGGTTTCTTGGACAATTTCATCATGATAATTGCTGTAAGTATATTTTAGAATGATTAATACTTTTTTACATTTTTTAAAGTGTTATTCCACACTTAGGAAAAACAAAACTTTCTAGAAAACATAAAAATTGAAATGTAGCGGGAGAAGCATACAAAAGAAATGTATGTTTTCTAAAAAATATTTCTCTTTCCTAAGTGTAGAATAACACTTTAAAAATATAAAAAATATTTAATAAATAGCATTCTTTCTCGCCAAATGATAATTCTAAGCTATTACCTTTGGATAGCAGAAATTTGTAAAAATGTCCCTGAGATGCGAGTAATAAAAATAAGTTCTAACAAGCATATATAAGAATTTCGGCATTGCCCGATGAGAATGTGTGGCTTAGTTGATCAGAATGCTTGGATGGTTTCCAACAGGAGCTGGTTCAAATCCTGCTATGTTCAAATGTTTAAATGTTTTTTAAAATGTAAATCACTTGTTAATTTATTTATTAATTTTATCGAATTTATTCCATTTACAATTTTACTACAGATCTAATGTATATACAAACATACTAGATCTGAAAATCAAACAATGGCTGTCAATATGTTGTCTTTCAGGGTGACAGTATAGAAAGCAGTATGAGTGCCTACATAACCCTGTCAACAATGGCAGCAGCAGCCCTCGGCAACACTTTCAGTGATGTCATAGGCATAGGCTCATCATACTATGTGGAACGTGCGGCAGCCTTGCTAGGAATGGGAGCCCCTGCATTATCGCCTGTACAGTTAGATATGCCTGTTAGCCGACGATTCGCTAATATGGTTAGTTAGACTGGTAACAGTTCTTCATATTTTTGCTTTGTGCACATGTTTTGTTACAGTTTAGTCATATTTAAATAAGTCGATATGGTTTTTCATATTTACCCTTTTATATAGTGTCGCGAAACTCATGCCAATCTATCTGAGCTTCCTTCTCTGTAATACACACAGCAAAAAAATTAAAATAAGTAATTTCCTTGAGTTGAAAAAGAACTAACAAATGTTGCAATTACAGTCAGATGCTGATAAACTACACAGCAACAATCTCATCATCATAAATTTTAAGATTAGAGTTGTTGAGCAAGAATAGGATTCTTCATTGATAAATAATTTGCTATTTTAAAAATTAAACATATAATAAAAATGTAACTGATTACTGTCTGCATATGGTAGATATATACATAAATATATCTATAATTCTATCTGTAATTGGAGGCATTTATCAAGATAATAAAAATCAAGACAGAATCAGAATCAAGACAAAATTATGATTGTTTAAATTTTTGCCTGTGCATTTAATCTCAAAAATGGCTAAATTGATTTAAATACTCCTTCCGTTCTCTATTCCCTTCAGTTAGGACACTTCCATTATCGTTTAGTGTTTGTTTTATTTAGCTCATAAATAAAAAAGTAATATCAATATAAAGTATTTAGTTCCACAAAATTGCTATATAACAACAATTTTATTGAATTATTCTACATGTAGCAGGGCATGCCAAGTGAATCTAATGCTAACATATACCCCACTTTCTGCCGAATTTTCGAGGCATTGCTTGTTGAGTGGCGAAACTCCACCGAACCAAAGAATTGAAAATATAAATAAGTACTAATTCATTCCCTGTCTGGGAATCGAACTCACAACCGTCGCGTTACAGTTACACGTTCGTGCCCGACGTGATCAAATATGTTATAAATAAATGAGATATTCAGAATTGTGTTGTTAAAGAGGGTGAAGCCGCGAACGAGTTGTAAATAAAATTAGATAACTTTCATATTTATTGAAAAAAAAAATACAATTCTAGGGTCGAGTGCTGGGCATCACGCTGGGATGCTTCCTTGGTATGATTCCACTACTCTTCAAAGAGGATGAAAAGAAACCTGATACCTCATAACTCTGGCTCGACTGAATATTCTTAACTTATATTATTTATGACGACTTTATTATATTCTTATTAAGAAACATGCATATTGTCTTATAATATAATCGACTAAAATAAATCGAAACGAGATAACTAAAAAACTTGCTTTTTTGCTAGTTTTTAGTATATTAGTAGTTACATTAACTTTGAGGTATGTCACTTTCATTATAGTAAAAGTTTCTCTGCCGTTAAATGTAAGCAATGTTTGATCACAATTGACTTAGAAAATTTAATAGTATTGTACTTAGACAACTTTTACAAATATATGCACAATCTTTATGCACTAGAAAGAAAAATAGTGATTTTTGTCACAATAGGCACTTATAGTATTTTGTCTTTGATAAATTATTTATTATACAAGATAAGTGAAAGTGTAATCAGAGCTTCTAATAGATATTAGAGAAATTAGGTATTTTATAGGTGCTTTTACTTAATTTTGATCATTCATTGTGGTGTAAATATTGATTATTGTTTATTAAATAAAACTGCTTTTGACTAATTCTAACTACTGTGAAATAAATTTAAGCAAAAATCCCGATTGCACGTATTTCAAAACGTGATATTTCCTTTTTTTTAACAAAAAATAATAATAAAGTGAAATATCACTTTCTCTTACTCTTTGTACTAGGAACAAAAGGATAAAAAAAAACAATTTACACTTTTATATGCTTTTTTGTAGTCATTAGTATATTATGCACCTCATATGATTTAGTCTTGTATTAAAAACCCATTAAAAAAAACTTTCATTGTACTAAAATAAATATTTTTATTTAAACTTAAATACAGGAAGATAAACCCTATAAACATTTACATTTATATATTTTTATAGCAAAAAATAATAAATATGAGTGGGTTCAAATCTTGATATGCTTAGATTTTTGTGCAGAATTACAATAATCAAAACTATTTATTTTTATAGGCATTCTTGATTAGCAGCTTTGTTTAGAGGTAACACAAGTATAATTTAATATAATTGATAATTAATAAAACATTGATGATATTTATTTTTCTCTTCTTGTTTAATAATCTACAATTACAAGGAATGCATATTACAACTAGTCAAAGTTCTGCACTTCTGATGTTACATTTTCTGTTAATCTTATAATGAATATAATTGTTCCTATACAAAAATATATATATTTAATTATACGTAGTTTTTACTGACTTGAATTAATGTTAGAATTTTTTTTTTGCATTTTTTACGTTTGTATTGTTGTATGTTCAAAATCAAAATATTTTTTATTCAATAAGAATTATTAGATTATTTTACATAATTAAGTAAGTACTCATTATCATTTTTGCAAATATTATTAATCTAATGATTTAAATAATGGTTGTCCTTTTCTTTAAATCTATGAAATAACTATATGATGTGTTATTGATAAAATAAATATTTTATTTGATTCAACAGAATTTAAATAAATTTTATTGAACTGTATTTGTTATTTAGTATTTTGGTCCTATTTTAGGTACATAGTAATTAAAAATAAAATAAAGCATCAAATTGTTTTAATTTAAACATTTTTATTGTAAAGTAGAAGTAGAGTAAGTAAATAATAATACAATAAATGAAGTAAAAGACAAAAAATATGCGGCCGCCACCTTGAATTTATATACCCATGTAAAGGCTGTTCTAAAAGAATATAAAATCTGCCATTTTGTGCTATTGGCCATCTTCGATTGCCATATACTAATATTATATTATTTAGTATTCAGGCGCCAAAATCGATGTTTTTGAAATGGAAAAGTAAAACTACAAAAAGCCGTTGTAATGAATTATTTATTAATACATTCGGGATATGCTCTCGTCGCCTCACAATACATTTTGTACATTATGTTTGAACCTCCTTTCAGTTACGAGTAACATTTGATGTTAGTTAAATGCTAATTGATATCTTTGAGTGCTAAAATTTTTATTGGTCGCTGTTCTAAATAACAAATATTGTGTTATATGACATTGTATTTTTTTATATTTGCTCTGATAAAATTTCTCAAGACATTATTCTTGTGTGATTTGCCTTTTTTTTATTACATGGGTTTTTAATTTTACTTATAGGTCATATAACCATTATGCGAATATAATTCCACATAGGTACATAAGATAACGACAAAAAACTTTTTACTAATTGGTTTAATACATAAGCCATTTGCAATACTTCACAGCCATTTAAATCAACTCATTTTAGATATACCTATTTATAAAACAAAACTTAAAAAATTTTGATTTGTCAAATCAATCGAATAATTTCGTTTTATTATATTTAGAACATAATATAAAGTAACAATTTACATAATAGTAAAATAATAGTACTTTATCATGAAATGAGAGTACTGAAACCATTGAGACGTAGTTAAAGGATCTATGTAGGTTCAATGTCCACTTGAAGAGACTGAGAAACTGACTGAGGGGGGGACTTGGGGTTTTTTTTCCCATACAAAATGCTTATAAATATATATATATACAGGGTGGAAGAGGCAGCGCTCCTTTTACTTAACCTGCATTTAGGGTAAAATATTTCAACCCCAGAACTAAAGAAATTAATCAATCCAGAAATTAATTAATTAATAAACCTCAACAGTTTGGACGTAGGATTTTTTTTTCATTTTACCATTTTTATCCATACCTGTATTTCGTGTGACGCACACATACGCGTATGACGTTGCCGCTTTGACAGGTGTGTACGTGCTTATGCTATACTTTATAAGTGGCGTTTTATTTTGAGATGATAATTTTATTATTTATTTTGTTTGAAAAAAATACTTTGGGAATTATTTTTCTTTTTAATTATATTAAGCTTCTAAAGAGTAGTTAAAACTGTGGTTTCATTTAAAGTGGTGCTGACAATCCACTCTGTATATTTAAATTATTTTAAATCAACACTTGTCCATGGAATGCCTCCTTATCCATTACAACATGGATATATCACCAAATATGTGCATAAATTATTTAATAAATATAAAAATTCACAATCAAAATGTTCAATGTATCGATTTTGCCTGTAATTATGCACACTAACACTCTTAGAAGGAAAGAGATCTAACTATGCATCTTTAAAATTTTTGATTTCACTAAAATTTGACTACATATAACATATTCTAAGAATAAAGTGTTCCCCACAAATTGCAAATTTTCAGCTAGGTCACTTTCACACTGAGAATGCAATATATTAATTAGTATATTATGTTACATATACTATAGCTGCCTCAAATTTCATAAAAATTGACTTGTGTCATCATTATGGTAGTTTTACTATAATTAAAAAGATATTTTTCAAGTAAAGGATACAAGTATTTATATTGTGAAATATAATATATACAATACATTTTTGTGCCAGTCTTACATATAAATATATATATATTTATATTAGACAAAAATAAATAAATAAATGACATCAGAAAACTATGGCGCAAATGAGATGTTGTATGCAGTAAAAAGGAATACACATTTTATTCCACAAACATGTATTTAAAATCTGGAGGTCTCTCGGTTAGATTAGACATAATACAGGGTGAGGTTTCACTATCCAAAGCTATAAGTCCCAAAAAATAAAAATCTGGTATTTTTTACTGACACCTATTATAACTGGCATGCAATGTGTTCTCAAACATTAGAAAGCTGAGATATATAACTTGTGCGACCTATCTACAATGTGAGTAAATTGAATTTAAATTTGTTACTGAAAACGCCCGATCTATGGTAATTTTTAAGATTCTCTGTGAATGTTCGAAATGTGAGACATAAGTATTTAGAGTTTTCTAAAATAATACCAATTTGTTTGTAAAACTTAACTGTAAAATTCCACAAACTTAATATTTGCTGATTGGCAAACAGTATATGGTTTCACAGTAACATATACATATATACAATGATAAAGTATAACATTTTAATGACAGCGTTAAGTAAACTAGTGCTGACTAGAATGCAAGACAATTTATATAAGAGCCGCTTCTCGTGGCTAAAATTTCACCTCCATTTTTTACATATTTTTATAAAGTAATAAATAATATCCTAACATTTTATGAAATGATTAATTTGACTGGTTAATACTGATAATGTAAGCAAATAAATGACCACTACAGTCATCAATTGTATAGTAGCTCTAAGTCATGAATAAGTTCTATACTGGATGGAAAATTTGTGGACTCTTGAGTAAAGCTGCCATGACACGAAGAGTTTTGTCAAGTGTTAGATAGAAAAGGTTATACGACATTTTACCACTTTTTCTTTTTTTATATAAAAATAAAAAAAATGTGTAAATACAATTTATAAAATTATAATACTTATATAAAATAATTAGAACTCAGGCTCAGAGCGACCATAAAAATTGATGAAGATAAATAAAAACATTTTTTTATTTTGATATACAAAAGTATAACAAAATAAAACAAAGAATAAACGAGATTGCGGCCCAAAAGGAGCGTGATATATATGTGATGAGAAATCAAGATTATGCTACAAAATTATACTAATTATGCTAAATTGACTTCAAAAAAGAAGCCTTTCACTATACTAAAGCATTGAATTATACGTTATTACGATTGTACTCGATCAAAGATCTATGTTGAGACTATTTCCATTTTGTATAAAACAAAAATCACATTAGTTCAATAGTAAGATAATATAATATATAGGTACGCGTATATTGCTACTTGGCCTGGGGATCATTTAACCACCTTGCGACGCAGTCGTAGATATTCGATTATAATAATACAAATAAATTACTAAAAGTATAAGTATAGGTATGAATATTTACACTTTACAAAATAAACTAAAGTGAATAATAAATAAATAAGCGTGTTTGAGCACTTCAGTCGCAAATGATATGCTCCACTCACAACCACAGCTGTCGGCCGCTACTATTACTATGTGCGAGTTTTGTTTCAAAATAGAAACTAAAAAATTGCTTTTGCAAATATCACGTTATAGCTGGCTATATTTATTGGTCAAGCTTTTTTATATTCTCATTTAAAATGTAGCAATTGTAAAGCATTGTAATACATTAAAAAATGTAAGCACTTAAATCAATTACTTTACTTCTTCCATCCATATCACTGTAGTGTGTCTGTACTTGAAAGAGAATGAACAAGGGTATGTACAGGTATTGTTGTCACATTACGACGGTCACAGAGGCGCGGGCGGGGCGTCCCCGGGCGGCGGGGGGTCCGTGGCGTTGCGCTGTAGGCCAGCCAGCGCAGCGCGGGCGGCTGCGGGCGGCACGCGGCGCCAGGGCTCACCCGGGGGCTCGTAGGAGGCCTCGTCGAAGGCGGCGCTCGCGGCCAGCAGGATGCTGAGTGCGGAGGCGTCCTGGCCGTGGCAGCCGGAGTAGCGGTACTGCGGCTTCTTATCGAAGCGGCAGGCGGCGGCGGCGGTCTGCGCGCCGATGGGCACCAGGCAGTTGAGCGTGAGCGCGCACTGCACCCAGCGGCGCAGCAGAGGCGCGGCGGTGGCGCGCGCAGCCGCCATCACGCGCGACGCGTCCAGCATCTGTACGAACAGGAAGTCGTCAGCGCGCGCTCTCAGGTAGCGGAACATGCGCGGATGCGTCAACGACGTCACGGCCGCGCGCCGCGCCCACGCCGCCACGCCCAGCGCCCCCAGACCGCCCCCACCGCCCGCGCCCCCATCCGCCACGCGTATCCACAGCGCAGCCAGGTCAGCCGAGGTAGCGGTCCAGCGCTGGTCGCTTTCACAGTATATGACACCACCCACGCGACTCAACGCGTGCTGTAACAAAATTGTATGATACTCTTATGTAAATTCTAAAAATTCGCGTCTAAGACAGCCAAAAGCAATTCAATCAATTTTAGCTCCAAATAAAAAAGATATTTTAATTAACAGATTTCAGCTTAAAATACATATAAACATATTTTACAACTTTATAGATCTTCAATATTATTAAGATAAAAATTAAATTCTTAAAAATTGCAAGTATTTACAAATATTTATTTAAACAAAACATATAATTAATTAAAACTGTAGAGACATCATGACTAATAAATATTAAATATGAGTCATACGAAATACCCAATGTTATTTTCATAGTATACAGATAAATGAGTGAATTGTTAAATAAATACCAATTTCCAAATACTTCCACACCTTATCTAGTAATGCCTTTACAAATATCACAGTAATACTTAAGTCTTAGCAGTAGTACAAAAATATAAATTAACTAAGTATCTAGGTGACATTGACAAATGAAAAATAGCTACATTGAAGTTATGTCCATTTTATACCAGCTTTAATCAAATAGGGTAGTGAGTTTGAAACCACAAACAAAAAGTAGTCTTACTACTAACTAGAACAAATCAAATTTAATTATATATAACAAAATTGAACTTATTCCATAATGTTTTCAAGTGTTATTCACATACTTAAGATTAAAATCATATGGCAATTCATCCATAAGTTTATACTTATAATACAAAATGTTTGTGTAATACTTATACATATTTTCATAAAATATGAAAGATTAATTAATTTTGTTTAATTTAACTGCATGTATAGGGAGGAAAGTATGAAATAAAATAAATTACCTGTATGATTAGTGGACGATAGGCAGTGGTACTTCCATCACTTACATGTGAAGGAAATAACTCCAGATCAAAATCAATGATGGCACACTTGGATGAATTGCAGTAGTTCGACACCTGAAATCGGATTATTTTTGTGTATTCACAAATAGAATATTTGAATTTATACTTTATTAAAGGAAAAAATTATTTTATACAGATTGAACTAAATAAATTGGAAAATTGATCATATCTTATGTATATTTTATAGAATATTCTTATTATGTATATTTTTTTCTTAGCAGGATAGGATATGATATAAACTTATATATGAATTCTTTCTTACCACACCCAAAGAATAGGGCTTTAAACCTAAATTATAAACAAGGATAGTATATGGTAGTTTTGCAGCATCCCTCACAAAAGCTACAATTGGTGCATGGTCATCATTTCTTCCGTGTGTCACAATGACGGGCACAGTTGTATTGTGCCAGAGCTCAGTGTGACCTTCCAGCCCCACAAGACGCAAATATTTGTCCTCCTGCACCAGATTCTGCTGCTCCTCATCATGGAGTTGCTCCTGGATCAGAGAAACCTGCTTTGTTGTGATATAAAATATTTAAACTTGAATTAAGAAGACTAATGCTAAATTAACTTGAAATAATATAATTTCCAAATATATTTTTTTAATGTTTCACCACAAACGAATATATTAACTATTTATTAACCCTATTCTTTCCTTTTAAAAAAATGTACAACTAATATCTTACAAATATTTAAAGCAAACAATTTAAAAAGAAATTACCTGAAAATCTTTTATATGCTGATGTGTTTGTGTCACAATACTTTGAAATGATTGTGGTGGTTGTGAATGGAAAATTATTAAAAATAAGCTTATAGCAAAAACTGATGTTGAAAACAGTAAGAAACTTTTAGTTTTCATGTTGATAACATTATAACAATAATTATATTTTGTGCATTTCTTGTACTATTTATTTCTCCGTTTTATAAATACAGGAATTACCTACATCTTGGTTTAATACTCATTCACAAATAAAACAAATCAATAACACTGACAGAAGACTACACACCCCACAGAATTATATAAACATATCAAGGATGGCTCGGTAAAAATAAGTACACTATATAATTATATGTGCTCATCATTATTTTATTCAATAAATACTATGAAAAAGGGTACGTTTCACGTTAAATATTTCTTTTATTAAATAGTAACTGACAAAACCATAGCCGCAGTAGTTTGACAATGACAGTTTTTAGTCCGTTTTAAAATAGTTTTGCATTTGTGTGGTAATTTAATTCTATTTCTTGTATGGATTTAATTATAATGTATTTTTATAATTAGATCCATATTATAATATGTATATATCCTATTAATTATTGAGCGAAGCGAGTGGAGCGCTTTACTGGAGACTTTTGACACTCTTTGTCACCAATAGGCTCGGATTAAAATTTGCAAACATATAGATATGACCACATAGATGGTTTTAGGCGAATACGATAAGGCGAAATAAATCTAAAAATTCAAAAATTCATTTGTCACTTCGCTCAACTTGTGAACACTACCGAGATTTTGTGACCGCAGCGAGTCAAAATTGAGGTCCAGTTCACGCCCCTAGTCATTCTTTTATACTCTATGCGAACTGTCACTGTCATTTCGGTACAAAATTTCCAAATTGTGGTCTTCTGTATCGTTTACTACAAAAATATTTTATTTTTATTGTGGACAAAATTACAAGTCTGTGTTTGTTTGCTGTCCCCCGAATAAATTAAATTTAAATATAATGTCGAATATATCAAAGAGAAGAAAAGAGGGATCGAGAGCCAAGATCAAGGTAAAAAGGAGGTCAAGCGCAACGTAGACCAAAATAACACGATGCTATTTATATTTTATAAATATGTTATATTTCAAATTAATTAATGAAATTTTTAGTATAATTTCATTATAGTTTCGTATAAATTCTACTACGATCACATTATATCTGTCAACAACTACCTTTTGATTCGGCAAATCCGAACAACAGGTTGGACGTCACGACTCACGATAACAATATCACTCACCTTATATTAAGGTTATTTTTATGAGTTATTCTGACCCTATTAAATATTTATGAATACATAACATATTTTGTTCTCGTGTACGATTATTTTACAGTAATGTTTTACTGTCTATACATATTCCTTTTTGATCGCTTACAAAATTTGTAATTGATATACATATTACAAACAAGAAATTTACTTTTGAAAGTTACTTGAATTTCGGTTTCAGCCTTCCAAGTGCTGTTCAAGCACCATAACTAATTAAACAATGAGTTGACTTATCATGATAAATATTTTCTAAAATATTTGTAATTTTTATATAAGTTCTTATTAAGTGCTTATCACCACTTTCAACAAACTTAAAATATCATTTAAACATTTTAATCATACTTAATTTTTGTTTCGCAGACAATGGGAGACCACAAGGAGTTTTTGAATCGTATCACCAAGACATTGTATTATGGCCAATTACCAACTCTTCCCTGCTTAAGCCTTCCTGTTACTGGTATTATATTTTTAAAATTTTATTATTATAAATGTCATAATAAAATTGGTTAATTTTTTTATTAAAATGCTAATTTCCATTTTGATTATTATGCACAGAACAAATAGAGAATAACATTATTTGTCAACAATAAAATAGAGATTAGGATTACTGGTTATTTGGTTTGAAATTATTTTTATTGAAATCAAGTCAAACATTTTAAACAACAATATTAATAGAGGTGTCATTGTCTGTGTTACTTTTATTTCTTATACATCACAGAATACCCCCGGTATATAGTCATAAAGGCTTTTATGATATATATTTCTTTGGAATATGCTTTATATAAGAGCTTACATAAAGTAATAGAGGTGGGTTTTTTTTTCAATTAAAATTGAAAGAGCCTTGTTAAAATCAGTTTATGATTTGTTTTGGGGCATTCATTTACATTACTCAATAAAAAAAGTGTAGCATTGTCAATTATGGAGCTGTTAATAAGTACAATGTGAAAAACACATATTTTTGCTTAACTTTAAAACATATTAAGTAGATTTTTAACTGTCTCAATATTATTTTCAGATAATATAGTGTAATTAATTGTAATAAATTTAAATTTGTAATTTATTAAATTAATTTAATAATGTAATAAATTGTAATTTGTTGATTACTTAGAAATATCCTGCGAGCTGTGGTCAGTGCCACAACGTGGACGGTCCCTGCGCCGCCTCCACACAGACGCGGCGGCGGAGATCGCGCGCTCCGCCTGCGTGTCCCCGTGCGCCCTGGTGCTCGCCATTTTGTACTTGGAGCGCTTGAAGAGATGCAACCCTGACTACTTGACCGCTGCTGTGCCCGCTGATCTGTTTTTAGTTTCATTGGTAACATTGAGTGTTTGTTGTGTAAAAAGTGTTTTTTTTACATCACACTGTTTCCCGCATATAGCAGTATAGTCAGGGAAAAACCTGAGAACTTAGTGTTAAAACACTCCATTCCTATAAAGGCACTTCGGTTTCCCACTTTCCGCCGAATCCTGGAGACATGAATCATTTAGTTATTAGGTACGTAACAACAAAGAAGAGGAACACTTTTCAAAGGGTTACAAGTGTGCAACAGTAAATGGAACAGGTTGCGAGTTCCACTTAAGTAATTGAAATATTATTTCCATTTTCTTCGCTAAAATAGGGAACAGAATATTGTAACACCATGTTCCCTCTGCCTACCCTGTATGCGCAATAAGATTTTTATTTTTATGAACCAATTGGAATAAAACAAACGCAAAATATTAAGGGAACCCTGCTAAAATAAAATAGAAAACAATATATTTATCAGTTAAGCAGGTTCTATTACATTGATAAATGCCCTCAATAATCTTCCATATATAGTCAGCGATCAGTTTCTATTTTGTTATATGTATAGATAGATAGTATAACATGTATTTAATTCTTATTTAATTTTTTCAGATGGTTAGCAATAAATTCCTTCAAGATGATGGTGAAGACGATGAAGTAATATGTTCCGAGTGGGCGGCATCAGGAGGTCTGGACCTCGACCAGCTTAAAAAACTTGAAGTGGAATTCCTGAATGCCATTGTATGTATCATAACTTTTTTTATGTAACTTTTGTAGATAATTTATTTAGTAAGTTATAACTCAACTTTATCGTTCATCTACAAATTTATATAAAATTAAAATATTACAGGATTGGAATGTTTTTGTGAGTGATAAGTCATTTGAAGAGGGTCTGCTGTGGCTGGAACGGCAAGTAGCTTTAAGGCAAGCGCAACTTCGGGGCTTCTTTACATATACAGACTTGGTAGCGTCATACAACACCGTGCTGGTCAGTGACGTGGTGAAGTCAGTGTCAGCTGCGTGTGTTGCTGCGGCGCTTAGCTACGTGGCCGGTCTTCTAACGCTAGTCACCTCCACCCTCGTCATCTCCCAAACCTGGCTCCCGACCCTTCAGTACATATTGGCTAGAGGATCTGTCTCCACAGCCATCGACACTGTGCTCAATCACAATTATCAAAATGAATTGACGACTAACGTCTCTAACGCTACAGTCGAAACACAATTGTACACATCTGAAGAATCTGTTATTAACAATCTGAGATGTTGTGAGAAGTGGACGAAGTATCATGAAGTGATTGAGCCAAAACGGACCTGGTACGACTGTGTCATCACATATGACTGGTCATTTGAAACCTGGTGGTCTAAAACCTCGGTCCTCAACTGGCTGTATCAGAGCTCTCTAATAAACCCTATGCAACGATGGTTGGAAAAGATGAATCAATATATAGAATTCTTTAATAAGGAAGTCGGATATATGAGTTCAAAAAATATGGAAAAATGTAATAGCTATGGCAGGATGAGTGATAGACACTGTGTGAGGCAGTGGCTTAACTTGAGTAAAGTTAGTGTTTTTGTGGCCTCAGTGTCAGATAGGTAAACTTTTGGAAGAAATATTTCATATCAGCGCGACTACGGCGACGGCGACGACGTACAACTTACTGTAATATTGTTATTTATTGTAATGCTCAATTGAAAAGCAATCATTGTTACATCATTTATGAACGAACGAATGAATCTTTAAGTTTGTTTAAGTAATATTATAAGATACGATTCTCTTTCGATCCATATCGATTTAAGTAAACATACAGTTTCTAGACCGTAACCTATTTTCCATATTTTATATAAATAAATAAAGATGGAAATATTTTCAATATAATCTTACTCAACAAAAGTTTAAATTGAATTAAAACATATTGTACGTAAAAGTTACTTAATGGTTGTGAAATGTTACATTGTAATTGGTAATGGCAATATCGTTTCAAGATTACGACGGAAACGAGCATGATGGAAAATAATTTGTCGTTTGATTTTTATCAATCAAAAATTTATTTGTGGAGAACAAAGAGGAGATTTCAAATAAAAATAAATAATATTTTATATCTATTATGTTATACTTGATATTTTGTTGTTATTTATTAACCTTCATAAGATGTAACAATTAAAAAAATGTATGTATATTTTTGTATTCAATGTATCTGTGGTAACAAAATAAAATGCATTTCTAAGGCGGAAGATATTTTTATTTTTTTAATTACATATAAAAAAGTACAAAAATACAACAATACAAGTAATATATTATTAGAAATAAATGCAGTCAATAGAGCTTATATTATAATTATATAAAAAAATAATATAAAATTCTCATCTCATATTTTATAAAAAAGGTGACAATCACTATTGGAATTAATATTTTTCTACATGAGAGTCTAATAAATTGATATTTAAAATTAATTTCAGCAGATTTTGTGAAATTATAGAAATATGTATATTTACCACTTTGAATACAAGTTGAATAGAAGATAATTATAAACTATGTTGAATGGAAATAAATACTTTTTAAATTTACTATCTTTATAACATTTTTTTTTTATTTATAAGGACTAAAACATAAGTTTTATGGCAAATAGGTTCCGGATAACATTTAATACTTATTTTTCATAGTATTGTTTTAAATAGATATTAAACAAATATATTTCCGAAATAATAACTAGAAACAAGATTCATCATATAAAATACATAATTGTTAGTAAAAATGTCACAAAAATTATTAAATATTTTATTTATAACTATTATTTTAATAAATATAAAATTAAATTTTATAAAAAAATATTCCGATTTACTTAAATGTAATGGTTTCACTATTGGCAGTTTACGTTACGTTACGTTATATTTATTGTTAACAGAAACGATTTGAACTTACACCTCTTAGATACCATCCAAGAAATACTAGTAAAAATTGACGACTAAGTTAGAAAAATAACAACCCGATATCCATTGATGAGCTGCACCTTTGAAATGAACCATTAATATGTAACTTAAGGCCATTTATAATTATTTATTATTAATTTCGTTGAGTTTTTCATTCTATTACTTATATATTATTATATGACTAACATAAAGAATAACATCACAAAAAACTTAACTTTACGGTGTTGTAATGGATGGAATTCAATTAGTTACCTTTGATAGCACAAAATAGTTTGACCGAAAGGTTCATTGGTTACTTTCAATATCCCTGTATAGTTTGATCGAAGGGTACAATCGGTTTCCTTCGACGACACTAAATAGTTAAAACGAGGAGTTCAATGAGCCACCTTTTATTTGAAATTGGGATATAATCGGTCAACTTTAAAATTCCTATATAAACTAAGCTTGATCGTGGGGTCCATTCTGTGTTTCAAACAGACCAGGATGTAGGTACAGGCGACTGTTGAACCCCCAGCGGTCCACGGAGGAGGTTTGCATGCGGTGCGCGGCGTGTAACTTACGGTCCACTAGCGTAAATAATTCTTCTACGTGGCAGCGATGGGCGAATTCCGCAAATACTTCGCACAGAGCCTGGATATACCATGAACCTTCGATTTCGTCGCGGTAGGACACGTTTCCTGTAAAGTAAGCAGAGTATGGTTAAGGAGTTGTGACTATCCTAATGTTGGCTATTTATTTTCTTTCCGAATGAATAAGGTGTTAAGTTCAGAAAGCCTCAAGGCAGCAGAAAGGCGCTATATTGACTTTACTTACTAAATAGGGATTGATTAAAGATTTTAGTGTATGAAAGAACAGATTTAATTAAAACTATACATGATATTTATTATCGACAACTAACCCAAACTCATTTTTGAACATGTTAAGTTTAAAAAACGAATTTAATTGTGGATTTTATTTATATATCAAAAGAAATATAATGTACTAGCGGCCCGCTCGCGGTGTCACCCGCGTGAACTATGTTATTATTAATTTCTGTCTCCATGGCTACGTCCTAGTGACGTATATTCAAAATTTGAGACTCCTAGCATTTGTAGTAACGAAGTTTCATACAAACTTCCGACCCCAAAAACATCCCCTTAGAAGTCGAATATTGCAAATTCCCGTCTTAGCGAGCACCTACGTCTTATAAATAAATCCTATGCAAAATTTGAGATTCCTAGCACATGTAATTTCTGAGAATTCGTGATGAGTGAGTGACCTTTCGATTTTATATATATAGATAAAACACATAATTATAACTAAATAATATATATATATATAATAATATATATATATATAATATATATATATATATAACCAGATTAGATAGTATACTAAAAATAGAAACAAAATCAAATGATAAAATTTTTAAAATTTCGTCTTTTGTAAGTATGGCGTGTTTCTAGTAATAAAGTTAAATCAACGGGTGCATAATATTAAATTAAACTATTTTAACCAACCAATGGCTCAAATAATTTCATTTAATATGTGTAATAATCGTGAAAGTCGTGCAGAACTTATTGGGTGCATAATAGTTTAACCGTACCTGGTATAGTAGAATGCGCTATCAGTATATCGGAGTAGTTGCGCTCCAGCAGCACGTCAGGCGGGCGGGGCACGCGGGCGGGCGCGGGGGAGGGGCTCGTAGGTACAGAGGAGGAGGCAGGAGAGGCAATGTAAGGGGCGCCGTCGGACGCCGTCGCGGGCAGCATTTGGTAGCCCTCGTCTTGGCCCCTATAGAAACACTCATTTATATTATACGTATTCTAATCCATGACTTCCATCTGAACTATATAATATCATATTAAAAATTATATATAGTAATAATGTTCAAATGCAAAAATACACATAATGAACATAGAAAAATAATAAGATAATAATTTTATTTTCCAGATCATACGTCATAATATATGTATGATATAACAATTATTGTATTGAATTTGTTGTGAAATACATCAGATAATCACAGAATAATTGTTATACTTGCGTCAGGATTTCTTGCTCTAACATAAGGCAAACAATTTTAGGACATTACTTTATCTCTTCTTTATAGCTAAGTGCGTTTAAATGGTTTTGGGATTAAATGTTATTTATTGGTCTAACTTGTTGGTCATTGAATTAGAAATAACAAAACTAAACATACCGGCACATTTGAAAAATGAAGACCTTAGGTACTCCTTTCAACACGGGGAAGTTCTTATTGTTGAAGAGCTCCACCATATCACTGGTGCTAATGAGGCTACCGTCGTGGCACCGGAAGTCGTTGTCGCTGGTGTTGGAGCGCGCGTGGCCGTGCGAGGATACCACTATGAAGAGACATTCCGACCCTCCGACGACTTCCTTTAGACTGGAGAGGGTTTGTAGTGTCTCCTGTTTAGAAGACAGTATAGGTTTGGTTATATTTAGAGCTTTTTAGGGAGCAAAATGAATGCAATAAATTAAAAAATTAAATTAGTTTTGTGAAAATAAGCAAAGTATTTAATTTATTAAAAAAATAAAAATAAAACCATTTTCACACTGTATCCCTCACACAGCAGGGTAGATAGAGGTAACGTAATATTAAAACTCTGTTCCCCACTTTCCGTCGACTTCCGGAGGCATTGTATGTTGAGTCGCAGAACTCATCGCCGCGCTTTGCTTTATTTCGATATTTAAAAAATAATGTCTGCTATATTAATATCAACTTTCCAAATTCACATTGATAAATATTTTTAGTAGTTTATATTAATTTTATGTAATATATTTATTCACAAAAAACATAAATTAATTCCACACGTCAAAGAACGCCATCGAAGGATGCCAAGGAAAAAAGCATTTTATATTTATACATTCTACCAAGTTAAAAAGATTTCTGTGATTTCTTTAAGACGTTTTAATATTAATTATTGCAAACGTAACTAAAATACATATATATGAAAAAATCTTACATCTTTTGTTAAATCTTTATACGCAAGCACCATGAAGCCAAACTCATTGAATAAGTACTTGAGTTTCATACAATCTACATCGACTCCTTTACGATATGGCTCCATATCATTGAAATCCACGTAGCTGAAGATGACCAGCATACCTCTCTGACGGCCCCGAGTACGGTATAGAGGGAAGCCTGTAAAGGTAACACATGTGTATCTATTAATTTTTTTTTTGACAAAGCTAAGGCCAGCCATGGCGCAGGCCGCAGGGGCACAAGCGTGCGACTCTAAATTCGACGGACTGTGAGTTCGACTCGAAGAAATTAAATATTTAATATTTTCCTCTCCTCTGTCTGGTAATGAAGCAAAGCGCGGCGTTGAGTTCCGCAACTCAACATGCAATATCTCCAGAATTCGGCGGAAAGTGTGGAACACAAGACGTCTTAATAAGAACAGAGTGTCTTAACACTAGGTTCCTAGGTTCTTCTGTTTAGGCTGTGATGTGTGGGATACAACGTAAAGCTAAAAAAATAAATGTTTTTTAAAATCTTTTAGTATTTAGTGAGGTAAATGAAAGAGAACTATGTATTAGAAAGAAACTTAGTATTAAGACTCATCACTTCAGTTGTTCCAGCCAAATAGGAAAAAAATCAAATGTGCTTGTAACAGTCTAGTTGAATAAAGAATATTTTGAATATGAATTTTGAATTTCATGTAGCACTAAATTATTACATACCATCTCCCATTTCTTCCATAAACTTTTCAGATTTGTTGACTCTAAAGTGTGGAATTTTGGCAGGATCTAGGGGTTCCTTATTCTCAGGTGGAGCTGAAGGAATAATCGCCACATCTACAAAAAAATATATGAATTTATAAAATGTTTACATTTTGAACTTCACACAGGTTCAAATCCTATTTAAAATACTAATGAATAATGTATATTAAAAATCAGCTTCACGCATCAGCAGGGTAGGCAGAGGGAACCTAGTGTTAAGACACTCCGTTCCCCACTTTCCGCCGAATTATGGAGGCATTGCGTGTTGGTTGGTGAGACTTAACGCCGCACCTTGCATCAACACCAGAGCGAAGAAACGAAATTATAAATTTAAATAAATATTTCATTTCCTTGAGTGGGTATCGAACCCACAACCACTTTGTTGACTTTTGCCCTTGCGCCACGAATAAAATGTACATATACATATTTTTCTTAGCTTCACGCTGTATCCCGCACAATGGAGTGTAGGTGTAGGGAACCGGGGAATTTGTGTCAAGACACTTCGCTCCCATTAAAACAGTTTCGTTCCCTTCGCCAGGACTGGCCTTCTATATACTATGTTGCGTCAATGCAACTGGCGATTTGACTTTTTATAGAGGTGAAAATTAGGTCATTGGAAATTAAAAATAATCAAAAATATCGTCAATAACTACCATATACTATAATAATTTAATTACTATATAGAAGAGCAAAACTCTATTTTTTTAGGTGATTTAAAAGCTACGAATTTTAGTTCTAAATAAAACAATATATATGTGTATGTAATTTACTGACTTTTATTGACGTCAGGTGCACCCTTCGCTTTTTTCTCTCGTTCCTTTCGAATGCTTACAAAGTTGTTGTCGCCGGAACTCTTGCCTTAGGTAAAAAAACAAGAAAAAAATACATTTAGTTTTATGGTACAAAATATATGTTTGCGACAAAAAATCGTATGCTACAAATTACTTTTTCTTTTTATATAATAAGATACTTTTTCTTTTTGTTATAAGAAAAAAGAGAACATAGAGGTAAGATGCGCTGTTTTGGAGATTTGATGATTTAGATAGTAGAAACCAGCCCCTTTATGGGGTATTAAGTGTTTTTAGCAACTCAAGGTTATTTTAGAAATTTAAAATTAAATAAATATAGTTGATAATTTACATTACGTCGTCTTGGTGTCACTAAATGTTAAAAGTTTATTAACTAACCATCAAATCCTTATTTCTTTATTCTAAAACTACTTTTCTCAATAAGCATTGTATAATTAAAATAAATGCCGAACGAGGTCATCGTGGCGCAAGTGGCACAAGCGCGAGATTGTAAACTATAAACGCGACGATTGTGGGTTCGATCCCACAGTGTTCACAGTGCGGCGTTGATTACCGCCACTCAACATGCAATGCCTCGAAAATTAGGTTCTCTCTGCCTATCCTGCTATATACGGGATACAGCGTGAAGCTTAAAGAAAAAAAACTGACTTGTAGCAGGAAGAGGAGTCCGTCGTCTAGAGTGCGGAGGTAAACTTTTGGGGTCCAAGTCACGTATTAAGTCCCAATATCCGTTTTCCATGAGGGCGTCTAAAAGATGTTGAAACGCCTCTGGTCCACGTCGCATTATGTCGCTGTATAAAAGACGCTTTCTATTTCTGACATCTTTATTTGTGTCCTGCAATATAAATAAAGTTATTATAAAAGGTCAGTTAATACGTAGGTATTAACCACAGAGTGTAGCCACTAGGCTTTGCCTGCATGTAGATGCAGGCAAAGCCTAGTGGCTACACTCTACTCCCTACTTTCCGCCGCATTCTGGACACATTGCATGTTAAGTGGCGGAGCTTTGTCTTAACACCAGAGCGAAGGAATAAACATTTTGTTCCTAAAAAAAATGTGATATTCAGTATTCTACATTTATAGGGCAAAATCTTAACTAGGTCTTGTTTTTAGTCTCAAATTATCAGCTATTTTAAGAAAAGTGTCTACAACTGTTTAAAAGGTTTCATTAAACTTTTGCATAGTTCTAATAAGAGAGATTTTATAAATATTCTATAGACGGCAGATACTTCTCGAACCACAAAGTGGTAAATTAAAATTAGTAAAGTCACTTTTATCTTATCAAATAGAAAGAAACAAAATGTTTGTGGTTAAATGGACTAAATTTCCAGCTGTTAAGCATTATTTTTGAATAATAGAAAGTTTGTACACATATTAATTAAGTCTTAAGCTGAAGGTTAGTTTTCGTTTTATGGCAGTAACATGAGCATTACATATGCCTTAACAAAAAAACAGACTTGAGTACTTAAAAGTATAGAAGTTACATTGATTTTGTTGTGAAAAATTATGTATGCTTTTAACAAATACAAAATTGTTGTTTTTTGGTTGATTTAAGATACTCCTTGTCTTGTTGTCTTTGTATCTAGTTATGCACACATGTCATGGAATCTCTGCTGAGTAGTTGAACCCAGTGTTGCTAATTCATTTTGGCTTACCCAACAAATAATTAAAATAATTTAAATGCCATCATATATATTTATTTCTTAAAAAGGTTAACAATGCCACAATTAAGTCATCAGTTTAATTTAAAACTTCACTGTTAAATTTCACATTAGTTTGTTAGTATGCTATCACAATGAATTTTAAATATTTGTACAATAAAGTACTATTTTCATTTATTAAATTGTAATAATAAATTCTTACCTTATATTTTTCTATCATTTGGCTAGAAAACACTCCTTTTTCATACAGATTTGTTACCATAGTATCCAAGTCTGTTTGCTCAACTAAAGACTTAAAATTATTCTGGATAGCTTTCCTATGCTCTTCTTGCATTTTGTTAAGTGGTGTTTAACCTACTGAGTAATAAAATTATTAATTACAAAATAAGGTTAAAAAAAATCTATACATTTTATTTTATTTATATAAAAGATAACAATTTTTTAGTATTACTAAATTACATAGATAATTGATAGTCATTCAATAATCAAATATTTTTACATCTGGAATACTAATTACTATAATTAAAATAATTTGTGGAATATTATTTTATTTAATAAATTTAACTAGCTTCATACTGTATCCCACACACAGCAGGGTAGACAAAGGGAACCTAGTGTTAAGACACTCCATTCCCCACTATCGCCCGAATTTTTCGAGGCATTTCTGAGTGGCAGAACTCAATGTCAGGCTTTTGCCTTGGTAGCAGAGAAATTAAAATCATATAAAATAATAATAATTTATTTCTTTGAGTGGGGATCAGACTCACAATCATTGCGTTAGTGACACATCTTTGTGCCCCAGTGCCACAACAGCCTCTTTAAAGGTTGAATGAAAGAATCAATAATATCTATCAGCCATATTAATGCTAAGAGATTGTGATTTAGCATGCTAAGAAATATATATAATTAAGAAATTAGGTTGAAACCTCAATAATACTTGTTGTATGTTCAATAGAAACAATGAGATATAATATTGTACTGATCTTGACTGCTCAAGGATTATAACAAATCAAATATTAATGATTGGTGAGTCATGAATGAAATAATAAAAAAAAATAACAAAAAAAATATTTTATCCTGCATAAATAATCACTTGTAAATTAAATAGATGTCAATGAACTTTTTTAAACTGTGAGTAATGAATGTTGAGCATATTATAGTTTACTTACTATATAAGGAGATAACCGATGATAGCTAACAGCCCACACTTAACATCAATTCGTTTTAGCAAAAAAATATCCAAAATATGTTTATCTATAGATATTGTTAGTTTTAACCACTCCTATATATACAAAATTTAATAGAACACAAATAAAGTAAAATGATAAAGCTATCTTACTTAGCTTATATACTTATTAATGCCTAATATTAATTAATGCCTAAATTGTAAAATTTTGAATCACTTTTTTACAATAACTTATAAACAAACTAAAATAAAGAAGTTATCATATTTGACTTGACAAGTAAAAATATGTTGGATGTGTATTTAATCTGTGGTTCTAACTTCTAACCACAGCTTAGCTTTAGTCGTCGTAGTTAAAATGAGGACAAGTTATTTTTGAAATTGATTGATTTTAATGATCTTTAATATTCGTTCATCAATTAAATAAAATATTGAAAAAATAAATTAAATTAAATATATATATTTTATTTTCTCGAGTGGTGATCGAACCATAACCAGTCGCGTTTACAGTTACACTTTTTGCCCCTGCTCCACAACTGGCCTCCTAGAACTAGAATTAGGAAATACAATTAATAAGTATTATATTTTTTACGGCTGCTTATGGTCAAATAGCTATAAACTGTTTTAATAGTGAACGAATTTTTTTAAAGAATTTAAAAAAAATCCGCTTTGATGTGACGAGCCTTTAATGGTACACTGAAATGCTTGCCAAAACTTGCTGGCACCGGTCTGGACTAGTGGCGGTTTTTGAATACAGATCAAAGGAAGTTTGCAACAAGCACTTGGAACGTGCTTACACGTTGGCGCGTATTCAGACTGTAGAATTAAGTTTGCCCAGACTATACTAACGCACTCTTAAATGTGTCAAATGCACTTAAACATTTGGAAACAATTTTAGCTTATAGATGTGAACGCTTCTCGTGTCTTGGCAAGCATGTAAGCGTACAATAAGATTTTATATTTAGATATATAAAACATAATAATGAGAACTTTAAAGTTTAATTTACGAAGAAGAGTTTAAACGTAACTTCACCTATGTTCAAAAATAACTATATTCTCTCAAAATATAATACCGTGATTTAAATAAAAATCTTTTAAATTTTAGTCACGATGGCAAGTTTTTGTCATCTGTCATATCATATGATTTATTACATAAATCAAAAGTCAAATTCCATTTCTAGTTTATGAATTATTAAGTAAATTGAAGTCTGAGATTCACGTTTTTTAAATTTGTATAACTTAGTAGAATTCATACTCAACTTGCGAATATGTCGTACAATTTACAATTCCTTATCGTAGCTACATGCTTCATCTATTTGGTTGCTGGTTACGAAAATTCGGATATAGTATCGGCGAGAATTGAGGTAAATAGAAGCTTCAGTAAGTTCTACGCCCCTTTTTACGCTTATATTTTTCTGTTTATAGCATAAATATTTTGAGTTATATTTTAAAATGAAAATTGAGCAATTACTTTTATTAGATATCCACGTCAAAATGTAAATATTTAAACCTAGCTAATCTAGCTAAACCGACTTATCGACAAGTTATAATATTTATTTACGTTTATATTTCCATTTCTTCGCTCGGGTGTCGAGGTAAAGCGCAGCATGTAGCTGATTTTGATTTTTTTTTATAATATTGAAAAAATCACAAGAGTTTTCAGTTGAAAATAGCTTATTGGAGCTTTTTTGAATAAAATATATAAATTTTTTTTGCAGTCATGCCGAGGATGTTCCTTAAACCGCTTGCCTGAGGTGAAGAAGTTTATTTTGGACGATGCTCCCACCTACGACCGAGTTGATGTAAAATTCATTACTGGAATGCCACCAGAGCTGATAATGATTGGAGAAAGTGAAAATGAACTTGAGCGCATTCCTTTATCTAACCTTGATCGAGCAGAGTGTAATGAACAACTAAAAAGCAGAGGTTTTGAAAAGAAAAGTGCAAAAGAGGAATTTTAAATCTTTATTGCCAAATTATACACATTCCATACCTATACTTTAGTAGCTGTATTTTATCTTTTAAGAGTACTTAGTGTTTCAACAATATACTCAATAGACTTATTTTGAAATAATATTTTTACAATTTTCCCACAATGTTGCCAAATTTTTATGCTTATTAAATCATGTTTAATTGCTCAAAATAGAGGTCTTTTTGTTTGCTTTTAACTCTGTGAACTATTACTACTGAAAATAAAATGTAATAATGTAACATTTATTTTTATCCTTCTATTGTATTGAATGCACTTTATTTAATTATACCATGGAATCCAAATAAATAAAAATATTGGGAAACTTTGTATTTCATTTCTGTATTTGTATTATTGCTACACAAGTTTTTAGACTGTAATGAAAAGTGAGATGCCAGTAGAAAAATGTATGTGATGTAAGCAGATATTTTGTACAAAGAAAGAACAAGAAAAAAATATAATAAAAAATAATTAAGAAGGTGCAAATATGCATGGTTCAAGAGCAGAAATTTTAAAGTATACTAAGCTTTGTAATAATTTGGTTTTAATTATTATATTAACTTTAACATAAATTGTTAAAACCTTGTAAGGAGAAGTGGCATCAAAATAAAGTTCATTACATTTGTGGAACTCAGAAAATCCCCAAATAATTCATTCCCAAATGGCAGATATTATCCAACCATCTAGATTATTCTCTATACTCTATAGGCATCCTATTAGAAAAGCAAATTAAAAAATAAAACAGTATAGACAATAATTATAAAGACATATATTTATAAATTAGAGGAGCTCAAGTGACGAGGGTGCAGTCCAGGTCCTCGTCGCGTCCGTCAGCGACGGCGCGGCGCAGCACGCGCGTCACCACGTCGCTGAGCGCCTCGCGACTGCCTTCCTCCAGAAGAGACATGCATTGCTGAAATTTATAAAATGTTTTTTCAGCTTCATCTCGCATACAGCGAGTAAGTTATGAGTAAGGAAATGACAATAATTAATTTCCCAAGTGGGAGCCCAATCTACAACGATCAAGTTAAAATAGTAATAATCAGACAGAAGAAAAAAACAGGAAAATTATTTTTAAATTCTTTCTTACATCCTTATTTGTACATAAAAGTGAATAGATATAGTACAAAAGAGTTAAGTAATTGAAAAATTAATATTAGAGTTGTTGAAAGCATTCTGCACAACTCTTAGTAAAACATAAACAGTAACTAGTACCTGGTGGAAGTTCTCATCGTGCGGTAAGCGCAGCACGGCTCTCAGTGCTATCTCAGAGTTGGCGCGCACATACGTGTTCTTCTCCTTGGTGCCGTTGACGAGGGCCGGCAGCAGCGCGCGTAGCACGTCAGTCCCGGCACCCCCCACTGTTGGGAGCACCACCTCGGCCCGCCCCACTACTGTGCTCGCTCGCGCCATTAGTTGTTTTACTTCGTTATTGTTGTGGTTCATGCTCTACAAAACACAGATATACATACAATGTTAAATAAAGTTACAACAAAAGATGTGCTTTTTTAAAATTTCATATTCAATGTGCAGAATTGACCTGGACTCCATTTGTTTTACTGTTTTTTCTTTCTCAATTTTTTTATTTAAACTGTAATTATTATTTTTTAAACATAAAACGGTAATAAATTTATATTAAGTTTGAATTTGAGCATCTGAAAAAACAAGGCAACACACTTAATGCACTCACCCTAACAAACTGAGAAAGTATATTCGCCGGTACGGGCCTGTCATTCTTAAGCAGATAACACATAAGGTACCCAATACCCCTGATACCATTACACACTATAGGCGTCTTATCGCTCGTGAGGTAACCAAGCAGGGCCTTATCTATCTTTTCCTCAAAGTGATCACGATAGACACTATCCGGTGTTTCCTTGAGGGCGACGAATAAGGCACAGGATCGTCCGTGAGTGAGGAGCCAGTCCTCCGGTGTATGAGAGTGGTGGGTCGAAGTAGGGTTACCAGCTGCCAGCACGTGGTGTAATAAGGCTGCATCGCGATGGGCAGGTGCCAGGCAGTGCAATAATGCACCGAGACAACCACCAGCGCCGGCACGGGGCGCGTCTTCTGCATGTGCGAGCAACGCCGGGCTGGTCAGCATAGCTAGCACTGCGAGGGCTGTCGTCTCGGACATCTTGGAACCACCGTTGGTGATGACGCTGCGGAGCGCCTGCAGCATGGTCTCCTTGATAGCCACGTCTTCAGCGTTTTTAACGCCGTTGTGCACCTCCAGGAACAGAGGGTCGGCGCGCGTGTGGATCAACACCAGCTGGGAGAGGGCCAGCCCCGCCTTGATGCGCACGGGACGGTTGGCGTCCGACAGACCTTTTACGAAAGTTGTTTGTAGTTGCGGCAGGAACTGTTTCAGCATTACTCCAACCTGCAAAATACATTTATATAACACCAGCTTTTACCGGCTTCTTCGTCTCGGCGTGATCTAAAGAAACAATTTAAGAGTTATGTATGTATGCAGCATGTGTGATGACACATTGTAAGTGACTAAGATAACTCTAGTATAGTGGTTTACATTAAAATGATATAATATAGTCTTCTTCCTTTAATGGAATATCCAACATTTATTTTATTAGGCAAGTTATTCCTAAGATTGACATGTTTAACCAAAACAAACTCTTCCTCTTTATAATATTAATACAAAATATAGATAATTCATTCCATTTTATGAAATTAATAAAAACATTATATACAAATCAATAAAAGCCTATTTAATAAATTATTAACCTTGGATAATAATAGGGCCAGTGTTTCAAGGACGGCAGCCTTAACGCTGGAATTGAATCTATCACCCAGGATACGGATGAGAGGTCCGGTGATGTGCACCACAGAGGGCTGGATGGCTTGTGCTGTCGTTAATTTGATTACTTCTCCTAACATGAGGGCTGCGTTTTCTTTTTCTTCTGGTAAACCATTAAGGATCGCCTCTCGGAACAACGGTAGGATAGGTGCTATGCCCTATAAGTAGAAAAGTTACCATATTTTACGATTTTTAGTGTTAAACATACAATGTGTAAAGAAAAATGTTTAAAAATGTATAAAAATAATATAGCCGGACTATGCCTGGACCTGTGCTTCTAGAAACCCATCGAAAATTATTGATAAAATACTTATTTGCAAATAAAAATCTCATGATCTAATAAAATATTTGATACTACACCAGTAAACACATACCTTAGGTAAACAAAATCCAGGCAGAGGTTCACCCTTCAAATCGGCCGCAGCATACCTTACAGCTTGACGCACTTCCTGTACGTAACCTAGCTGCTTCTCTGCCTCCAGCATCTTAGTGAGGGCTGACAGTGCCTCCCAGGCCATGAGAAGAACATCCCTCTCAGTTTCCGCGAAGAGGAGGAGAAGACCTCGGAGGAGGGCTGATACGTGAGGGATGAGGTCAGCTCGGGTGTGGGTGACGAAGGCGCATAGTAGAGCGGCTGCCGCCCGACGTCTCTCGCCCTCGCCCGTGCGTACTACATCCATTAAAGTGTCTATTATGCTGAAAGAGATAATATAAATTTAGTATGTAAAGAAATACATAAATAATAAAATATGATTGAGTTAAATATTTTAGTAAAATATACAATGATAAAATGGTAGTAAGTGTAATGGTACATTAAATATCTTTTTTTTAACTTTACGCTGTTACTTCTACCTACCTAGGGGTAGGTAGATAGAAGGTACCTAGGAGTCTCGCGCCGATTCCCACTCTCCGCGTCGGCATTTTTATATTTAATAAAAAAATACTTTTATTAAGAAAATAAGTCATTTATGGCAAATTTATATATTTCTGCACCTCTTGTATTTGCAAAAGGTAGGTATGTCATTATGGAGGTAATTTTACATTGGTCAATAAAAATAATCAAAGTTAGAGTAGTCATAGTGCAATGGATTGTGTCTGATTGTAAGTGTGATGGTTGTACATTCGACCTCTCGTCGTCCGAGCTCGTGTCTACATTACCTCCTGACGCCCGCGTCATCCTGCACGGGCAGCAGCGCGTCGCGGCAGTAGTCAAGCTCGCGCGCCGCGTGCGGTGAGCCGCGCGCCGCCGCCAGCGCGGCCAGCAGAGCAGGCAGAACGCGCGGCAGGTGACGGGCTAGCGCGCCGCCTGCTGCCGCCGCCAGCGCCGAAAGTGCGCGCGTGTCGCCCGAGCTCGTCAGCACCGGCACCAGGTACGGCAGCACTGCGCGCGATTTGATAGCCATTACCTGGTGAAGAGATGTACGAGTACATATATATCTGGATATAAATATTCTTTATTTAATTAGGCCATTAGACTGTTTTGAATCGTCAAATTACATACAAAGGTCAATATTGTTATAAAGTGATTGCATACAGTACCGAAAATTAAAAATCTTTAGATATATCACAGAACCCAGGCTTACCTGTCGCAGACCGTCGAGCGCGGCGTCGGCTTCGGCGGCGTCGTCGCTGCGCAGCGCGTCCAGCATGGGCGGCAGGATGTCGTCGAGCGCCTTGTTGCCGATGGTGGCGTGCAGCGAGTCGAAGGCGCGCGCCGCCGCCATCCGCACCTCCGGCAGCGAGTCGCACAGCGCCGTGCGCACCGTCGGCACCTGGAATACATCATCGAACATGTACCTATGATATTTGTCGAGCCGCTTTTTATTTTCTATTCCAAAACACCAATAAATATTAAATTTATTTAAAGATAAATAAAAGATAATTAAAAAAATATACCAGTCCATCAGCAAAACTGAGCACGGCGTCCCTGGAGGTGGAGGCGAGTATCTCCCCAAGGCCGATACAGACGCCCTGGCGTTGATCGGCGCGTTCGGAACGCAACCCGCGCTCAAGGATCGGCACGATGTCAGGTAATACACGTTCACCCAACTATATGCAGACAAATAAACATATATTCAATTAAATTATATATTTAAATGTTTTAGCATGTCTATTGATCAATATTTTTTTTTCCTAAAAACACAAAACATACCTAGTGGTATTTTTATTCGAACATTGTTGTAGTATAATATCATTAAAATATTTTGACTATCTTGAAACTCGAAATTAATCATTAGCATTTGTCACTTTTGAAAAAAAATGAGTATAAAATGATTAAACGTGAAGGTTAAAAACTACAACCAACCTTTCTCACAAGATCCCCAAGTGTTCTGGCAGCGACCTGCCTCTTGTCGTAGCTGGTGGACGCGAGGCAGCCGAGCAACAGGTTGAAAAGAGTTGGTAATATTTCGCGCAGAGTTTTCGGTGTATTGGTCACTACCACCTAGAAAATCGTTTGAATATACATTAATATATTATGGTGATTATTATAGGGCCAAGTAACTCATATATAATGAGGTTATAATTTACTACTAGTCGTTAAGTTTTGACTTCTATTCTACAGCTTATAGGACCAATTTTTATCCAAGAGGCTTAAACAAGAGATAAGTTTTTTTAAATATGAAATTAGTTACATTTATATAGTGACCAACTGTCTAATTTGAACTGTGTAAAGTTATTCCATCAAAGGTTAGCTATATTTTGTATTATCTGTGTATTACATATTTACCTTCCACACATGCAGCGCCGCCTGTCGCACCATCAAAGCGACATCACTCCTACCCATATACAATCCAGCTAACACTCTATTCCTACGTTCAGGGCCGAGAGCGGTAATAATTGCTTTATGAGAGTGTTCCGTACCAAAATTATCATCTTCTGATGCTGTTTCAGTACTCATCTTACCTGAGACACCCGATATACGATACAGTAAGTCACCTAACAGTTGTACCGAGCTGTATCTTATACGCCAATTATCGTCAAATAATCCGTTTTCTAGCTCCGGTAGAAGCAATGTAATGGCAGATTCGGCGTACAAGTTGACTATCCTCTGTCCTGCTTTGAGAGCGGTTTCTCGGACGTACTCGTTTTCATCCGCCAAGGCTTTTAGGATAGGATTGATGATCTGTCCTATGTAGGGCGTGAACTCGTCGGTGAAAGCACCCGGCATGTATATGAACATCATGATGTACCCGTCTTTGACGTGGGGCGCGATGTCCGTGCGTTCCGCTGTTGCTATTATATCTGTGAAAAGATTATTTGATGTACTAATATTATGTTAACTTGAAAATGTAATTTTTTAATTGAAATGGCATATTATTATATCTATTCATTGTTTCAGTTCTTTGAGTTTTTCAAAGATATAAAAAAATTGTAAATATTTTTTAAATACACACAATTTTTTTAGGAAAAGTAAGATAAAGACTCTCACCAGGCATTATCTTATGCAGTTTATGACTGCCCAGTCCAGCAACCACTTCTGACAGTCCCTGGGCGGCGCCTGAACGGTCCACAGAGCTGGTCTCCGAGGTCAGGGTGTGCATTAACCAAGGTAGTAACTCCTCGAAACTACTCTCGCCCATACCACGCACCATTGCTCCAAGTGCACGCGCAGATACTGAACGTACCTATAAGTTAAGGTAAGATAAATATGACATGAGAAAACACAAAGAGATAAATATATAATATGTCACAATAATGGTGCATTATCATCATGAAAAGAAAAAAGTGTATACCATGATGAAGTGAGTTTTATTACTAATTTCTAAGTTCAATATACATTTATATATCTATAACAACATAGATGGATTCATAAAATCATAAAGGATATCATAAAACAGTAGCATTCCATGAAACAAAACAAGCTGTATTTACCTCTGGCACAGGATCCAACAACGAACTCTTCAACCCAGGTATAATACTAGGCAGGTACGGTGTCAAATCCTTCTGGTCAGTTAGCGAATACATGTTTCCTATGATCTGCGCCGCCATTTTGCGTGTTTCCGTACTTCGGTCTAAAAAAGCTCGTTCCACTACAGGCATTATTAGAGCTAGGGATGGTGCGTCTATGAAATGTACGAACTTCGTATCTAATAGAGTTTGTAGGCAGAGAGACGTTTTGTTTGATGGGTCCTGGAGCGCTTGGAGTAGTACTGGGACGATAGCTGTAAATTAATTGATTGTAATGTTACTATCAATGCAATGTAATATTTTTTTGGCCTTATAAATTTTACTATAACTGAATATAAAATTACTATTAATATTATATTTTCTTCCGTTTAATACGTGGAGCAAATCCTGTTTGGAAGTGTTCACACATCATTCATAAGAATAGCTGGGAATTATTTTGCTATTTTTATTCTTAAAAGTAACGTTCATTCTTAAGTCCATTAACATTTAGCTAATTATTGTAGGTAAATCCCATTTTGGTCCTGCAAGCTGGATCTGAACCAGTGATCATATAGATAGAATTTTTACCTTGTATCTCCGGGTTTCGTATAACAGAGCCGATGACCTTCAGTGCCTCAGCGCCCGCCTCCTGCACGCGCATGTGCGAGTCGCTGAGCACCTCGATGAGTTTGGGTACGATGGAGGGCAGGCACGAGGACAGCTGTTTGGGTGCGCAGTACGCCATCGCGCCCAGCAACTCGATGGAACCTGATTTTGGTAATGTGCTGATAAGTGTAAGCTAAGTAAAGTTTCCTACGTGCTTGTCTCTCTGTAGGGACATTTAAAAAACGATACTCCAAGTTGAGCTTTGAATTATCAATTGAGATATTTTATAACAAATATTTTAATATTTCTAAATAAATCAGCTTCATCCTGTATCCTGCACACAGCAGGGTAGGAAGAAGGAATATATAGTTAACACACTCCGTGGCCCACTTTCCGCCGAATTTTGGAGGAATTGCGTGTTGAGTGGCGGAACTCAACGCCGCGGTTTTTGCGTCGATACCAGAGCGAAGAAACGGAAATATAAATTTAAGTAAATATTTCAAACCCACAACCATCGCGTTGCAGTCACACCCTTGTGCCCCTGCGCCACGACAGCCTCATCATTTTTATTTCTTAAGTGCTAAATTATACTTAAAAAACAAATATTAAAAGAATGTATAAGTAATGTTATACTAAAATGCAGCTATAAAACAAGAGAATATAAAAATACTAGTTTTTTTAAATTGATATATTTGTACAATTTTTGCAAATTGTATAATTTATAAACCAAGAACACATACTAAAATATTATATCTACTCGTTTTTTATCTGAACTAACACTACGTTTTAGAGAATTCATGTTACACAACCATATCCAACAGATAAAAAATTGTGAACTTTTTAATAATATTATAAAACATCTTGATAATGGCTCAACGTAAGTAACAGAGCTTCTCCAACAACATACGAGTCATATATATACGAAGTGATAATTTAAAAAAAAACTATTTTCAATATGTATTTTCCACAATCACAATACCCACCAGCCTTAGTCCTCCAATTATCATCCTGCAGCGCTTGCAGCAACGACGGCAGTACCAGCTTCACACCGTGCGCGGACAGCCTACTCATTATAAGTTTAGCTGTTTCGTCTGCAGCAGTGCGGACGTATTGAGACGAATCTCCGAAGCAGAGTAGAAGATGAGGGAGCACGTGGACTATGTAGGGCTCGAAGAGACGACCCAGTTTGCTGCAGAGCATCTCGAATCCGAATAGGGCCCCTGGATGAACAAATGTATGTCAGTATATATGTAATGTCAAGTAAATGACAAATGTAAACATAAGGTTTTTCACTTGTAATCTATTTAGGTTTTTTTCGTTGCTCAACGCCGCGTTTCGTCTACCAGCGCGTATAAATGAAAATATCTTAAATATAATAATTTCACTAAATGGGAATCAAACACGCAACCGTTTAGGACGCTGGCTAAAATATGTCATATTTTATAAAAATAGTTTTGTCATTAGTATAAAAAAAGACAAGTATAAAATTTAAAAGTTAATACCTTCTCTATATTTATAATTCTTCTTTTCTTGAATAGCTTCAGTGAGCTTTCCCATCACATCCAATTGTTTCAGTGATAGAATACCCAATCCTTTGATAATACCCGCAATACCGTATGCAGCACCCTGCAATTTTATTATAATGTTAATACAATTATTGACTTTCTTTATATTTTCCCATATATTCGAATAAGCGGAGAGAACCTAGTGTTAAAACATTACGTTCTCCGCACGAATTCGAGATACCGCCTTTTGAGTGAACTTAACGCCGACTTTGTGTAGGGATAGATAGGGATATTAACAAAAATTATTCGCCGGAGGATAGCGATCAGGACCGACTGCGCCACGATTTCCTCAGCCCTCAACGTACATACACTAAATATATATTTATGTAGGAAATATATGTTTTAAATAACTAAAAACTATTAAAATATCAAACTAAATATATAATTAAAAACAAAACAAAAATAAGTAAACATAATCTATAAAAGACGAAAAAAGGAACTTTTCCCGAAAGTTATATAATAAAACAATAAACTTACTTTACGATCACCATATTTTTCAGCAGTCAGAAGTTGTTTTAACAATTTATTAACAATGGCGGGAATATCGTCCTCTAATGCGGGCGAAGTCACCAAGTGAGGTAGACAGTTGCTTACTGCTTCTTGTACCTAGTATATATTTAATAATAAATATAAAAAAACAATAGGAATGTTTATTTCTACACTTTTACTTCAGTATATTTTTAAGAAATTTCAAATCAAGACTTTTTGGATTATATGATGTATTAGTAACTTGACGGTATAACCATCGATAGGTCAGTGTTCATAAACCACTCTCAAGTCTAAGATCGAAGTCGAAAATCGAAATTCATAAATTATTAAATTAATTTACCGTTATTAAATCAATAAGAAAAAATAAACAATTACCTGTTGACTTGGCGTATTAAGCGCTGCAACTAATCTTAGAGCGATCGGTCTAACACGGGCATCACCGGGCGCAAGATGGCGCGCCAAAGATCCCACAAGCAACACAACGCACTGTCGCACCGCATCGTAGCCCCCCGACTTGGGAGCCGTGTCTAGGAACTGCTCGAAGACTGGCAACTGGCTGCTTAGCGTTTCCTGTAGATTCATTGAAGGAAAATATTTGTTTTATAGAACGTTTTTAATAGAAATAGCTTGCTTGCTATATGTCGATGAAAGCTAATAGCTTTTATAATAGTGGTTTAGTTTGAGACCGACTGTAAACGGGACAGGTTGTGGGTTCCATTTCCGTTCGAGAAAATGAAGTATTTAATATTTTCATTTCCTCGCTCTGGTAAAGAGGCAAAGTGCGGCCTTGAGTTCCGCTACTTAACACGCAATACCTCCAGAAGTGCCGAAAGTGGTAAGTGAAAAATCTTAATGGGAATGGAATGTGTTCAATACATTGACACTAGGTTTCCTCTGACTGCCTGCTGTGTTTTTGAGACAATCATTTGTGTGTTTTAACGCACACATTACTGGAATAAAATTGAACAGTTTCATTTCTCTTTATTCAAATGTCATTTTATATATAGTAGAAAAATTTAATTATACATATTAAATAAATAAAGAAAAGTAAAACTCGTAGTTAATATAATATGCCAATCAAAAACACCTTTCGATATAAATCCACTAATGCTTAAAAACAGTTTCAATTAGTGCTAATATAGTCCTTATTGGACAAATTTGTCCTAATGTATGTAATTATAATTACCTTCCCATGTAAATCCACCAACGCCATAGCAGCAGCTAACATAGAATCTCTCACGGCATCGTTTCTGTCCGCTAGTGCTCGTCGTACAAAAAAAGCCATAGCAGCGGGCACCGCTTGTGGGGCCACGCGGGGGGCGAGGGCGCGGAGGGCCACGGCGACCCCCCGGCGGGCCCCCCATGCGTCCACCGCCGCTTGCTGCTCGTGACCGAACTGGTCGAGGACCGCTGGGATGAGCTGGTAGAATGGATGTTACGTTATTAAAATTATTACTCAAGTATTATAAATGAATTACACATAACAGAAAAATTTTATTGAAGAAATTCTACTTTAGAAATATTTCAAATTGGACTACAAATTATATATAAAAAACCAACATCAACAAGCACTTTAATCATTTTCTTTCTATTTTACTTGACATTCAAGTGACATAGTAAGAAAATAAGTGAAAATATAGTTTAAAATCATAACCTAAGTTTTCATGTCTATGTCAAATTACACGATACCTAATCAACAAATCCCAATAACTCCTTCACAAAACAAACAAAAAAATAATAATTCAAACCCACCGGCAGTTTCTCATCATATATATCATGCAAATGCTTCAACATGTCATCAGCCACCGCATGCACGTTGTCCACACCGCCTGCGTTACCAACGCTGGCTGCGAGAGCATTGGCTGCAGCTGACTGGATCTCCTCAGCTGGATGCTGCACCTGGTGTAGGAGAAGTGCTCTGATCTCTTCTGCTGCACATTGCATCCAGGATTCTAAGCGGGGTAGTTGTGCCCATAGTTCTGTTGCTAGTTTTCTGTTAATTCATATTTAAATTACTTAGACAATTTTAATTTATCTACTAAAAGATTGGGCAATATATGTAAAAGTATTTTGATTATAACTGTAAAATTGGGTGCTTACAAATACATTTAAATTCTACATTATTTAGAGTACATAGAACGTGAGTACTGAGTAATATGTAGTATGTTGTAATTTTTTTTGTATATGAAAAATAGTTTGATAGAAAGGTCGCTGTTAATAATTACGAATAATTTAAAATAATACTGAAGAAAGATCATGTAAGAAGTATAAAACTCCAGATGGATCGCGTTTTTCTTTGTGCTTCCCTATAGCGTCAATATGAAAAATAAAAATATAAAAAGAGAATTATATACTCACTTATTATCCTCAGAAACATCGAAAGTAGCAATATATAGTCGCATGGTAAGAGTGAGCGCGAACTCCGGGTCTTCTAGGAACGGCGGTAAGCACTCCACTATACAAAGTAACGCACGAAGAGCCGCGTCGCGTACCACCTTTATATGTATGTTGATATTTATTAACATTTTCAATCAAATGTTTTTACGTTTATTGAATGGCAGCCTCCTTAAATATTTATTAACAAAAACACATTTGTGAAATTTAAACTGTCTAACTAGGAGCTGGTGATAGACGGACGGAATTTTCATCCACATTTGAAATTATTATATATTGCTTTTCGAACTGATAAATTTATTCATTTACTTGTTCAGGAGGCTCCTATTGTGGCATTCTAAATAATTTTTAAATCTTTCAGAAAAAATATTATTACTTTTCATTTCATCCTTAGCCATCACCTTAATAAATATTGTTTATGCTGTGTAGTAGACATAGACGATTTATTGACGAAGACTTTTTATTGATATACATTTTCTATATTTAACATTTTTTACTTTACCAATCAAGACATGCCAATGAAAAATGATAAATCAACCCATTACCTCCAAAGGGCTCTGCAACCCATCCAACAAGCACACAACGTCGTCCACGGAGAGGGGCGCGCGCGCCGCGCACCGCGCCGTCTCCAACAACGCCACCGTGCAAGCCGCCGCCACGCGCCCGCTGCTACTGCCTGTTAGCAAATATTTATTTTCTACATTTATCTATTCACTTAGTAATTTTAGTATATATTAATCATAATTGTATTTAGTTAGGTAAACAAGGTTCTACTTTCGGCCCAAGTAAAAAAAAAGAACTAACCGAGAAATGAAAATAACTTAAAATCAAACTCGTTTGTATTTTGTTTTGGTTATTTTAAAATTAAATATGTTACTAAAACTATATTTCCGCACTTGACAAAACAAATCAAAAAATACCTACCAATAAGATCAATGAGCAATCTAAACATTTGATCGATGGGGAACAGTTGGGGGTGGAGTTGGTCAGGGGCGAGGACATTGGAGGTATCTCCACGCAGCGCCGCGTGGTACGTGATGATAGAGAGACCGTTCACCACCATGGACTCGTTTGTACGCGCCATGCCGCTTGTTAGACCTGGGAGAGACAGATAGATATTTTAATATTAAATTTAGATAGATTCAAATTACATGAAATTTGAAATATATTATTTTACTTTTTTACTGTATCCTACATATTGCAGCCAGTGTAAAGACATTCTTCATAAATCGCCCAATTTTTGAGCTACTGTACCTTAAGTGTAGCCACATGTGATTTTAAGCGCGACAGGTTGTGAGTTCGATTCCCAATCGAGAAAATGAATTATATAATATTTTGATTCCCTCAGAACGAAAATGTCTTAATGGGAGTAGAGTGTCTTATAACTAGGTTCCCAAATTCCTACTGCCTACTTTGCTAAGTGCGGGATACAACGTGAAGCTAAAAAAAAGTGTAAACATAAAAAAAACCTACCTTGCTTAAGCAAAGGAAACACGTAACAGAACCCCGGCGCGGTGAAATGATTCTGTTTGCTAGGATCAGTGTCGTCGTCGCCTCTGTTACCGGACGTAATGGTTGTATGTACTAGATTGATTGTGCGTATTGTGGCTTTGCTTAGGTCTTCGTCCTCCCAGCTAGGGTCTAGGTCACATTGGGGTTTGTACAGCCTGGAGAAATCAAATATAATATATAATAAATAAATATATGCATAAATATCATTTAATATATACTAAATATACGGAAAATAATAACACGTCACATTTTGCTTTTAATATTGAATTGTTGGAATAAAATATTGCACTTTATTTCATTACAAATGGAAAATATTTTTGAAAAGTATATTTTTCCTATAAGTGATCTCCATTATTAGACTCTACTATCTGAATAAGTGACAAGATTGTCAAAGCATTATAAAAAAATCATAGTAACCATTTTGAATATGTCGTAACTATTTTAAGACTAATGTCTTGATGCCTATACCTAGCAGGTTTAAATTTAAGCATTACTTGTTATAGTATAGGTATAGGCATCAAGCCCGCCATTGCGTCACGTATATTAACTATACACATCTTAAAATCATCAAGCAAAAGTCCAAATTATACCTAATAGTAGTCCTAGCAACATGATCAGCAATCCATCCGTGCTTTGGCAAGAGAACACTTCCTAACTCTCTATGAGCTGGTGCAATCTTCGACGCCGCGAGAGGAGAACGGAGAGCGGAGAGTAACGCTCGGAGGAGGGAACGGGCTTTAACGCCAAGCGCCAGTGCTGAACCACGCGCTGTAGCTTGTACTAGTTGCACTGCTTTGTCTACGCCTGTATCTAACTGTGGGGATAAGTAATAAGCGGTTAACACTTAAGTAAGAATAGTGTGTTAAAAGCTTATATTTTTTTTTATAAGAAACAGAGGACAGTCGTGGCGCAGGGGCACAAAGTGTGCCTGTAAACGCGACTGGTTGTGGGTTCGATCCCCACTCAAGGAGCTGAAATATTTATTTAATTATATATTTTCATTTCTTTGCTCTGTTGTCAAGGCAAAAGTTCCGTCCCTCAACAGTAGTAATATAAAATACAATATAAACATTCACTCACCTCAGCCAGACGATCACGAATTGCACTTTCCTTAGCAAGTTGTGCTTTTATCGCCTCCTTTTGTTTAGCTGATAATGGAACCTGCAAGAAATCATATTATAATTTATGATAACTGGAACATTTCTTAAATTTTAAAAATTATAATAACTGTTAATAATACTGTTAAATATTATTTTGTTAACAATTGGAATGCAATATTTTCTATGGCAGAACAATAACCTATGAACTAACTTTGAGTTGATCATTTCACATTTCGTTTCCATGACCAAATGACACATCATTGCTGGCCCTTATTTAAAATTATAGAAGAGAGTAAACATTTAAAAACTTCAATATAAACATTAAAGTTCTGTTATTTTATGAACAAGAACTAACATTTTTCGGTTGCTTATGTACTTATAGGATATATGTGACAAAGGAATAGAATAACAATCACTACTTTTAGGACCTCTTTAATTTTGCCTTCCCGCCGTCTCTTCTCGTCCAGTTCGCGTCGCAGCTGCAACTCCTCCAATTGTTCCTTGTAGCTGTATGCTTTGCTCTCCCGCTTCAGGTTTATTTCTTTGTTTTCTTCGCTTCTGTAAAGCAGTAAATAAATAATATTTTTAAATTGTGATAACTCACTGAGCTATGCCAAGCCAATGGAATATTTTTTTTATTATGTTTTAGCTTCACGCTGTATAGCACACAGGGCAGTCTAGCAGAAGAAACCTCGGCCTAGTGTTAAAACATCCCATTTTTCAATAAGAAAAAGTAGATTTTTCGTCAAACTTGATATTATATAGCCTAAAGCCATTGTCGATAAATACGCTATACAACAAAAAATATTTTGCCAATTGGAACCGAACGAACGAATAGTTTTTGAGATTAACCCATTTAAACAAACAAAGTCTTCAGCTTAGATACCCTTAAGTGTAGATATAGATAAATGTAAGCGATTATGCATATATACATAAGTTACACGTACACGTGCGTCCATATATAATAAATGAATATGTTCGCTGACTAAGTATGAGCATTAAGCATACTTATAACCAATGAGATGTAGAAAATGTTACGGAGATAGTTTTAACGGAACCGAAGTCGGGCTAATTTTTGAATTTGGTGTTTCCGACCTATCGGAACCGGATCCAAATAAAATTAAAACTACAATATAAACTTACCCGGGCACAACACTCTTATCATACAAATGTCCCGCCGGCGTCAAATACACGAAGTAATCATCCCTCGATACAGATAGCAAGTCGGGGCGCTGCAGCGCTTCGAGCGCTGTACGCAGCGCCGCACCGCCCGCACCGTCAGCGCTGCAGCGCACAAGTGTTGATACTACGTTGCATACTGTCTGTTGATTTTAAAAAAATATTTTTTATTTAAGTTAAAGCTTTTAGGATGTAGGAATTATGAGGTGTTAGTTGACAAATTATGTAAGCAATAAGTATAAAAATATATTTTGCAAGTCTTAGTGTTATGATATAAATAAGTAACAACTTAGTTATTCTAAAGTTATTATTCTTATGAAAAACATTGCGTAACCGGCAGCGCAATCTAACGCAGCACTTCAGTCTTTCCAGGCCACGGTAGTTAAAAGATTTTTAATATAAAGATATTCAATTGGTAATTAAACCCACAATCTTGCATACTTCCTCACTAAGCATCAACAACACATTATATGTCAATTAAAATTCAAAATAATATATAAAAATACCTCAGTTGGAGTAAAATTGGTAATGTATATATTCTTCAGTTTATTTAAATGGGTAGCCACTAGTCTATGAGGGTCCAGGTGTAAATATGCTACTAATTTAATCCAAGCTCGCTGGTTCACCGCAACTGCTAGAGGCTGGTGGCAGCAGGGTAGGGCTTCTAGTGCTATGCTCTCAAAATCTTCTTGTCTATATTCTGAAATATGTGAACATAATTACCACTTCTTAAATTGGACTAATCATCTAGGATATTGAAGACCAAGTAAAGTGGATAAGAACTTAAATATATTATCACTTATTTGTAAACTAATGAAATATTATCTTATAATCATAATTGAAAATTGTAACATAAGTAAGTCAATATATGTGGCAAAAAATTTAACGTATTTGGTGGTGTGAGAAGAGACAATTTAGTGTTAACAAAATTACACTCCTTTTTTTCTTATTTGGATGATAAGTAGAAGAGTACTGAAACTAACTTCTTTGTACTGAACTTTCCGCCAAATTTTCGACCCATAGCGTGTTGAGTGGCAGAACTCAACCACGCCCTATGCCTTGTTAAAAGAGCAAAGAAATTAGAAAAATAATAAATTATAATAAAATTCCCCGAGTGGGAAGCAAACCTCTAACAGCCACGTATACAGTCACATGTTTGTGCCACTGCGCCACTATGGCCTCAGAAGTATAAGATATAATCACCAATTATTTTATACAGTCAAAAATGAGCCTACTGTGCTTCTTCAACATTAAGGACATATTTATGAAATAAAATTACCTCTATATGAACACAGCGCTTGAACACAATCAAGAATCATCTTCCCCGTAACTTCTGCCTTGTCTTCTGGAAGTGTCTTTTCCTTCACTGTAAATATCTTGCCCTCCTCCAACACTTCATTGAATTTAGTCACTAAACTCTTAGCTAGGGAGGCCTTGCTTCCACTGGCTAACAGACCTTTCACTTCTTCCAAAGCTACTGACCGGACTGACTTAATGGGAGATATGAGGGTCAGTATGAAAGCCTTGAGTACTGGTGAGCTTTGGTCAATGGCAACACTCTCATACTTGTCCAATACAGTTCTGCATAGCAACACCACCTGTATTAGGACTATAAAGGGGTAAATGTTATAGCGCTACCTTAGAGCAAATTAACAAAATAATATAGTACGAAATTAAAATATTCTTTATTCAATCAGACCATTACAAGCACTGGTGAAATGTCAAGTTACATAAAAATGTCAGTAGGGTCAGTACTACACAAAGTCATCACCACCTTGGAAGGAACAAAGAAAAGCCGGTAAAAAACTTAACAGTTACATTTTTATAATATAATTTACAATAAATATATATAACTCACATAAAAATATTTTTTATCATAACAGAAAATAACCTCAATCTACTTCGAAAGCTAAAGTGAGTTCTAAAGGGACTTAATAGTGAAAGCTATGACTATATTACCGTCGTCAGTGGCAGTAGCTAGCACGCGGTCATGTAACAGCACGTGTTTCTGAGGGTTTGTGAGCGCCGCCCATATTGCGTGTGATGGTAGTTCTTGCGTGGTGTCTGTTTGCGCTAGCGCCACCATTGCGCAAATACCCTCACTTACTATTAGATGCTGGAAATATATATAATTATTATTAAATATATATAATAAGAAATCGGCGGAAATAGACAGAGTGTCTTAACACTAGGCTCCCTCTGCCTACCCTGCTACATGCGAAATACAGCGTGAAGCTAAAAAAAACAAAAAAAAATAAAGGAGAATGTCCGTCGCCTATATTTTAATGCAGTTCATTATTTACCTGTAAAGGTTGTTGCACAGCTTTTTCAACAGCTGCAAGTAATGCGGGTCTTAACGCCGCCGCAACTGCGAGGGACGCGGGCTGCCGCAGCGCTCGTGATACAAGAGAAGTGTATGCGATACGAACGGCTTGCGTTGTACTTTTCGCTGATAGGCCTTTCTGTGGATATTATATGAATTACACATAAAAAAGTTGTAGATAAACTATTATTTAATTGATTTTTCAAAAAAAAAATAACAAACTAATAAAAAAATATAATCTTGGCTTGTGCTTTTTTACTAAGCTAACTACTCAGCTTTTTAATATTAATATAAATAGGGATAATGTATTAAATAAAAAAAATATTCAAATAATTTACCTTATAAATTTGTAAAATTTTATCTGACATAGGCGCACTTAAACCATGAATCCACCTATATAGAGCTTCTAAAGCGACGCATAGTGTGCGTTCATGTGACTCACTGTCTAGAACTTTCGATATTTGTGTCACTACTTCGTCAAATAATTTTAATTGTTCCTCTGGTGATACTGCTAGTTCACTAAGTGTTGCTACACCCTGTAAATAATATTTTGAATATTATTAAGAATATGTTTTATTGATTTGCTTCAGTGTAACTTTTAAATCAAGTTATGGATTAAATATTTAATTATATTTTCGAATTTAATCATATTTAATAATACAATTTCCAAAACATTGTGATTAAAGTTAAGCACATTAACATTAAGTTAAGCACATTGTGAAAAGTTAAGCACATTGTGAAACTTAGCATAAGTAATAAATAAATATTGACCTACAATGGGCTTTATGGTAATGGAAAAATCGAGAGGATTAGTAATAGCACCTGTGAACAAAAAATGTACTTAGATTTAACACAAAATCTTACATTAAGCACAGCAATCTTATCCTCACTCGACGTTAACTTCCCATTGGCACCATTATAATGTGCAAATGCATGGGTCAGGAGGGCGCGGGCTGCGGCCGGCGCTGAACACCGCCGGCATATTGCGGCTAGGGCTAGACATGCCTCGGTACGCGCCCAGTCGTCTCGGGAGTGTAGGTTCACTGGAGAAAAATGAGTTATTTTAGTTATTATTTTGTTATAAGTATTATATTATTTACTCCTACACCATGAGGGGTGAGTAGAATTCCAATTTCTGCACTTTTGTGTAGTAGCTACCAATGGAGCACTTTGTCTAAGCAAAGTAAGGCCATAAAATTATCATACATATAATTCTTAATAATGTACTTTACTTCACATGTTCCCACAGACTGTGGTATAGACGCACATACAGCAATACCCACTGATGGTAGAAATGTGAAATTTGGACATATGTTTATTTTCATAATGTGAACACTCACTAAGAAGCGATTTTGAAAAATAATTAATCCTAAAAAGATGAAATAGGAGCTGAAAGTTTGTATGGAAAAACTTTTAAATTGCCATCAATTTTTATAAAATTTGAAATTTAGACTCTTAAAAATATTTAATTGAACACATGTTTCATGGTTTAATATATTCTCCCCTGCAAATGTTTTCATAAATATATTTAATAAATATTTGTATAGTTCAAGCGGAAGAAGGCACCCAAGTCTGCTGGTATGTAATATAATATTAGAAATAGAAATGGAAATAGATAAAAAATATCCAAAATAATTTAATTGTTTCCAGATTTTAAAACTGTTAATGAACTTTCTTGTCCTTAATTAATATAACAAATTATGCTTACCGATTAAGCTCTTCCCAATATCAACAGCTACACCATCAACATATACATTCAAATTAGCCACAACTTCTCCCACCGCTTGGATGATAGTCTCAGGACTCCTCAACATGGCCTTATGAAGAGCTGGTAGGAGGGTATCTTGGACATCTGATGATTGTAAGAGATGGAGTAGATCTGAACATCCTCTTATGTAATTTGAGTTTGGCCGAGTCTTTACACTTATGAGGCTTTTAGTTAAACTTTCTAGCATTTTTGCCTGGTGAAATGTAAAAAATGTTTCTTATTAAATTAAAATTTACAGTAAGACTGGAGAAATAAACTTCAAATAATCATATCTGAAGATGGGAATTGAACTCATTTCAATTGTGCTTGAGCAGTCAGATATTGTCCTACTATACTACAATGTAAAACTATCTCTCTACACCCATATACAAAAACTTCATTTATGTAATTGAAATGTACATAATATTGCTTATTAAAAGTTCAAATTTTAAGAACAATCTGTTTATTTGTGCAGATATAAATATTTATCACTTGTTTTATTATCTTTATATTTTTTAAGTTCTAACTTTCAATCAAACTTCTTCTATATATGTATCTAATATATTATTATTATTATTGACAATCTGTATAATCAAATACTTATTACTGAAAAAAAAACTAAAATTTATTTGCTTTATTAGATAAAATTACCTTATGTTGTAAAATAAGACCTTCATCTCCTGCTTGCCTAGCATGTTTACATAAAGCAGAAAATGTGACGCACACTTGCGGTCCAGAATCAGGAGCTTGTGATAATAAAACATTGATCCATTTCAGTAACTTTTCACTGCCCATCAATGTCCATAAATTGTGCAACTAAAATTAGTTATTAATATATATTTGTTATTTTGTAGATAACACAATTTAGTTATAATAATAAATGATAATAGAAAATTCTCAATTATTTTTTTTTTCTGCTTCTATCTGCCTGTCTATATTTAGTGTATCTGGCAGCCAGATAGAACTTAGTGCTAAGACACTTTTCCACTTTCTGGGTAAATTCAACACATTGTGATTAATTAGCATATGTCAACTATATTTTGCACTTCCGGAGATGAGAAATGAAAAAAATAATTTACTTTCATTAAAGGATTCACCCACCCACAACTCACATTTTCAGTAATCAACTGGATCACAATGGCCTTAATTAAACTAATTAATATCTTAAAACATTTACCACTGTGTATCCTTTGTCATTTTTTTTCTTATTTCCATAAGCAGTGACTACCGCTAGTAGGTTTGCTTGAGTTAATACTAAAATGTTGTAATCTAACAAATCTTCGTGGTTCTTCAAGGACCCCTCCACTAACTCTCTTGTCCATCTTAATGCATATAAACCTGTCTGGCAAGTACTTTTCCTGAAATATTTATAAATCATTATTAAAAAAAGTTGTTTTTATATAGAATACCATACAATTTTAGGGCAATTAAACAAATGACCATCACCTATTTTATGCCAGTAATAAATTACATAATAAAATAAAAATATCAATACTTACGAAGATGCAGTACATTTTAAATGTTCAGATACTTCTAATAATGATGGTAGTAAATTTTTTAATGTCCAATCTTTATGTTCTCTTGCAAGGTAAGCCAATAAGCTCTTTATATATGATTGAGATGTAGAGTCTCTATATCTATTTAATGTTAACAGTAGCACACGACACACAAATTTCACTACCGGTTCAGTTATACCTGTCCACAATGACAATATTGATTAATAACAATTAATTTATTAAAATTATTTAAAAAAAAACATAACAATAAACAATTTAAAACAACAGAAAAAAAGCAATACTCAGCACACAATCAACATAACCTATGTATTCCAATATCTTTGCTTGTACAAATTGTTACATGACAACCAAGTATCAATAGTATATTGAAATAAAGTGAATAATAATAGGACCCTTTTGTCATCTACATATGATGTACTTTTGATTAATGCAACGGAGATCGGTGTTATATTTAGGTGGCTAGTGAAAATTATGGAATAAAGGATCAATACAGCTAGTCTGGGTCTAACCTACACAATTATGCTATATGTAACACTAGTTTAGGGTGTGTACCATAATTCAAGAGAACTCCTGAACACTTGACTTACCAGGTGTTGATAAAACATCCTGAATTTCTTTAATAACTTCACATCTTCCTTTCAAACTTGCGGTTTGAATTTTAAATGGAATATCTTTTAACTTCTTCAATACCTGTTAATAAATTAAAGCGTTTAGTATACGTTGGAGGTTTAGTATGAAATTTCTTTGGTTGTGATTTTTATTTACCTCAGAATCTGCCATTTTCTAAAAAAACATTCAGAAATTTAGATAAATCGGCCTACAAAAGCACACGTCTTGCAAGACATCACAGATAAGGAAAGAAATGAAAGCTGACAGCTGTCAAAAAAATTGCCAGTTGCATAAAAATATTGTATATTTTTATATAGGCATCCTTTTAAGTAGAAACATATTTCGGTATTATCTAATTATATAATTATTTAGTAATGTAAAAGGTTTAATAAATTATGTCATTGTTACATATAAAGAAAGTAGGTACCGTACAGTCCGTACCATATAATATGTACGATATGGTATAGCTTAATGTTATTTATTATTATCTTTTATTCATTTAAGTTCAGTTCTTAATTTATGGCGCTTCGAGCGTGCTAGTTGAGTACTAATCACCACAGAAAACATTTACTCTCTTCGCCCATGTCACGTTGTATGCAGAAAACAAGAAGGAGATTGTAAATTGTAACTCATGGTGTGATGTGTATGTGAGTAAATGTGTTCTATGGTGGTGTGGTTCTTTTATTATGGCGTAAATTGTAACTCATTTTACTCTGTGAATAACACGACTGTCAGTGTCAAATGTTTATTGTAGTAAATTTGATTTACCGGCACCGATTTAACATTTATTATTTTATATCGTTGTTTTTTCAAATTCAATAAAAAATAATAATAATCATAAGTACATAAAGGTGTCGTGGTTTCTTTATTTTCATCATTATGGATTCACGAGAACAGTATCTATCTGAACTGCGAGATTATATTGATAAAGTTGAATCCGAAGTGACAATTATATTACAAAGCTTACAGTGGAATAGAAATACTTTATTAAAGGTATAATTAATGCTGCGCATTATGTGTATATTTCATTATCATATTTCAAATATTAACATTATTTGATTTTTAGTACAAACCTGTATATTAAATAATACATGATTCCCACATTCCCTTGTGTTCTTACATAGTGGTGAAGTTTGCATGTACGTGCATCAACATCTATAATATCAAAATGAAAGTATTGTTTCAGCCAATTCAAACAGGTACTTGTAAATTTGACTCAAACCATACCATGCCTGTTGAAAAATTAATAGAACATGAAGAAAAATGCTATCTAATATCAAAAGGCTACTCTAAGGAAGATATTTTTTTACCTGAGCCTTTAGATCCATCTGCTCATACAGTAGTGAAATTATGTAAGTGTAAGAACACTACTTTCTTCTATTAATGAGCTATCCAATAGAAAATAATTTTAAACGAGGCCTGAGGCCAGTTGTGGCCTAAGGGCACAAGTATGTGACTATAAAGGTGATAAGTTGTGGTTTGATTTCCGTTCAAGGAAATGAAATATTTAATATTTTTATTTACTGGCTCTAGTAACAAGGTAAAGTGTAGTGTAGAGTTCCACTGCCCAACATGCAATGACTCCAACATTTGATGAAAAGTGAGGTTATGTGAACCAAGTATCTTGACAGTCAGTTTCCAGGTTCCCTCCGCCTATGCTGCTATGTGTATGGGATACAGTGTGAAGCTAAATAAAAAAAAGGATTAGCATGCTTACAAACAAACGCCTTATTTTTTATATTTGTATAGAATTTAATGAATATTAAAATTTATTCTATTTTTTTAGCACCAGAAAATATAAATAATATAATAGAGAATGCAGCTAAATCTGATCCATTATTCAAAAGAGGTATGCTTTCACTTGGACTTTCCAATCACATGTAGAATGACTGTTAGCTATAAGAATATTATAATGGTTTTTTTTTCATATTTGCAGTAAGTTCTCAATCTACTGGCTTAGGGTGAAAAATTAAATATAATGTATCCTTTACAAATAAACTACCTTTTCAATTAAAATTTCAATAAAATTAAAAAAGGAATTGTATTTTTAAAATATATATTTTTGATAATTAGTGTAATCATTTTTTAATGACTAATTAAAAATTATTATCATTATATGTATTTAATTTTTTTTTATAAAAAATAGAATTGTGATTTAACTTTTATTGAAGATATTATTATTTTATATTATTATACTATTAACCTAAACTTGATAAGGTACCAGAAATGATTTGGAGGCATTGACGTTTTCACGGCTACAAGCAAATTACACATCTGATGAAAGGCGAGCCATACATGATGCTGTTGTTAACATGGTGCCTTCTTCTCATAACCTTATGGATTTGACACTGGCCAGGTAAGACATGATGATATTAAAAATCTTAATTAACTAATAAGAATGAATTATATAAAAAAAAAAAAATTATAAAAATAAAAAATAAAAAAATTATAAAAATAAAAAATAAAAAAATTATAAAAATAAAAAAATTATAAAAATAAAAAATTGTATACTTTTAGTATACAAAGTTATAAATAGTTTTGCATATCACGTTTCCTGTGACTATTATACAAAAAAAAGCTTTTTATTTCCTAATTAACAACCATTGTGGAATGTATGAATTTGAGAAATATTTCTAAAACAATGTTTTTCTTATTTTATATAATTACTATTTCTAAAACTTTTTTCCTGTTATTTTAGTAGAAATGCCCCTCAGGTATATTCTAAAGATTGCTAATTCTTTCGGTTTCAGACCATAGGTATCTAATCTTGCTCAGCTATTTTTTTAAGATCATCCTCCCATCATGCAAAGTGCAAAATCCTATTTTACTGCTATACAATACTCACTAAAGTAATTTTCATCTTTTTATGGTCAATAGTTCTAGCTGTGCATTTTATTTATATGATTACAACATCCAAATCATTTGATAAATCTTAAAACTTAAAAATCGAAAGAAATATCCGATATGATATCGGAAATATCGGATATATTAATAGATATTCAAATTAAATTATAAAAGAAATTTAAAATTATCCATCAACAGTGACCAAAAGGGTTCAAAAGAGGTTCAAAAGTCTCGTGAACAAATATTAGCAGAACTACGTGATACAAAACGCCGCCGTCCCCGCTACCGTGGCGTACCGCAACGCAACTACTCGCATGAACTGCGAGAGGTTATTGCTAGTCAGGTGGGTTTTATATAATTTGTAAATTTTAAATTATTTAAAAATATATGTCTTAAAGTGTTTTGACACAGTGCTTTCTAAGCAGATTCACGCTTTAGTTCCACATAGGAGATTAGCCAGCTCCCAATTGCTCTCAATTTTCGAGATAAAGATCACTGAGTGGCAGAACTCATCGCCGCAATCTATATATATTACAAGAAAAGAGAAATGAATCTAATTTCTGCGATGGTGCATCTCAATGACCTGTTTTATATTTATTAGTGCGAAATTAAATTTATAAAGGACTATTATAGTTTTTGTGCATTTTTTATAACATTACACTTTCGACACAGATGGAATTATTTACATGTGTACAAGAGAAAACAAATAACGACCCGGAGGAAAATTACGACCAGCGAAGTTCTTCCAAAAGAAGTTATGAACATTCTACTCGACATTCAAGTAGAGACAGACGTGATTACCACAACGAAAGAACTTCTGACAGAAGAGAAGAAAGGAGTGGCGGAAGTCATAGAAGAGATCGAAGCGTAGGAAGAAAATATGATAATTATGATGATCGTAAAAAACGTGATAATAATCATTGTCAAAGGAAACGTGATGAGTATAGGAGTGAAAGAGATAGCTACAGGTCTAGTTCAATGAATGGAAAGAGACGACATGAGGGAGATGCGAAACACGATTATAGAGTTAAAAGAGAATATTTAAAGAGAAGTTATAATGATAAGAATCATAGTTATGATAAGCATAGTGAAAGAAAAGATTGGTAAAAAAGTAAATAAATGTTGTTTTCTTATGGATATTTGTTTTTATTTTTGCCCTTTTTATTATTTTAGTGTTTTATAATATCTAATATGTTCTAAGTAAATTAAAAATATTCTAGACATGTAACAATATGATTTTAAAATAACTTATGTTATTAAATTAATTTATGTCTAAAGTAAACTATTTACTCTTTTACCTGAAATATATAGTATATTTATTTATATATTGAAAAAACATCAAAGAAATCTTCGTGAAGAAAATTTTAAATATAAAATCCGTACATTGCCACAGTGTTACATAAGCTGTTATAAATAAATTAAAAAGACAGACTTTACGCCGCACAAAAGACCAAGATAAAAAATGTTACCAAGCGTACTTTTAAATTAAAAAATTAAATCTTTTACTTGATACTAATTTACTTAGTAGTTAACTCAAATTTTTAATCGAATTGGCTTACAATAACATTTACCTAATAGGTTTATTTCAATTTATTAAAGCACAAAAATAATATGTACTTTTTTGTATATACCTATTACATACATACCTACGTATATAATAAGAGAAATAAATAAAAATTAAACGTTTCAACGTAACGGTATAGGCAATAAGCATCAACTCGCGCTTAACGAGCTGTGACCATATAATGTGTGTGATACCTGCGTATATGAGTAAAATATGAATTATAAGCATAAAATATATAATTTCACTGTAATTTATTATTAGTATCGTTCAATTATAATAAATATGACTAAACGCGACTGGATTCGATTTTCATATTTTAATTTTTTCTCTCCGATACAAGACAAAGCGCGGCGGTCAGTTCCATCACTCAACGTGCAATGCCTTATCTGGCGAAAAGTGGAGATAGGAGTGTCTTAACACTAGGCGTGAGCTGAAAAATAGGTTATAATAAAGTCTAGGACATGTACCTACATATATGCAAATATACGTCATGTCGATTAGTAGTGCAGTTGAGAGAAATCCACAGGTGCCGTTGCAGGCTACAACGATTAATATGTAGTAGATAGTAAAGTCATTTAATAAATACTTTTGAATTTTGTCATATAGTTTAAAAAACCATTATAACACACGTTAATAAAAATATATTTAGAAAAATAACATGATCTCTATCCCAAACTTTGTACCGTGGAACATGGTGACCGTAACGATACATTTCACTGCCACTGCGCTCGCGCACGGCATGCGCAAGCGCATCACGCACCGAACGTGTTGGAGAAACTGGATGAATCTATGATTGCTGTGATCTAATTTTTATAATCTGATGCTCCTCGCTTTGCACTTGAGATAAATATGATGATGATCTTGCCCTTCAACCGTAATTAATATAATTAAAATATCATATAGTTATAGCTGTATAAAAATCATTTAAAAACTTGTCGGTAAACTAATCATGAATTTGTTAGAATGTAGCCGAGGTAAAATATAAATTGTTTTAATAAAAAAATCCTAAGAGCTGTGCTTAAGTGAGATTATATCATTAAAATTTACTTGTATTTTTAGAAAACCGGTCATCTTGATACCTCTACGTAATCTCAAAATAAATAGACTCGACAGACAGACAGACGGATAGAAAAGTGATATTATAAGGATTCTGTAATATGATAGTCTTATGAATAAATAATAAACAATACAAATATTCAAAAATACATAAAAGTCGAAGCACCGAACTCATTATCTATTTATTAAAATCAGCATTATGCTGTATACTGCACATAGCAGAGTAGACAGAGGGAATTATCACTCCGTTCCCCATTTTCCGCCGAATTCTGTAGGCTTTGCGTGTTGAGCGGCGGAACTCAACGCCACATTTTACCTCGAAACCAGAGTGAAGAAAGAAAAATATAAATGAATATTTAATTTCTCCGAATGGGGATAGAACCCACAACCGTCGCGGCCTACTTATTAAAAATGTTAAAAAACTAATTTAATTACAACTATTCTAATCAAGAAAAAAATAATTTAAATGAGTACCATGCACCCAATAATTTTAATTATCTACAATGACACGCACGGCGCGACGCGGCGCTCTGCATCGAGAGTTTCTTTCATCAACATAAGCGATTTAATTAACCACCGCACTGTGTCTGTGCTAGAAGTAAAACCACTTTGACTTGGAGGAGTTAGGATTTGGAGTGTGGAGATTATTTAACATAGAAAAACGTTATATTTTACCCCATTATTATGTAAATCGTAGTGCGTTCGTGTGGTATATCTCGGGGATATCAAGATATGCATGGTGAATCCAGATACTGCTATTATCGCTAATTGATATTTTTATAGAAAATATTAAAATTTGAACGTAGCAGAATTTGAACCCGCACGTCTCGGGAACCGTCTAATGGCAGTAAGCCATTCGAACTATCAAGCTTCGTTGAAATTTTTATATGCTTGTTATTTACGTTGTGAGTTAGGAACTTCAAGAAAAGAACATTTAAGAACCCGCGTCCGTCTATTTTTTATAATGTAACTATAATTTTTTAGCCATTTGCATGTTTTTAAATTCTCACTGTCCAGCTAGATGCTGAGATATAGTGTGAATCTAAAAAAAATCTGAATATAAAATTCAGTTTTATGCATCAACTGGTTCAATCTTCATTTCACTTTAGTTCATTTCAAAAACAAGCACTATCTGATCGTGATTATGCAAATTACACGAGGAACATAAAACAAAGCAATCCCACATTTTACTTATGTTATCTCTTATTAGAGCACTCTTATGTAAATTTTGTTGTTATTTAATGCAATGCAACAAGTGCATTATTAATTATTTGCATAAAAAAATTATAACAGTATATGTTTTTATACTGTTATCTGGAAAAATATAAATAATATGTATTGTTCTCTCCATCTATCCATCAGCCTTTTAAAGTCCACTGCTGGACATAGGCCTCCCCCAATGCTCGCCACTCCGTCCGGTCCTGCGCCCTTTGAATCCAGCGGGTTCCCGCTATCTTCTTGAGGTCGTCGGTCCACCTGGTTGGAGGGCGGCCTCCACTGCTCAACAATTGTGGTGAACGTAAACCCCTATAAAATAATAAAGTACGTTGCAGTTGTTTCGTAAGGAGTGACTAATAAATCTCTTTTCGGATTTTAATTATAACGATTGTTGACATTGACTTCGTTTTTCTTAGAAATAGCAGAAAAAAACAGATAAATGGGTTGTATTGATTTACAAGAAATTTAAAACGCGTGTTATTTCAACAAAAGCAAAACAGGTTTTGTTGTCTAACTCAGCAACCTTGACGACAAATGAATAATTATTCTATTTAACATTTTTTACTAACACTTCTAAAGTTCATTTTCCTCTAGTCGTTTGGATCATACTTAATTTTATTTTCAACCGTTTCTTGTATACAGTATAATGACAACTAATCTACTCTACAATCTGGTTTTTAATCTCTACTATTTATAACAACTACAGGTGGCTAACGTCACATTGTCTAACAAGACTAGTACTAACAAGGTAGGAGCAAGCTAGAGTTAAGACACTCCTTTCTCCACTTTCCGCCCAATTTTCGAACTTACGAGGTTACGTTGACTTTTAATACTTACGAGGTACTTTATTAATATCTCTGAATATAATTTTAATGTATATAGATATGATTAATAAAAAAATGTTTTTTAAATAAACAGTCGTTGATGTCTTTCGTAAGTCACTAAATGTTTTAATTGTCAATATAGAAATATTGAGTTTCTTATATTGAAAATCCATATGATTTATATACATATTATATATTTTCTATATTATGAAAATAAAAATAAACCAAGCATAACCGCTATTATTAATTTTATTATAATATCTATTATTAGTACCCATTTACTATTAATATCTACTAATAAACAATCATAAGTTAAACAAAATCACCAAAGAACATTAATTTATCACAGTCCAAGCAATTACCAATATCAACATAGTACGGCAACTACCTATAAATTAGTACAATACTGTCATAATTTAAAGTAAAGGTAGGTGTAGGCTGAGGTGTGGGTAAACAGGATTGCACAAGCCAGGCGGCATCAGCACCAGTGTGACGGCGGCGCCGGTGCATCAATCAATAACAGCCGGATGTTTGCTAGAAAGTGTCAAGGTCCAGAGAATGAGAGTTCAGCGGAAACACTCCTGCAACGCCATAATAAAAATCAGGTTTTATTAGTCTTTAATCGATTTTTAATTACTAGGGACTACTCTATTTATAAGCTATAAAAAGTTGATAGGTTTTTATTTAAGCGTGTACGGTTTTTTTTATTTGATATACCTCTAGTTATTGTAGAGTCACTTAGACTTGCAATGAGAATCTGTTGTTTAAGTTTATCAATTCCATTTCAAGGCATTACGTGTTGAATAGTTTAACACCGTGTGTTGAGTAAAGTGTTGAGATTTGAGGAAATGACAATGTTTATTAAATATAATCATTCCCCAAGTGGAATTTCAACTGACAAATGCTGCAGCAATTCATTAGGAACATTTACATTTTAATTTAAAAATATTTATTTCGAAATTAATTAATAATAGTTCGAATAGAAACGAGTAGGTACTGAACACATATGTATAGGAGCTTTTTGTATTAAAAAAAACTAAGGTTATATTAATACTAATGAATACGCATTAAGAGGCATATTATGACCATTAGTTTCCTTCCTAACGTACTAAATGCGCACGCGCAGGCTTCCATAGTTAGTTTAGTGGCAGAGGCTGGCAAGTGACAGGTGCTTGAGATTTATCTCGACGGACTGGCGTTTTAACGATTACTCCCTGTAATTAGAATCATCCATCCCACTGATCTATGTAACACAGAGGCTTGAGAAATTTAAATTGATGTTTAAATCTACTTTGCTAGAGTTTAAAAGACAGCGTGTGTTGGAACAGTTTATTAAATAGTCTAGTTAGAACTGCTTTAGGGAAAATATTTGTAGGTATTGTTGTTATATTAATAATTTTATCTATTTTAATATTATTTTTTGCTGGTGACCAGAGAATTAATCAAGTTTTTTGTTTTTTCGTCATTTTATTTTTATATCTGTTTAGCACAACATTTTTTTTTCTTTCACCTACAGAATCCCCGCTTTGGGAGGCGAACAGAAAATAGTAATATTTTCTAATGAATTGTGTTGGATATTTTTGTATTGATATTGATATATGGTATCAAGGAAGACCCACTGTAACTGCAGTCATTTGTCACACACAAATCTTAGTTACTTTCATCTGACAACGTCGGTTAAGCCGCAAGGAATATTTTTTGATAAATTTGAACATTATATAGTGTTACGTCTACCCCTAACAGTGAATCACCCGTCAGTGGACGAGGTGTAATTTCACGCTCGGTGCTCTCACTTTTTGCTTTGTTCTTATGTAGGTTCTCCACGTTTTTTGTTAGTATGATACCTGTGGCTTACTCGTATTGTAAGCTACGTCGACTACGTGATTCTGTATTTTAAAAGGGGGGTATTTTACAAGTCGCCAAATATTTTAGCTTCACGCTGTATCATACAGCAGGATAGGTAGAGGGAATGAAGTGTTGGGTAATCCGTGTACACGTGACAATCTTTTTATATATATAAGCGAGAATTTAAAAAAAACAAATGTTTATAATTGGTCGTTCCTCATTTCTTTATTTGAAATGTTCAAATCAAGTTATAAATTTATGTATTTTAATAATAATATGAACAGAATTGTTTTAGAAGGAAAAATCTACAATATCCTTTTGTTTAAGACAGCACAAGGCTAAGCAGAACCATTTTAATTAAATGGAAATTACGTTTTTTATATAACCGTCACGTAATTATTGTTATACAACTTTTGTTTTAAAACATATATTAAATAATTACTTTAAATATACATTTATAATATAAATTTACATTTCATGGCGGTAGGTATCATGTTTATATGGGAAGTAAACATAAAAGATTAGATCAATTTTCAAGTTAATTGTATTTTTTTCGTAAACAGTAAATGTTCTACTTTCTGTTCAAATGAAGTAATGCGTCGTAACCTCCGTTTTGCCTGACCAGAGCTACTAAAATATTTTATAAGAAAGAACTATCGAATGGACTTACTAATATAATTAATCAGCCAGATCTCAACTACATCGCAGTAAAAGTCACAGCACAAAGCACAGTTGACGAAATTTTAAAAATGTTGTATAAAATGAAAGTGATTATATAATATTTGAATAAGAAAAAAGAAAATATGAAAGAGGGTTTGTGCATTGACACAGTGACTGACTGTAAACGCTACTTTTGTGGGTTCGCTTCCACTTGGGGGAACGAAATATTTTCATTCCTTCGCTCTCATAAGAAGATAAAGTAGGGCGTTGAGTTACACTACACGCACAATGTCTCGAAAATTGGACAGTGTGTTGGGAGCAAACGGTAGTGGGAACCTAGTATATTTCGCTCTACATTTGCCATCTATTTTAAAAATACAGCTGCATTTTAAATGTTTACAATTTTGATTGGCTAGAACACCAAAAGACGCGATCTGACCCACACTAGGTATATGTTTGTCTTCAAAGAATTTCCTAATAACACAATATATCGATATTTAATACAATATTAGCTTTTATGTATGCAAATTGTAATTTTATGCGTCTTATTGCCATTTTACTTTATTTTATTTAAATAAGCGCGGTTTTAAATAGCTTATTAGAAGTTTAACATAAAGGAAACCAGATTTTTTTATATTTATATGTTATTGATATTGGCTTACAATTAAATTTATAAGATTTATTTTAAATAAATCTATCTATATTATTTATATATTTATACTTTATTTTTAATTGTTTAATAGCTATTTACTACTTATTTTGAATTAATAGTAACGTAGGGAGAGTGCAAGCACGATGCCCTAAAGTCACTAGTTTCTCATGCTGTAGCTCTTCAAATTTTTACAGGGAATTTTAATATAACGAGAGTGTAAACAATACTCATAATATTTTTAATGTAGATTTAATAACATTTTAACAACACATATTTTCAATCAAATCAGAAAAATTATAATGTATATGCATTATTATCATGTTTTTTAACAAGTAAGAAATCTTCAATGGTCCCTATGTTCGTAAAGCGTCAAGTACAATATGAAATGGAATGCAAAAAGGTTTTTAAAATTCCGCGTGGACGATCCACGTCGGACGAGAGAAAAACAGCCGCCGGGCCCTCGCGGGGTCACGGTGTACACCAAGAACTCATAAAATATGAATTATTTCTTAAATTCTTTATATAACATAACTTATTAAGGATTTTTTGATCATTTCACAACAAATAAATTTGATGAAAAAATATGAGATCGTTGTGGGGCAGGGGCACAAGTTGCAACTGTAATCGGTTATGGTTTCAATTTCGAATCGGAGGAATGAAATATTTAATATTTTCATTTCCTTACTCTGGTAACGAGGCAAATGCCTCGAGAGTTCGGCGGGAAGTGGGGAACGGAAGTGTCTTAACACTAGGTTCCCTTTGTTGGCTTGAAGCTACAATTTTTTTCAATATTATATCTGAACAGGATTTGAGTGTAAAATCTCAGCGAACAGTCAGAGTTTGTTCAGAATATTTAAAAAATACCATTAACTATTCTATATTTAATTTAACTTCAATAAAAAAGAGACTTAAACTATTTTTCAATTATAATTTAAATATACATTAAAACTTTAACAAAAAAGATAGATTCGTTTTTAATACCTCCCGTACTAACATAATAAAGCTGAAACGCTTCGGTACCCGTCGACCGCCAGTCAGTCCGCGACCCCTCAGACATACGGACTCTTGTACTGCATACATCTAATAGTATAAAAATATATCGTAAAACTATTTTACTATGTGGTTTTTGAAAATTATTAATAAAATAAAATAATTAGTGTAAAAGTTATGTGAATTTTGTGTTAAGTTTTGATTAATTTTTGTGTGGATTATTGTTGTGTATTTCTAATGTTGTGTTCTTGGAGGTTTTAGAGGATTTTTCTTGTACAAGTGAGTTGGTATTTAGTTTTATTTCTAAAATATTAATATTATGTTTCCTTATTTCGTTTTGTAAGTAATAATATTTAAAGTGTGCATTTAATTTACTCTTTTCAAGTAGAAGACCAAATTTTTAATTGTGATGTGAAGAAAGATTAGACATTTTCCGTTTTGTTCAACTCTTGTATTTGAATTAGTACTTATTAATTAACATAAACAAAATATTTATTTAAAATAAAATAGTTAAGATTGAAAACTTCAAAATTAGGTAATTAATATAAATATGCAAAAAGCTAATTAAGATTTCAGCTTCATGCTGTATCCCGCACACAGCAGGGTAGGCAGAAGGAACCTAGTGTTCAGATATTCCGTTCCCCACTTTCTGCTGAATTTTTGGAGGCATTGCCTCGGCACCAGAGCTAAGTACCACCAGTACAAAGTTGCAGGCTGCGACTAGTTGTAACTAAAGGGAAAATTACTTTAAACAATAAATAGATTGTTTATTTACAACTAAGGGGCAGCTAGGCTTTACACGGTTTGTACTATACGCATATATATATTTATTTGCTATTACTTAAGTGTGTTTAGGAAAATTTGGTTCATAATTTTAGTATGGTTATCTATAGTATTATACAATTATTAAATCATAATTTAAGACTTTTGGGACTATTTGATTTTGCTAGCTAAAAATGAAATGAGAAAATGTTTAGTTATTTTATATCTATATATGTAGGAGGTAAGCGCCAATCAAAAACGTGGTTCTCCAAAATCAAAATGACGAAACGAGTAGGTTAATTAATACATACTATATATGATAAAAAACCTGAGTAATGTTAAAATTATGTTTACTATTAATAACATTTACATAATTATAACAACATAATGGGAATTGGAATCGGAGCGAGGGAAAGTGCCGGTGAGTCTGCAACTGGACACGACAGAGTACAGTATGGTCGACGAGTTGTGGCCACTGTGGCTGTAGATGCTTGCGCAAATTTTATTTCAGGACTTTTCTTACTATTGATTATTTTCTTCTTGAGTGACCAATGCGCAAAAGGTTGGAAAATCTAACTTCAGGACGACCACGACTCGCCGACAGTACTGTACCTTACTACGGAGTGCCGAAGCTAGGCGAGTGCAAGTCAGATGAACGTTATCATTTTTTGTTCATCAATTACATGTTTTCTCCGTCTAAGCTGGTCACGACGCGCGTGTACGGTGTTATTGAAAATTGTATACAATCTTTAGGTCTAATAATTACCTTGTTCTTGGTATAGTATAGGCTGAATGGGTATAATTATTGAATAAGTGGTTTAAAAAGGTTGTATAAGACTATTTCGTTAGAAAATATTTAACTTTTTTGCTTTTGCTTAGGCGGAACAATTTTGTGTCTGACAGTAAACACATCGGTTTTGGGTTCGATTTCCACTGGGGCAAATAAATAATTTTCATTTCGTCGCTCTGGTAATAAGGCGCAGCGCGAAATTGAATTTCGCCACACGCAATATTTCGATAATTGGACAGGTCGTCGGAGACAGAGCCTCTTAACATTAAATTTCCGCTACCTACCCTGAAATATGCGTGAAACAGCGGGAAATTAAAAAAGAAACAAGTAAACGATCAAAGTAAAAAGTTTAATCGTCATACACAGTCTGCGGTCCAAGCGTATAAAGATATCACATTCCATAGAGAGCGCACGGGGAAAGCAATAGCGCGGCCCACTTCCCAGAGGGATTACAGCGTTAAATGGAATATACTATACTATACTACTAAACACCTCTTAATATTCACATATGCTTGATATTAATTATTCCAGTGGATTAGTGGTTTAGATGAGCACGTGGCTAGTAACAAGTTAATAATTATTTGAAATCAACTTTTTAATCGTTTGAGCTGTAACGGCTGCAATACCTTATCTTGGAAGTCGTCGATACATAGGCGTAGTGGCACAAGTGTGTGACTGTAAATACGATGGCTGTAGGTTCAATTCTCACTTTAGAGAATGAAATATTGAATATTTTTTTTATCGCGTTGGTAACGGATTTGTATTTCGAACGTGAGCAACGGTTCCCTCTCTACAAATGCGGGATACAACTCGAAGGTAAAAAATATCGAGAAAAAGTCATAATAAATAACATCCTGTTAATTGAGTCGATGCACCTCACAGCCCACTATAATTGAGTCATAAACTACTATAAGTTATTTTCATTAGTCCACGCGGGTGACGCAGCAGGTTAAGCTAAGTTCCTTTATAAAAATCAAGTATACGCTTTAATATACACATATACATATACTTTGTACATAATAGAAGTAACTGTTTTAACAATACAAGGAAAATATGGAAAAACAAATACAATAAGAGACAATTGATTTTTCCTGCAATTGGGTCCCACGGGTGGCGCCACAATGTCATTACAGTTAATGGCAATTATATTTTGAAATATCTTCTGATATTTTTGATATCTTAACTTTATTATTAATTTCTGTCTCCATGAGTACCTACGTCCTATAAGTGACGTCCATGTAAAATGTGAGACTCCTAGCATTTGTGGTAACGAAGTTTCATACAAATTTTCAACCCCAAAAACAACCCCTTAGAAGTCGAATATTGCAAATTCCCGTCTTAGCGAGCACCTACGCCCTATAAATAACTCCTATGCAAAATTTGAGATTCCTAGCATATGTAGTTTCTGAGATTTCGTGATGAGTGAATGACCTTTCGATTTTATATATATAGATAAAAGTGACAATTGTAGGTTCGATTACCACTTTGGGGGATGAGTTGTAACTCTACTTATATTTTCTCCTGATTAGGATTTACACCCACATGTATCGTATACCTACAATATAAATTAATAGTTCAGCTGCGGCATAATTTAAATAAAAGTCTCATTTAATTATATTTAATGTGAAAAAAGATAAAATAACGTTTTTTTTCTTAACAAAGGCCAGCTGTTTTAATATCCTTATGTTGTTGCAGCAAATTAAAGTTATAGGTTGACCACCTGACAGCATTTTCGGTTATTGTATGAAATATATTATTATATGGTATAACTTGCAGCGTTAAGTTTCGTTCAACAAGGAATGTTTATAATTCTAGCAAAAAGAGAAGATAAATTGTCTTTACATTAAGTTCTTTCTCTCTATTATACGTTAAATGTGTTTTAGCTTGTGCATCTGAATCTGAAAACATCGTGTGTTTGGCAGAACTTAACTCTGCGCTGTGTCTTACCAGAGTGAGAAAAAAAATCATTCGCCCAAGTGGGAATCGAACACGCAACCGTCGCGTTTACAGGCAGACGCTGTGCCGCTGCGCAACGACGGCGTTTCGTTCTACACTATTTATTTATTGATTTACGTCGCTTGGCTTTCATTTTATATTTTACTAGTGGACCCGAACGCGGCTACGCCCGCTTGAACTATGCGAATATTATAAATTATAATAAATATTTTTATTATAATGAATATTATAAATTATATTAAATTATTATAATACATTATAATAAATTACGAAACAAATGTTGAATAATATATTTTTAAGAGTCTCAATTTCAAATTTTATAAAAATCGTTGGCCATTTAAAGATTTTTCCATACAAACTTTCAACCCTTTATTTGTACCCTTAGTTCAATTAAATACTTTTAAAATTCTAAATTTCAAATTTTATAAAAATCGGTGCTGATTAAATTTTTTTTCCATACAAACTTTCAACCCCTATTTCACCCCTTTAGGGTTAAAATTTTTCAAAATCCCTTCTTAGTGGGATCTTCTTCTTAGTGTCCAGAATATGAAAGTAAACATCTGTCCAAATTTCACGTTTCTACGCACAGCGGTTACGGCTGTGCGTGCGTCTTACCTCAGTCAGTGAGGACAAGTCCTTTTATATATATAGATAATAGCTGTAATTATATATATATTTTATTTTACTGTTTACCCATCTATCATCATGTCAATAAATGAGGATATCTTTTTTAATTAATTATATATTAAGGTATTTTTATAAGTAAACAATTGTAATAATAAAAACTAAAATGCTATATTATTTTATAATTATCTATTATAAAATATTATATAAATAATTAGACTAAACTTAACTTAGAAATAACGTTAAAAGAATAAAAACACAAATAAATTTATATTCTTTGTATAAAAACTTTTCTATAATATAAAGTTGAATTATATTTTAATTGTTAAATTTTATTTACTTCATAATTGATAAAAAGATAAGTCAGTTATAATAATGAAAAGATTATTTTTTTGGTGGGCATTGTGGATTATACTTATTTCTCTTCTCTGATAGCACAAAGCGCGGCGTTGAGTGCCGCAACTCAACACGCAATGTCTCTAAAAATGGATGAAATGTATGAAAGGAGTGTTTTAATACTAGGTTCCCTTTGCCCACCCTATTCTATGCGCGTTACAGTGTAAAGCAGTGAAATAATATTTAGGCATTACTTTACTTAATCATGTTTTCATAATACCCCCTATAAGGGTAACCCCCTACCTATAAGATAACCTAGAATGTATAATAAGGCTTTGTTTTTTCTAATACAGACACTTGTTTTAATCTTGTATATTTGACAGTTGTTTCTCATGTTTAGACATAGAAACCTATTTTTTAATGTGAAATTAATAACTGTTATTAACTAGATACTAACAATATGTTTATAGCCATGTGAAATACAGTAGCTTAAATGTTAAACTTCTAAACATAATGAATGGTTTTTCGAATATAAATACAATACTCCAAATTAAATCTACGATATATATCTCTAGATTTTGTGTAATTAGACGCTTTTTTTTAAATAACACAACTTAGACTTTTACCCACATATGTTATTTGTTTAGAATCGTTCCGTTACATTTTACTCCGTTAATAGGAATTTAATGACTACCATCTTATATTATGTTATAATTATCTTATTTATTTATTTTTCTCATAATAAGTTCTTTAGAGAGCAAAGCTGAAGGTCTAGCTAGTATACAGTGACAATACAAAGTAATTAAAAATATAATTATAGGTTTTTATGGCAAATATTTGTATATCTCGGTATATCCCGCATAATATAGATATCATTGTAGACAGACAGAACCTAGTGTTAAGACACTTAGTTGTGTGTCGGTAAATTGAATTTTACTTAAGTGGTACAAGAGCGAGAAAGTAAAAGTAATTTATTATCGCGAGTAGGAATCAAATTCCCAACCTTCGTTTACAGTCAGTCGCCAATATGATACTTTAATATCTTTAAGAAAAATTATTTAAACACAAATATTATAAATTCATTTCTATACATTTTTTTATAAAGAGATTTGCCTTTTAACTGATTCTTTACTGACATTGTTTTAAAAGCATTCACAATATAAACGTGCCGGATGTACCTACACCAATTTAAATGAACTCCATACAATCGTTTATTTGTACACTGCTACGCTGGTTTTTTAGCACCTACTTATATAGATTTTAATTTGTTATGCCATGAAGTTTGCCAGCTGTCCTCGATCTACAAAGGAGTCGCAAAAAATTGCAATAGTTGAAAGCGTATCACATTTTTGTCACTTTAACAGTTGGGTGACGAGCTATTTTTATTTAATCGATTTATTTTACGTTTTTGTTGTATTTGTATCTATCTATCTATACAATACAATGTTCCCACCATCTTTATTTGTAAAGGGGTACTATAAATTGGCTTTGTTATAATATTTTATTCGATTAATCGATACATTTATTTCGATTTTGATATAATGAAGGTATTATTATATTATTTTTTATCTACTCTACCTACGCCATCTCGGCTTAGTAGTATTAAAAAGATGTCTACAGTATACCTATATTAAAATATTTTCGTTACGTTGAATGCCCGACAAGTAATGCACAGACGAAAGTCTTGGTATGTAGGTAGTTTAAGGAATGTAGAGGATTTGCCAAAATTCGGGGAAAAAACGGGATTTTCACTTTCACGAAACTTCCTTTGCCACGACTAGTCATATACAAAAATTAAGATATGCAACAGCAATTTTATTAATATTTTATTTCTTAAAGGGATGTATTGTCATTTCCAGCACGAGGCGCGTTGAACTCTTATCCACGTATGTATAGTAATAACAACGTAGAGATTCAATTTATCACCCTGTTACTTTTAAATTAAATATTACAATTTTTGGTGCTTTAATTAAGTAAAATGTAACCTTTATCGCTTTTAAATTATTTTTTTAATTTAACTGTTTCAGTTACCTCCGTCTTTAAATTTAACGTTATAGATAAATTGTAGTCTGGTCAATGAAAAATCACGTGATTTTCTTATGCTAAACTAAAAAGATACATTTTCAGCTTCACGCATCCCACATAATTCATTTACCTCTCCCATTTACATAAAGCGATATTACATCACAAATTAAATGTACAACTTTACGTTTCTTATATAAATAAAATATCTTATCTTATAGAAGGAACCTCGAGCCAATTTCGTTCCACACTTTCCGCGGAATTGAGTGGCGGAACTCAACGGCTTTGCCTCGACACCAGAGCGAAGAAATGAAAATATTAAATATTTCTTATCTTCGTGTGGGAATCGAACACACAACCTGTCCCGTTTATAGAAACGCTTGTGTTCTTGCACCACGACTGACCTCAAATCATACAAGTATAATATACACTCCTATAATATTACCGTTGCATCATTCGTGATTTATTATAATGTTAATTATAACGTGCCCTTTTCTTAAAAACGGTCGCTCTACAGCCCACATCCTGCCTTTTTAACACTTGCTTCAAAATGTTATTGAAAAATAAACTTTATTACTATACAAAAAAGATATTTTTGTATAATTGTAAACATTTTTTAATATAATTCGTTAAAATCACGCACCCCTCGAGCGGATGCGTTTGAAAAACCGTTGATCGTAGTACATATCTGATTAAGAGGCAATTATTTTTTTATCTCTGAAATTCTTGGGCTTGAGTGATTGTGTTTAGTTATCAGTAACGGAAATTTAGTTTAACTCTATTCATTGCCGTTGTAAATATTGTTTGTAAATGCAGGTAATATTTTACTTTTTTTAAAATACTATCATTTCAAATAGTATCTAATGATAGTATTTGAAAAAAAAATCCAAAGCCTCATTAGGGTAACGCGTTCGAATTCTGACTGTACCAAAATAAATTCCCGGATGAATGTCCGGCTTTGTTAACTTTTACCCGGTACTTTGCCTCCACAGTTAAATGGAAATAATTAGGAGTTGTGGATAACACATAATTAAAGTGCCAGCAGTAATTGTGAGTTACATTGCTAGTACATTTTGTTTTCTTTACAATACATGCAAAAACCTGCATGCACACTACTGTGTGTGTCTCGTAAAGAAAACAGAATATATATAGTGTCACAACACTTCGTTTTACGGTTTTCAAAAATTTCAATATACATACAACTACCCTCATAAACACGTCCCTAGCAAACATCAAATAGATTTTTAATCTATCAATTAATAAATTGTACACTCTTATACATTCGTCGCAGCACCGCAGGGCGTCCGATCGCTAGCGCTGTGGATTTCAAAGAATTACTCCAACTCGAAGCTGAATTCTTGATTGGTTAAACGATAACATGGTGCTGTCTGTTTAATTAAAATACTGTATTCGTTTTGTATGTAAATAAACATTGGATAAGTTCAACAAGTGGTTGAGTGAATGTTTGCATTTTTAAAACAAAATAACTTGTAATTCCTGAGGTTGGAGAAGCGGGTAGGGCTAGATAATAAACGGAGATAAGCTTGTAAGAAGGAATGCAAGAAATATATTTTCTATGAAGTCTGGGTAATTTTAAACTAGATATTCTGCACTTCGGTACTTAAATTATTGATAATAATATTGACTGGTACCTATTTAGTTTTAAAAAGAATAATTTCTAATTAACATTTGTCTCTGTTATTATTTAAAAATATTGAATGTTCCATGAGTAGCTGATAAATATTTTATACGCAGCTAGACTTTAGAAACTTTAATAAATGTAATAAAGAAAGATTACTAATCTACTCAATAATAATTTAAGGATAAAAAGGTATGAATTAATAAATAGCATTTTGAATTTCTTACAGGATTAAAACCATTATACTATTCTCTTATATTGAAAAGAGGAATTGTTAGATCTCTTACCGGTTCTTCTCAGCAAAATTTCCTTCCGAGTAGGTGGTAGGTTGTTCATTCAACTTACAGTAGCCCTTGTATCTTGAATAAATAATGTTTTAAATTTATACATATTCAAATTTAACTAATAATTTAAAATCATAGGCAGTTTTTCAAGTATATTTTCATAGAACAATACCTTCACGAAGCATTGTTTCCTGATCAGTGAATGAGGGAACAATATGCATTCGCGTGTAATTCCGCAATGCGCGGGCGCACAATGCACAGCAATTGTGGGTAAATTGTAGTTGATATATATGAATTTTTAAATGGAGATTTCCATAGTTGTCTTTTTGTATTTTTAAACTAAATAGGGAAACGATTATATTTAAATTGCCTTCATTAACTCGCTCTGCAAACGTGTCAAAAATACTTATGACAATATATATAAATGTAGTTATACAATATACTTTTGTTAAAAAAAATATTTTAAGCGGATTTGTAAGAAAAAAATCTACGGAACAAACGAAGCTTTCATTGCACAAAAGCTTTAAAGATACAGCTTTGGACAAACACCGATCCGACGTGACGTTTACAACCTGACATAAAATACGAGTATAGTGTAGTCTGTAACAATCGTATTATGAGTTCAAACTTTTGGAGTGGGTATAAGTTATAAGAGATAGCGATTTTATAATTACTTTAAAAAAAAAAATCTTTTTTGTTTGTTTAAGGTAATATAATTTTATTATAATTAGATTTTATTTTATTATAACTAATTTTGTATGAATATTTTTAATATGATTTTTTGTTAAATAGGATTTCGTCTATAATTTTTTTTTCGTTTGTTTTTTTTTTAAATCCGATTCTACATAATTATAACGTAACCAAAGCATTTGTTTATTTTTTTACTATTTTGTTTATAAAAATTCTGAATTAAATTGGTTTATATATGTACAAACAATCTTTTACTCCAATATCCCCTCAATCCGTATTAAATACTAGCTATGATTAGTTCATTGTGCAGTCAAGAGCATGTTTAGGGGTCGCTCCCTACGCCCCGGTGTGGTTTGATGGACTTTGACAATAGGTGCTTTAGATGGGAATAATGTAATGATGCGCTTGCGCAGCCGGCCTTATTAAATATTAGATTCTGCTTGTTTTTTTTTTTTTTTTTTTAAATATTTGTTGTTATGTGTATATGTCTGTTTTAAATTGTGTTGTTGAGTTGTGAGTGGTGGAAAGCGAGGGGTTATGAGTTTGAATCCTATTATTGGGAAAACGAATATATACGAACACAATAGAAATCCTTTGTTTTTAGAATATGTAGGACGTGAAGTTATCATTAACCTCGGTATATAAATATTTAGATTAATATAAAAATATATTATGTATATAACTTATATTGCAAACTATGTAAACCAAAAATATGGTTTTCTTACTTAAAAAAAATAATAGAAATCATATAACACTTTTATATGATTTCTATTATTAATTCTTTTTTTAAGATACTGCCTATAAATGTTCAAAAATAAAAAGGTGTCAAGAAGGGCTGTTGAGGTCAACTGTTTGAATGAATTATCAATTCCATTTCACATACAACATCAAATATTGTCCGGTGTGCGGAGAACGAAGTGTCTGAACACTAAATTCTCCCTGCCTGGACTGTCCTGCCATATGTAGGAATAAAAAGAATAAAAAATATCTGCAACAGAGACTATATTACTAAAACCGTTACATTCTCAAACGAAAAATAAAAAAGCATTTCGAATTAAAGTTCTCCTCATAAAAGTAAGATGAATTTCGACCGCTCGACTCTGCATTATGTTGATGAGATACAGTGCACGGCGCACCGTCCACGTCTTTTGTCTGCTTTTTTCACTATTTCTCATTATATTACGAAATTAAATATAGTTTTGCATTCTTTTAATGCCTGCGTGATAATAATATTCTTAGGAAATACATATTTTTAAAGCATTTTTTATAAACTTTTATTTAATTTTTTAAATTAAATTAAATTTATTTTTTTCTAAACAAAAGAAGTTTGATATTATCGGAAATTGTGCTGTGAGTGATCTATTTAGGCTTCCAAGCATGTGTGCATATATATTTATTGTACATTTATTTTTGCATAAGTGATTCTATATTTGTATGTTTGTCCTTAAATTACTAGGGAACTAAAAGTCTTACCGAGGTCATCCTTTTGATTTATGATTTAAATATAAGAATATTTCATTTGGCTTAACAGATATGGAATTTAGAGAGAAATGGAGGGCTTTTCTCTATTTAAGTTATTGCTTACGAGGTAGGTAGCTGGGTGATAAATACCTATATATTTCATAATGTTTCTGACTATTCATGCATTAATCACTATAAATATTCCAAAAAGAATCGAATATACGGCCCTTACTTAATACAGTTAAACAATTTCTAACAATGGTGCTAAAATTAAAATTAACATATTCAAAATTAAATGCAAAAAATACAAAAGACTCCAAAAAAGGGTTAGGCGTCATATTTTTTCTCATAACTCACTATGTGTACAAACATTTCCATTCTAATTTATCAAGCCATCAACACCGGGAACGGAACCCGATACCTTCCTGTCATTCATTTATTCGCAACAAATCTCCCATGGGCTGTATAATATAATCGTTACCGTCTATACGTACATCAAGGTATTGTTATATGATTTATACTTTCATATTTAAAAGAGGGTGTCTATTCAAATCAGTTTCAAACGCGCTCCTGTCTTTGTAGTTGGAAGGTAAAGGCTTGAGACTCCACTTGCTTTAGCAGTTGAATTGGATTTTTAGAATTTTAATGATAATTTTGAATACATTAAACATTATTATTTCGTTGATTGTCATTATGTGATGAAAGTTGTTATTTATTTACGGAATAAGTGTGCTATTTAATAATTGAAATGGTAAGATCATATGAATTTTGTTTTTATCATCTTTATCCAGTATATTATGAAAGGGTAAGCAGAGGGAAATTAATATGTAGAGCGGCATGACGAGTGGTTTACTCAATACGTAATATCTCAAAAATTGAGGAATAGAGTGCCTTTACACTATACTCTCTCTGCCTCTTCTGTCATATGCGAGATACAGCTTGAGGCTTGTAAAATATAAAATATAAAGAATGAAACCAACTTTTACAAGGTCTACCTACTTTGCCTATTAACAGTGATAAATAAAACGATCAGTCAACCAGTGAGGCTAGTCGTGGCATAGGGGCACGAAGTGTAAGTGTAAAGGGGACAGGTTGTGGGTTCGATTTCCACTCGAGGAAATGAAATATTTAATATTTCTATTGTCACGCACTTATTCCTCTGCGCCACGAAAGATTTGGACGAGCTTTATTAAATATTTGAAATTTAAAATTGAGTGTAAATTTAGTTACATGCTTAGAGATATGCCTAACACATATAAACATTTTAATTTAATGTATTTTAATTAGTTGTTACTTCCTACGAAATACTTAAAAGGTAACGCTTCTGTTGCTCCAATGATAACTGGTCTCAAGCGTGATTCGAACAACGCTAACGAGCGGAAGTTCCACCCGTGCTCATTATTAGTTAACTTGCTTTACTTAACTTAGAGATAATTTATATTACCTATAGGCGTAAAGAAAATGTTGTTTTGTCTAAAAAAACGGTTAAGTGCGAGTCGGAGTCGCCCACCGAGACTTCCGTACCTACCAATTTTAGGATTGCAGTCAACGAGATGTACACTGTACAAGTTATAAAAATTGACAAACTTAAGTTTGCGGGCATGTACTCATTTTGTATGAAATGAATTACAAATATAAGTTTGCAATTATTTTTGCTATGCAATAAAGTAAATTTTCACTTTTTGAATGATTTCTCTTATTTACATTGTAAGTTCTCATTGCTATGACTGTGAAAGAGAGGATTTTGGGTTTGATCCCCCATGGGAGTAAATTATAGTTATTTCCACGCTCTATAAGAAGACAAATCCGATCAACCAAAAATGTCTCAAAATTTGGGCGATGCGTGGTGAACGGAGCGTCTTACCGGAGTCCCTCTGCTTATCTAGCTATATAAGGGATACAGCGTGAAGCAAAATTACAAAGCTAGTGTAATTATACTTCTAAAGTGTTTAAATAAACACCTCACAGCAAGTGGCTATGGCGATATTATACTAAATTACACGAATGAAATAGAAAACTTGTCATTATAACGTCGTTATCTGTTGAAGCGTTGACTCACGCCGAGTAATGGTAACACTTTAATGACGCATTTGCATATAAATTTAACAATAAAAAGTTAAATTAGGCACAGATAAACTTAACTAATAGTTAAATTCTATTCTTTGTAGTGTAACGTTAATTTTATATAGATTGTAATGATTTAATAATAATCGTAATGGCTTCATTATTATTAAATATATAACACGGACTTTTAATTTTCAGTACGACTGAAAAATATTATCCTGGGGAGGTTTGTTTCTGAAAGTTTTCTAATAATAATAATAATTTTAAAGCCGTAGTGGCCCAATGGCGTTTGATTCACGCTCGGAAAAATTAATTATAACTTATTAATATTTTTATTTTTTCGTTGTGGTAACAAGCCAAAGCGTGGCGTCAATTTCCACTCAACACGTAATGCCTCGAAAATTCAGTAGAAAGTGTGGAACGGTGTGTCTTAATATAAGGTTCCCTCTGCCTCCCTTGTTATATTCGGGATACAGCGTGAAGCTAAAATAAGGAAAAATTATAATAATAGTTTTCTTTGCTTACAATCCGAACGGTGTAACGTAGTTCCTGAGATATGTCTGTGTATAAACCCTGATATATTCAATGCTTCAAGAACAAGTTTTGGAACAATGACATTGCTTTGTAACAAATGGTAGTTGTTTGTGAAGAAAATTACACTTTATATGCAATGTCGGTATGCCGGGTTCTCTCATATTACAATAATAATGCTCCCGGCCCCCGGTCGGTTACAACCTGCAAGTAAACACTACTTATTAATGGTTACTTGTGAACTACTAGTCATTTGTCATTCAGTCTATAATTCGATCTATTCTAAATTAATTCTTAGTAAGATTTAATATTAAATTAAATTTAATTTAGTAAAAGTTTCTAACCTAACCTAACTTGCACTTAAAAATCCTTAAATCTGTTGTTAGAATATAGGAATAGGGACAAAGATCTACTTAATGTACACATTGCCCGTGGAACAGTAAGTACTATCTCTATATATAAGAATAGGATACAAAAGTCGATTATTATTATTATTTCAGTTTAACATATCAATTATAGAAGCTAATAAACCACTCAACTGAATTCTTATATACTCATATTATATACATTAGCAAGGTATTGTATAGAATACTTGAATTACACATATTACTAGTAACATATAGAGTGTATTTTTATTTGCGGTAAATAACAGTTACAAACGTAAAACGTATCACGGAATGGCTTTTCCTTGTAATTTTTTACATCATACACGCTCGTTTCCGCGTGAGGAGTAAACCTGAATAAAATGATAATGAGGGCATCCATAAATGTGTTTATAAATACTTTTTAAATTAATTTTATATTGTAAGAATATTTTCTATACATACCTATAATTACATTCTACATAAAATACAACTTAATTCCCGCCTAAACATCTCTGAGCCAAGAAATAAAGAACAGATCAACAATTATTTTCTTATTTTAAAGTGTTTTTATTCTGTCAAAAAAAGTTCAATTAGCTATCGTAAGTAACTGGATAAAAGACGCAATAAGTGACTTAAGTTATTTTTATACAATTAATCGATTTCGTCCCACACTGAGCTTGTTTAGAATTAGCAAAAAAACGAATCGCTCAATTTTCTGTGAAATCGAGGTTTTGTGTAAAAAAAGGTGACACGGGACAAATTGGCTGATGATTGCTAGGCCTGGGTGTGCCCTAATGGCTTGACGAGAGTGTCGGTTGACAGCTCTAATAACAGGCGCTTCTATCTATATTACATGTAATAATAAATTGTGGTTGATGTCCATAGTAGCGCTTTAACTAAGAATATTATAGAATTACTTTCTTGTTGTTATTTTAAAGAAAAAACTATGATTTAAGAAAGAACGTGACGTTTGTGGGTTTGATTTCCACTCGAGGAATGAAATGTTTTCATTTTCGCTCTAGTATCAACATAAAGCGCGGCGTTGAGTTCCACTACTCATTATACAAATCTTGAAAAGTTAGCAGAAATGGGGGTACGGAATGTCTTAACAATAGGTTCTGTCCACATTGCAAAAATTGAAAGAAAATTATAATCTGCAATATGTATGGAACCTATTCCAAAAACTATATCACGTTAAATAAAAAAAACATCTAACATAAAAAACTAACTAGCATTTTGACATCTCCGCCGTGGGAGTTGAAAGACAATGACATTACATCGAACTCCGGCCCTTGCCCTCACACCTGCGTCAGCGCCGTTACGCATCGCCGCGACCGCAGTAACCTGTCAAATTGTACCCGATACACTTCCTTAACGGAAATTATATAAAATAGCCGTTTTAAATTGGAAAACAATAGCTATTCAATGTTTCGAAAAGTTTGCGTTGAACAATATAACGAAAGACTTGCAAAGTATTATATTATTTATATAATTTATTTATTATTACTATGTTTATAAAGTAGTATATTAAAAGACTCGAATTAAAATAAAACACAAAAATTACTGTCGCTTTAAAAACGTCCAAAGTTAATTAATCTATATTTTACACAAAAAGCGTTTAAAAATTTATAAATTCTTTTTTTTTTTCTTTAATACACATCAGATAAAATGTAATAGCTTTCATAAATATCTTAATAACCACTTCTTTTCTTTTAACAGCATAATTATATGTTACGATGGAAGATCTTGATTGACAAGTATAACTTACGATTGATGGCTCTGTGAAATATTTCATAGGGCTATCAGTCTGTCGATAATCGGAACAATTTTATCTAATTTATTTCATGCTCATAGCAGAAGCAAGAATTAGTGTCAAAACACTCATTTTTTAATTAATTTAAGATATAGTGTGTTGAGCGATGGAACTCAACGCCGCATTCACATAATTGAGTAGAAAATTACAATAGATTATTCTCCTGAATTACGGATATAACATTATTCATTACATGTAACGGTCAAACTTTCTTTTTTTATTTTATAAATATTTAATTTTGAATTATATAATATGTGAACTGCTACTGTGGTTATAAAGAAATATGCTCAAGGAATTTAAATGAATAATATCATGGCATTCTCATAAATCTATATAAAATAGACGTATAACAATGGGCGCAGAAAGAGAGGGTTGCAGTTTAGTCCGTGAGGTGAGTGGCAGAGTTCAACGCTGCGCTACAAACTTAAAAAAGATATATTGCCAATTTTAAAAAAGAAAAACATTAATTAACTTATAAATATTATATGTTAATAATACTTGCTAAAAGTTTAAACTGAGTAATAATCTGGGAACCAAATGTATAAAATTATTATTATCTACTAATAATTATTATTTTTTTGTTCTTCATACGGAAATGTTGTAAATCGCAATAAAATTGTAATAAAAACAGTGACTTCCTTTACAATTGTAGTAGTATTTCTTAATTATGTTTCTCATAGAACTGAGGGTCGTCGTAGTGAAAGCCTAGCCTATTTATCAAGACATTGCATGTTAAATGGCAGAACCCAACGCCACGTCTGCCAAAAAGAGGAAATAAGTTAATTTAAATAGTAATTCTTTTGAGTGTACATCGAACCTGTACCCATCATGTCAGTCCATAGATGAATCGTTGGCGCCCGCGGCCGTGAAGAGAGAAAAGGAAAATAATAGAAAGTGCTCAATTTCCTTTTCTACACCTTAAAGATGATATAAGTTAAAAGATTATCTCAAGATCCGCCTAACACAGCTTGTAATTGCGGTCTTTTTAGCGCTATGAATAATGCATAGGTTTTGTATTTAATTAAGGTTCCAGCAGACGCTGACCGTGCGCCTGCGGGGGTATAATGACATTTGTTCGTTGATATAAGTAATTTTAGTTTATATTTAGATTAATACTAATTTAGGGATAGATAAATCGGCTTCGCGCTGTATCCCGCATGTACCAGAGTAGGCATTTAGTGTTAAAACACTCCGCTTCCAACTTTCCAGCGATTTCTGGAGATATTGGGTGGATTGGTGGATTTAACGTTACGCTTTTGCCTCGACACCAGAGCGAAGAAAAGAAAATATTAATAGAATGAGTAATAGTAGCTTCACTGTAGCCTCACACAACAAAGCAGGCAGAGGGAACCTGGTGTTCAGACAATCCGTTCCCCATGTTCCGCTGTTGAGTGGCCGCGCTTTGCTTAGATACCAGAGCTAAGAAATAAAAATGTAAATTAAACTAAATATTTCATTATATCGAACCCACAACCAATCGCGTTTAGTCGCACACTTGTGCCCCTGCGCAACTACTGGCTTAAAATATTTTTATGAACGCAAAATTTCTTCGCTTAAATATGACTCTTCCCTAAGTTAACTCGGCCTCGGGCATTGATTATGTGAAGGAAAAAGAAAATACAAAAGTCAGTCAGACGCTTCGTCCAACCGGTTCTATCGTTTGAGGCTTCATGAAATTGCTCTGTTTGGACGCACCCGATGTTTGGGCTACGATTATAGGGAACACGAACACGATTATACGTTTACTTTCTATACAAAGGTATTTACTATAATGCCAAACTTGTTATATGTATTTGTACACATGTGTAAGGAAAAAAATTGGGGGGTAATATATATTTTTTAATTTTAGCTTAAATAGACATATTTCGTGTCGAGTAAAACACTTAGCCCAACTTGAAAAGGACAAAGAGGTTCATGCTGGAAACGCCATAAATTAAGAACTGAACTGAACTGAAGAGAAAGGGAAGCCGAGTTCGAAATTATTACATATATTAGTAAATGAATTTCGATAAATCCTCCTACATACATGCCAAATTTTTGCGTTCTTCGCCGCGTGGTTCGGGTTGTATTTATTAGTCTATCAATCAATCAGTAAAGACATTGTTTTATATATTTTTATAGGTTTTGCTATATCTAACAACTATGTTATTGTTAGGATATTATAAATTTAAAAGAATTTATAATGTAAACTTTATTAAGGAAGAATACACGCTAACAAGACATCACTTTACTAGACACGGGAGTGTTTCAGCAATAACTCATCCTTACATAAATAAAACATCAACTATCACTAGCGTCGACTTAACCATATGTAACAAACGTACTCGTATATCATCTAATGTGACATCTTTCATGTTGATTTTACGAATTTAACAAGCTTTTATCCCACATCTTTTTACTGATCTTTAACATTAATAATACTACATAAAAATAAACAAGAAAGATATTTAAAATCATAATATTTTCTATATATTTTCAACTTATTAAAATATTATCTCCTCTCTATATTCTTCTCTTGATATCCGCCTTTATAATAATATGACACCAAAAACAAAAAAATAACTAATTAGAACTAATTACGTTCGGCTTTTACTCAAATCTGGGAGGAAAAAGAAGAACGGATTCTAACACTAGCCGGCTACCCTGCCATACGGGAAAAAGCATGAAGCTACAAAAATTATCCACAGGCTATATAAAAACAAACACGCAAAGACAAAAGCTGCAGTTACTTTCGTCAATCAATTACAAATACCAGTTACAGTTCAGGATTCTTCCAAGCTAAATCCCACATCATTTTAATGCGTTTCCATTGTCTGCCGTCTGGTCCATCGCGCAGCATCTCAGGCGTATTATATTATAGGAAGGTGCGGTTTGGCTGACTTATTAGTTAAGTCTTATATTGCATGATATAATTTAATATGGGAATTTTAAAATTAGTCTAGAAATTTGTTTGGTTATTTCCTTTTTTGTTGTTGTAAAACATATTTAATTTACGAGTATCGATTTACGAGGTTGTGATGCCCCATACTCTATTTTCGAACCGACTTATTGCACTTTCTATAAGGCGGCGGATTTTGGCAACACGCAACAAATCAGATCGACGTAAAGTCAAAAATCTATATCTATATGTTATACTAGCGGCCCGCTCGCGGATTCACCCGCGTGAACTATGTTATTATTAATTTCTGTCTCCATGGCTACGTCCTAGTGACGTCTATGCAAAATTTGAGACTCCTAGCATTTGTAGTAACGAAGTTTCATACAAACTTTCGACCCCAAAAACAACCCCTTAGAAGTCAAATTATGCAAATTCCCGTCTTAGCGAGCACCTACGTCCTATAAGTAACTCCTATGCAAAATTTGAGATTCCTAGCACTTGTAGTTACTGAGATTTCGTGATGAGTGAGTGACCTTTCGATTTTATATATATAGATAAATAGTTATACAAATATAAATACTTAGGGCAATTGGTGCGGTACCCTCGTGGTTAATGAACCTAGAACCATCGCGAATAAACACACAACAAACAGGGTAAGAACAAGAAGAAGACAAATTACAATAACATTAAAACCACCACGTGATCAAATCAACAAAAATTAAAACAAGTTTTTAAAAAGATACGAGTACACTAAACACTTTAAGGCCAGATCAACGCTGGTATTTCTTATCAGATGAACTTAGTCAAATGGGACAGCGCTCGCGCATTACTTTTGATAAGTTTTATCTAAGGAGTAATTAACTGCAGGCTATTTTATATGTAAACGTATGCTTATTCTGTTTACATCCTGCATATAGAAATAGTTGCGTTTTTTAAATTTTATTTGATTCCCAAGGCACTTGCAAAACTACTTTGGGCGTAGAGTATCGATTGAAATGAGCGCTACTAAGGTTTTTTTTTCTATTTTCTGTTTCATACTTGTTTTTTCTTGTAAATGGTAATATTTTAATTTTATATTAGTTGTTATTATTCTTTTTCGACTCTACCACACAGCTAAAAATTAAAAGTATACGTTTGGAACTATTATTTTTAAGCTCATTTAGAGGAAAATAGGCTTAAAAGTTAAAATTGAAGTAAGAATTAAAACTATATCCACATAATAAATTTTGACAATTCTTAAATCTAAAATAGAATAAGAGACACTGTGGCGTTAAATTTAGATGAGTAAATGCAATGTCTCTAAGAGAATATAAGAATAATCTTATCTGTAATATAATATTTGTTATTTAAACCGTAATAAAAACTAAAATTAAAAACATTCCTCATGAATAACACAACAAGATACAAATTAAGAAAAGAACAGTGAGTTCCCAACAATTTCTCGCACCGTATTACATAATGGTCGGTGCTCCGTTACTCGCGAGGCACGCATCTTGCAATTTGCAGGGCCACGAGCACTACCTCAGTACAGCTGGGCCTGGAACATTGTATTTGTAGTAATTACAGTGTCAGTCAACGTCTGGCTCTGGTATGCTCTGAGTAATGCATAGATTGAGATTTTTAAGTGCCTAGTTCTCTTTGGTGCTTAAGAAACTACTGTTATAAAAGCAAATCTGAGATCTGTTCAATTATTTGTAATTCTACAATTGCGTGATTGAACCCCAGTAAATATTTCAGAGTTAGTTACAGTTAAGAAGTTACAATTAGTCAATTTTTCGAAAAACAAGTAGCTATTAATTAAGTTTCAAAGATTATCTAGGAATATAATATAAAAAATTAATAGAATTTAGAAGTCTTTTCTTTTTTACCTGCTTGTCTGTTTGCATCAGAGACATATACACAACATCTAAAACATCTGAAAAACCAAACTAAAACACGTAGAGTTTAAGAAATAAGAAAATAACGTTTTACCAATATTCGTTCACTGCGTTCAGCAATTTTCAAGCAATGAAACTAAAACAAACGAAAAATGTATATTTAAAAAAAATATGTATGTACGTATGTTCACAGACACTTAATCTGCGGGATAAATATCGCATCGAATTTGCTATGTATGTTTTACAACACGAGCGATGACTACTTGCAATCGGCATGTTAATTGTTGTTTCTTGGGAACAATATAATTGACGCCAATTTGAGCTTACCCAAAACTTTTGTCTATGGAAAATTATGTTTTATTTATATACCTATTTTATACTTCAAATACGTACGCAGTTTTTTTATATAAATTAAGACCAGGGAAAGGAATTAGATCATCATCATCATCAGCAGCCATCTTTTGTCCACTGCTGGACATAGGCCTTCCCCAATTCTCGCCACCACACTCAATCCTCAGCTCTTCGGACCCATCCGCTTCCCGCCGACCTCTACGAACCGAACTATATGGTCACGGGCTTTAAGACATTTGTCGATTGGCCCCTGGGAACTCGTCTAGTGGTAGCAGACGAGTAGAATATTGCATTGCAGCATATCTAATATTTCATTCTTTACAAACACTTTGCAATTTTGTACTTTTATTTTATTTATTTTTACGAAATAATGAATGTCAAATCTTATGACATTCTTTGTTAAGTAGGTATCAAATTTCGATTTACGACAACAACCTTCAAGCTCCAACGCGGTTGATACAATTGCTTAGTTTTTATTTAGATCAATGTAATGTGTATCATCTTACCTTCTCCAAATATTTTGTGAATATAACTAGCCATATAAAATATATGTAGTAAAGTAAAAGTAGCTTATCGCTTATTTTCTCATAGCAGGGCATAGAGGACCTAGGTTCTATTTCTATACTGTCAAGACAATCCGTTTTCCGCTTTACATCCAAATAGGTGACATTTCGTGTTAAGTGACGGAACTCAACGTCGGGATTTTTTATTTAATTAAAATTTTAACTTTAATACTATAGCTTGAGGTTTCGATTCTTGAGAAAAATCTAACTTGCACTTAATATTTAAGTTTTTTTAAGATTAGAAAAAGTTTCAATTCTTCTAAAATTTAGGTTACATTAAAATTTTAATATGAATTTATATTTTATTTTTCACTTACTATTTAAAATGTCTAAAAAATATATAATTTACAACTTGATTTCTTGTTTACAGGTCGCATGAGCGCGCGTACTTAACGTCATGTCGGCGGTCATGAGCACCCTTTCCATAATAAGCGGTGGACGGCGTGCCCACCGCAAACTTACTAGGTGAGAAATTACGTTATTATTATAATTAAAATACTTTATAATATTATTATATCGTAGAGGATAAACGTGTAGGTTCTTGGTTCAATCTTTACGCGACGTAATTATTTCCATTTTCTAGTAAAACTAGTTATTTTTAACCGACTTCTGTAAGAAAAGGAGGTTATCAATTCGACTGTATTTTTTTTTTTTTTTATTTTTTTTTTTATTTTTATTTTTTTTTATGTTTGTTACCTCATAACTTTTAACTGGGTGAACCGATTTTGATAATTTTTTTTTTATTTGAAAGGTATAGCTTCCCGAATGGTCCCATTTTTTTTTGGTCCATGTCTGACAATGGTATCCATGAGAAAATCACATAAGTCTTAAATTTGCATTATGCATGTGGGCGACTAATAGCCGAATAACTCAATGTCGCGCCAACCGATTTTGATGATTCTTTTTTTATTTGAAAGGATACACTTCAAGGATAATTTGGTGAAAGTTTGGTTAGGTGTCGATTATGGAATCCGGAGAAAATTGAGAAAGTTTGTTTTTTTTGGTAAAAAATTAATTATACTGTAATAGTTACAAGCAAAAACTTTTTAAATTGATGTCAGAAGTGAGAATCCTGATGGTTGCATTTCTTTTCAACCAACTTCAAAAAAGAGGATGTTCTCATTTTCAACCAACTTCAAAGAAGGGAGATTCCCAATTCGCCCGAATACTTTTTATGTATGTTCTTGTTAATATACCAAAATGTAACTTTGCACAAAAATAATACCTAATTAAATGAAGTTTTACATAGGACAATGACAACCAATCGTTGAGAACCACTACCACCACCATCACCACTCGTTTAAGAAGCATCATTTTAAGATCTACCCATCACTTAAAATCATAAAATAAATTAATTTTTGACAAAAAGAAAAACCGACTTCTAACAACGAACTAAAAAGTGAAAAATAATTTTACAAAGATTTTATAATTTTGAAGTCGGTGCCAAGTAAAACAAACAGGCTTAGTAATTAGATATTGTAGTAAAGGTGTTGTAGCATTAGCTTGACACCGACTTCAAAATTATAAAATCTTTGTAAAATTATTTTTCACTTTTTAGTTCGTTGTTAGAAGTCGGTTTTTCTTTTTGTCAAAAATTAATTGTGTTTAAAGACATTAGTAATATATAAAAATGACAAATTGCGACAGTAGTATGTTAAAATCCTATTCGGATAAATGTTTATTTATATGAATTTTAAAAAATAATATCATATATTTATAAAAAAAAAAAACCACGCTCATAAACGTCAATTAGCGCTTAACTTACATTAGAACAATAGAAATACTTATATTTGTCGGCTTAATGTCACTTAAATAGTGATTGGCGTTTCTGAGTACACATAATTTATCAGTTAAGTATTTAATCCCTAAGTCGGTTGTAATATAAAAGTAGCTCGCGCTGGGTGGTTCCATTGGAATGTTAATGCTGATATTACTCGGATAACAGCAGAGCGTGGGTTTCAAACTTATGCTATGGACTGTATTCGTATAATTTAATGTATCTAATATTTTTCCTATTTTATAATTTATTTTGAATAAAAATAACACACATTTAGTTAGTTTAGTTTCACTCTATATCTCGATTATAGCAATGTAGGCAGAGTTAAAATGGGAAACTAGTTGTTGACTTCCGTTCTCCACTTTCTGCCGAATTATGGAGGCATTGCGTAGGAACAGCGGAACTCAACACCGCGCTTTGCGTCATTACAAGGGTGAAGAAGTAAAAATGTTAAATATTTATTTCTTCAAGTGCAAATCGAATCCACTACCTTTCGCGTTTACAGGCGCGCGTTGGTGCTTATAAAAGTAATTAAACGATTATTTAAAAATCTGTTTTTTGTCGGTAATGAGGAAGCATACCTACACATAATTGGAAACAATTTTGCCTTTACGCAGAATATAAATCGAGAACTCTAAGATAATAGAATGTGTTAGTAGTTTGAATTCAACCCCTAACCTATCAAAGAAACGACTTTCGTTACAATTAACAATAATAATTATTAAGCTGGTAAATCGCAGAGGGAAGAAATAAAAATATTAATGAATATTCATTCCTTCGAGTGGGTATTGAACCCAGTGTTACAGTCACAGTCTTGTACCCCTGCGCCATTACGGCCTCTAATATTCATAATTCTTGCGACTATTAATGAAATCTAAATCGTGTAAGCGAAACTAAGGCAGTATATCAAGGTAACAAGGGTGTCGGGTGGACAAGGCCGAGTCACGGGCTGTCGCGTTTTTTCAAGAAATTTGAAATATAATATTGTTAACTTTTAGTTGAAGTGTATTTATGATATTTATTACTAATATGATCTGTCTGGAATTACATAATATATTAATTAGGGGGATTTCTTTTCGTGGATCTTTCTTGTTTCTATAGGCTGATAGGTCGGTCATAGAATGTAATAAAATGTCTCTTAAATATACTAAAATATTAAACATTGTAGATGTTTCATTATATAGAACATTTTTCTTTTCCCAGCTCACGCAAGTCGGGTCAGTACTCGGACGCAGGCGAGGACCGCTCTCGGAGTCAGCATGACCTCAACAAGCAACAGCGCTCTGCCTCACTTGTAAGTCATCACAACATAAAAGCTAAACTTTCTTATTAAAATTAAGCATTAGTGCCTCTTAAGGCTTCAAAAAGTTTTTAGTTGAAAATTAGTTAGCCTTAGATTTAGAGCAAATATTTAAAAATTTAAAATGTTATAAACCAAATTAATAATAATATGGAGAAATGGATATAGACTGAAGGTCTCTCAGTGTTATCAGTTTATAAATAAAAAAAGTAAGCGAACAACATTTTAAAAATATGAAGTAGGTATAAAAAGATAACCACGACGTTTTTTTATATTCTCTAAAACCATATTACTAAAATTAATAGATTTTTAATTATTTTAATTTTTTTTATAATTATTTATATACATTTTTTTCTATTTATTACCTTACTCAAATTCCACTAATACTCGAAGGACAGATAAAAAAACAGAACAAAACGATAGGTAGGTACATCACTAATAATTTACGATTACATCTATTTATAATTTCGACAGTGTAAATATAAAATGAAAACATTTAGCACTTACTCTCATGATTTATTTATTTTATAAGCCTCCATTATGTTCTTTTATTAGATAAGCAAGATTTTGGATAAGCCAACACTGTAGTCTCCATATAAAATGAATAGAAAATTGTAAAAGGCAACTCATAAAATATCATACATTGCCCTACAATGTAAGCTAAGTAAGAAGCTAAGAGCTTGTGGAGGATAAACTGTATAAAAAGAGTAATACTAGCTATTAAAACATTTTATACTTAACTATCTTTTAGCTATGGCTAAGCCGACGTGGTCTAAGAGTCGAGTATGAAACATGGGAACTTAGTGTTAGGATACTCTGCTCAGATCAAGGGATATCCATTCTCCACTTTCCGCCGAATTCTGGAGGCATCGTGTGTTGAGTGACGGGACTTAATGCCGCGTTTTGTCTCGTTACCAGAGCGAGGAAATGAAAATATGAATAATAAAAATATGAAAAAATATTTCATTTACGTTCGATTTTCTTGAGTGTGAATCGAACCGAAGAAAAATCGGTTATACTCGTATATTAAAATTTTGTAATCGGTTAACATTATCTTCACTAAGAATAAAGGAATGGATAAATTAAAGAATACTTAATTTACTTACGTCTATACTTCATAGGCGTAAACTATGAAATCACTATACCAAAATAAAAAAAATATGTCACTCCAACCAACTTATTTTCATTGTACTTACCACGCGCTACCGACACACGATCCCCTTTGTAATATAAAACCTGTTGATGAACAAAAACCTATTTAAAAACTCAATTGAAATGAAAACAATGGGCTATTAATAATGTTTTAATGACTTGGCTTTTACTAAAATGAGTAAATCTCTGAGGAGGAGGACACCCACGACGCGTGAAAAGGAAGATATTTAGACAGCTGTATAGTAATTGTTTTATCTTTACGTTTAAGTGTGAAATAAGTATTATTGAAAAGTATTGTCGTCCGGTGGTCAATAAGTTCTGGCGGCCCTGAAGTTAGCCATTCTAAAGTCTATTAATATAGATATTTTGAATTTTAGTGTAAAATTATTTTATTTGGTCAGGCAATATTTGACCTTGAGCTTTTTGACCAATATTTTTAAAGATGAGCAAATGGACAATTGAGAATTATTCCACTAGGAAATTATTATGTATTCTAGTATAGGGTATTATCAATTTCTCTTTTGAATCCTGTTGTATCCCAGCCGGCAGTCAAACGTCAAGAGTTAGTTAGCAGTAAGTTACAAGGCCTCGTTGATTAATCTCAAACATAGTTTATAAAAGTGCCGCTACTGAAGTATCGATCTTCTTTTATCTTCAAGTATCTTCTATACTTTGAACGATAGCCACAGATAACCTTCGACAACAAGGTTAAACTAAGATAGAGTGGCAAGTTCAACATATCTCGAAAATTTAGTTAAAAGCCTTTTCTTGAAGAATGTCAGTTCAAATACTGGTGTTGAATAAAACAGAACTATTTATTTTACTAGACGCTGCTTTTTATTTAACCTATAAAATGTCGCTGGTTCAGTACCAACCATAGAAGAGATCTACCAACCGTCTTCCAACAAGAATGTATAAAATGCAATTACTTGATCGTACGAGTACATCCCATGTCTTAGCCGTTCTCGGAATCATCACTCGTAAACATCTTTTCTAATGCGCTCTAATAATTAAGTATTAGATTTTCTTATTTAAATACTCATTATATACTCTATCTTTTCGAGGAGATGCGTCAGGAATGTTTCTTAATTAAAGTGTACGTACGTTTTTTAGGTAGAAAGTTACATAATGGGTAAAAAATACACGAAATTTATTGTAATTTATGTATATTGAATGCTTAAAAGAGAATAAAAAAGTAGGTGTTTACATTTGGATATTATATTCTAATTAAGTCGAGCTTCTTATCTACTGAAGCAAAAAATATATAAAAGGAAATAGAAAATTATTAACTTATTATGTAACGCTTATGGCGCAAACGGCCTGTCTAGCACGATACCTGCAAGTTCGAATGACATTTAGAGCAAAATTCATAGTTATACACGTAGATATGTGTTTTCCATGATTGGTTAGCTAAAATAAAATAATAGTCCACGCTATCAGCCATCTAGTATATATCAGTATCTTGTAGGTACTTATTCATATTATAACTCTAAAATTAGTAAATAGTAGAGAAAAAGTTCCTATGACTATCCCGAGGAACAGATAACCTGAATAGTCCTAAAGAAACTATTAAATTTTAAATTTGTAAATGTGTATTTTCGGATCTATAGCATTATCTTATAGTTAATTTATTAATGCCATCACAACGTGATCCAATGTAGTGGTAGTCGTGAAACTAGGCTTGCGCACGCGCAGCGCGCCGCGCGCACCTCAAACGCACATATTAATGACAGTTGTTATAAAATTAATTAAGCAGAGTCAACGCACTCACACTCTTCCAACTAATGTCTTTGGACAGTTCATTATCCTGACTTTTTTATATACCTCGCGTGCATTGCGCACAATAGTAGAAGGAAATTGCCCGCTATCTATTGCATTAGTAGTCTATTTCTGCGTGTGAAAAATTTTACTTTTTTTTTATTGACAGTAATCATGTTGATTACTGTCAATAAAAATTATGACATATTAATTATTAAAAATCGATTAATTTTTAAAAAGCCTGTCAATATATTTTTAATATTCATGAATTGGACCAAAACCTGTAACCCTCCACTCGGTGTTGATTTTTTCTTTCAGTTCCCTTTCAGTCCCCACGTGTAAATTTTTTATCTATGCCTAAATTACCACTAAACTTAATCTCTTAAACAGATCAGGGAAACGGAAATGTTATGTTTAATTTTCATTCCTTGAATTATATTCGAAATAAAATTTATTTATAATATTTATTTATTGTGTTTCCCATAACCCAACTGGAACAGAAGCTTAAATCATTCTAAATTATGATCTATAAATGTTAGAAAGGTAGGAAAAATTTCCAAAGTACTCTCAAACCTTGAAACTATCTTGACTTTCTTTGATGCTCGTAATGAATAAGCTCCTAAGACACTTACAAATGCGAGGATATGCGATTTTTCTACAGGAACGTAGCTTTTGACACGAATTTGGCTTCTAAGTGGCCGAGATTCTTTCTTAGAGCATTCTAAGGAGCTTCTTTGTGTCGTTTTTTGTATAACCGTCTAGTGTGTCTTCAGATACGTGTACTACATATTTGTTCATATAATTAATGACCTTAGTTTTGAAACTACTGAATATATGAATTGTTATAGATTCATTATGATTTGTTATTATATGTTCTCGGTATATCCCAAACATACATAGAAGGGTATGCAGAGGGAACATAGTGCTAACCACTAAGACACTCCGTTTCCCCCTTTCCGCCCAATTTTCACATTACGTGTTGAGTGGCGGAACTCAACGGGACGCTTTGACTTGTTATCAGAGTGGATGAAAATAATTCTTTGATTCGAGTGGGAATCGAACTCACAACTCTTCGTTTACCATTTCGGTCATTGGCGAGTTTAATTAAGAAATTACTGGATATATGATTTTTTATAGATTTTTTTTATTATTTTATTAAATTGCTTTTTCACACATTTCAAATTATAACTATAATAAAATTTCAAATAAAAATGTTATTACATCTGAATTGTTTTTATGGAATTTTAACAAGTTGACTTCTAATAAACGTATACGGTTATATAATAGTTGTTGATTTTATTTTATGACTTTTAGGCGTGCACGACCATTATTTACTTCGTGTTATATAACCTTACGTTTTAAACGGGTAAGTTATAATACATTTTTTTTAAATATCCCACGAATGGAAATCTAACCTACAATCATCACATATTAACTGCAATTAATAAGCTAAACGACCCTATCTTCAAATGCTGTAAATAAAAATACACAACTTCTAAGAACTTATTCCTAGCTTATTGCGTGTAGACGAAAGAAAGGCCACGGCCTGATAACCCCTAATAAGCCGCGATGCTCCGTTTACTCAGAAAACTGGCAAAGCAACCCGTCAGACCTAACTGTGACTCAGAAAAAAAACTGACTGAGTAATTAAACATTAATTGCTGGAGCCTTGTACCATAAAATGTTAGCATTCTCGCGTGTCTCTATCGTACATGGCTGTTGTCTTTATATGAGAGATCAACTTTTTAAATATAGAAAATGTCTAACTACTTATAGGAGAGAGAATCTAGCGACTCAACACTTTGTTCTCCATTTTTTGCTAAATGTAAAGAAATTTGCATTTTTCTTACCTTTTTCTCATAATTAATTCTCCCGAGTGGAAATCGAATCATCAACTATAGTATTTAAAGTCAGACAGCGCTGCCCCGCTGCTATACTATATTATATAACACCAGGTATAAATTATATATTGTTGTATATAAAGTAAATATTTTTGTATTGTTACAGCAAACCCTGGAGCCGGGTGTGGTTAATCTGGAGAGTCTGGAGGCGAAGGTGAGATGTGATATCATATCATAAAAATTGTAATAAATAAATCTAAAAGAAATAACAGATTTTTAAATTTGCCAAAATTATTTATAGATATAGATAAATTTACAAATATAAGTATATTTGTAAATCTCTGTCATTTTAGAAAACCTTTCGCAATCTTAATTATAAACCTATATTTAGCTTTACCTCTTTCTTAATAAACAAATAACAACCTACGACGTAACTGGAGGCCATAGATATTGTAAATATACAGTTTACAGCGATCCACTATTACAACATAATTTGTCCTCAAAGGTACTTGTAAAAACAAATTATACTCATTTATGAAAAACGTCGAACTCTATATAAATAGACAGAAGACTTTGTTATTGATTAAGAAAATTTATCTGCCAAATTCTGGAGGCATTGCGTGTTGAATATTGGAACTCAACGCCGCGCTTGGCGTCGACACCATAGCGAAGTAATGGAAATATAAATTTTAAATAAATATTTCACTTCCTCGAGTGGGGATCGAACCCACAACCAGTCGGTGTATACAGTCACACTTTGTACTCCTGCGCCACGACTGTCCTCGGATCCTGGCCTGGATTATTATCCATATTATATAATATATAATAATTACAAAAGCTATTACTCCTAATTCCAGTAGTGCCCGCGTTAATTGATGCGCACAAAATGGCGGCGCAATTAGCGCACAGATAAAATCACAAGATTGTACATGATCGCATCGTTAACTGCCATACCGCGAAATGTTTGTAAACATTTATAAATTAGAGCCTGTATTTATAACTCACTTTCAAGTCTGAGATCGATCTTGAGATGCCATTTTCAATCATATATGTAATTTATTACTAAATAAAACATCGATGCCACTCGAGACTCGTGAAAGCATTACTTTATCTGAGTAGATATCTAAACAATACATCATTTTGTGATAAATAAAAGAACATTATTAGTAAAAGCTTATTTAAAAATAGTATAATTAGAACCATCGCGTCATCGAATACGTCCAATCCAATCGCTCTAGCAATTTTTTTTACGACTAAGTATTTAACGAATCTTTAATATTGTTTCTTCTGTATTTTTGATTTATGACTACTTTATTACGTTAAATTATAATTATCACATCCAATCTAGATGAAATTTAGAGATCTCTTCCTTCGCATATAACGCAAAGTGAGCATAAATTAATGAAACAGATAAAATACAAACATTTCCCGAGTAATTCGTGTGAAAACAAATAAACTTGGTAAAGAACAATGTATGGGAATGTTGCTATGAATACATAGTGATGCCGAGATGCTCGCGATACGCCAGTATCTCGTGGCTTCGCTTAACACGATGTAATTTGCCGTTTATCAGACTTATTCATTAAATGTAATTTAAAACGCAGATATATCATGATGTAATTCTGTATAAAATAATCAGGGTAGGCAGAGATAATCCAGTAATAAGTCACTCCCTTCTCTATTTATTATTTATGTAGGTATACTCGTATTGTATTTCAGTAGGAAGCGGAGGCAAGATACTCAAATGACAAAACTACTCACTGTTGTGAGTAGTTTTGTCTTAATCATTTTCTTAAATATACAAACAGTACCGCGTCACCTAGTAATAATAAAGTAGAGAATATTCATAATTCTATATGTGATAATTGTCAAGATATTTGTCAACTCAGGTGTGTTAGGCACATCCTTTATAAATGGTTTTTTAAAAACATTTTTCTTTCCTCGAATCAGTGATGGCTCTCACGTTTACACCTGTGAGAGCCATTAACGAGTTAACACCTCGTAAAATATAAGCAAACATGACATTAAGCTGTTAAGTTTAAAAAATGCTAATCAGTTGTATAGGTATAACAAGAATGGTAAACTAGTCGACCATAAAATACTTTATTTTATTTTATTTTTTTATCTTCACGCTGTATCCTGCACCTTGTGTTAATACACTCCATTCCCATTAAGACACGTTCTTTTCCTACTTTCCGCCGAATTCTCGTGGCGTTAGGTAGTGGAATTCAAAGCCGTGCTTTACCTCCTAACTAAATAAATATTATACATTTCATTCTCGGGAGTCGAACTGAACTGTTACTTTTATAGTTCCACGCTTGCATCCCTGCACCAACACGACTACATTCATTCAAATTCTTATCTTGAATTAACATTCAATTTAAGAAACCTATAACGAAACCTAAACGAAACGAAACCTATAACGATTTCTATTTTAATAAAGGGTCCATATTATTCATATATCAAAGGAATAAACAGAGACGGCCATCTCGATAATCTCGCGAAGCCTAGCCCAGTGTGCTTGTAGATGCTATCTGAAGAGGTTCCAAGGCAATCAGAAATCTGCATAAATATCACTTGCCGCTGTCGTTTCCGCGATACGTCCAAAGTGAAGAATGTTTCATGTGAGCCATGTATTCAGACTTAGAGCTGGTTTGTAGACTTTAGAATACAATGTAAGATATTAATACCTATTTGTGAGTTTGTTTGTCTTCTTATGTATTTCTTATGTTTTTACTTTGTAACATTTATTTTAAGGGCTCTTCCATAGTAAGTAAAGAAGGACGGTAAGAAGAGAGGCGCGAATTTTAATACCTTTTTTAAATGTTTCAAAATAGTAAGGGCCGTTGCATACAAGCAACTGCCTCGATTGACACAACTTCATTGCCATTGTAGTCTTTTGTACTTATATCTACCCTCTTTTACACGACTTTCATCAAATCAGCCTTTTTGGGTCCACTGCTGGACATAGGCCTCTCCCAGGGTGCGCCAAAGCTCCCGACTTAGAAAAAGACTTTGTTAACAGTATATTAACAGAATGCTATCAATAAGTACCTAGTAAGTATTTAATATTTATAATAATTATAGATCACAAACTAGCCTCTCTCGTCTAAAAATTTGAATATCTGTAAACACATATAACATCATTTTTATTTCGTGCTTATTTTAGAAATTCAAAGTTACCTAAATGAATTTGTTGTTTTAAGTTTATATTAATTATTTTGTTAGAAACATACTTTAAAATAAAAAACCTAATGTCTAATAGAAAAAAAAACTTATACATATTCTAAAGAAGGTAAATACGAGTACCTACTTAATTTATCCAACGCTATCAGGTATTTCCATAAAAATGTGCCATTTCTGTCGTTTCCTCGGAGGGTAGCAAAAAAAACTAATCCTACTCATCAGCAATGACCATTCTTGGAACATGCACTTTTTATTTGTTTGTATATTAAAAGTTAATATGATTACGTACTTATAGATAAATCTTGTTAGCACACTTTTTGTGATTTATTTGTAATATAGATTTCCACTGATTTCTTCAGATCAGGAGGTCAGGAGACAGACAAAATATTAAATATTTAATTTCAACGAGTGGGGATCGAGCCCACAACCTGTGCCGTTTACAGTCACATTTTTTTTATTTTCCCAATTATTAATATTTTATTATAGAACATTTTTAGAATTACATATTATTAAAGTTTTAATCGACATTAAAACATAATGTAAACTGTAAATGAATAAGAACTCATAAATATAATGCTTACGTTGGATTGTTACGTTAAGAAAATAAATAGAAATGAAGAAAATATAAGGCTTTTAAAAGTGCGTCACTAACGTTGTAAGTCACAAAGCTGCTAACCCCAAGGCGAAGCGCGGCCGAGTAGAACGCGCAGGAAACAGTAATGACTTCCTTCACCGACATGCCATATAATATCCTAATTAAGTAATATTGCAAATAGAAGAATTTGCATTTACATTTTACGTAAATATTCTATTTATGACTAGATTTTGTCTACAGCATGCAAGTGGTAATATCTAAGTTGGATATGACACAGGTACACAGAGTACCGTAGATGTAACCCCATTACATAGAAAACATTAACCCTCCTATATCCTTGTTATATTATTAACATCAATAACATGTTTTGCACTTTATTTCAATTTTACAATATGCAATTTAATTAATTTTATAATGATTTAATTAATATTCTAATATAATAACTGTAAAAAACTATATAAATTTAATAAAATAGATATAAATAGAATGCAGAACGTTCATTTTATGGAGACTCATTAACGTAACAAGTATATGATTTATTGGAAACGTTCTCCAAATTAAATTTTTAATTTCAAGCTCCGTTAAATTATGACACAAGCTTAGAAGTCTATTCCTGGATGTTATAACCTGTTATATTCTTGTTACTTATTATAAAATACAAATTTAAATATTATTTTTATGTTCCTTAGTGCAGTGGCATAAGGGCTGACCATTACCGATATTATTGAGTTGTAGGTTCGACCCCTATTCGAGGGAATTCATGCTTACCAGACCAGGAAATATAAAGCGACATTGAATTCCGTTACTCATCACTCATCACGCAAAAATACAGATAAAAGAGAGTCTTGACACTGAGTTCCCTCTGCCTACCCAGCTTCATGCTAGATAGAGCGTAAAGCTAGCAAAAAATTCATTTTATAATAATCAAATGACAAATTTAATATACATACACGCAGATCGTTAAATGTAACATAGCAAGACTTATAGGTCTAGAACAGGTGTCATTAGGTAGATGGTAGTTGATTGTCATGATTTATACGTCAATTTGCCACTAGTCCTGCGCGCGCGCACGCCATTTGTCACGTCAAGCGGTCTAGCAACGCGTGGCGCGAGTAATAGTGAAATTACTGTACTTATTTACAGTACGGTTGACGAGTTGTGGCCGTCGTGAAGTTAGCTGTGAATGGCTGCATAGATTTGATGTTAGGATTTTTCTTACTTTTAAATACTTTCTCTCCAAGTGTACGATGCGTTAAAGTTCGGAGAGCCTTACTTCTTAGGGCCATGACTCAACGACTGTACTATACTTACTGCGTAATAATATGTAGTTCAGTTAGCGTATTTATTTGTTATATTGTATGTTTTCATCAATAGTGATTTCTGTTGCGTTTGCGTTGCTTTGTGTTACTCATTAATATAGGATTTTTATTTCCGCTTCATGCATCTCGCATGTAGCAGGGCAGGCAGAGGGAGCCTAGTGTTAAGACACTCCGCTCCCCGCTTTCCGCCAAATTAAGGAGACATTGCATGTTGAGTGGCGGAACGAAAAGCAAGAAATGAAGATATTAAATGCTTCATTTTCTTAAGTAGGAATGGAACCTACAACTTGTCGAGCTTGTGCCTCTGCGCCACGAATGGTCTCACATAGGCCACGCATTGAAATAATGACTGAAAACGCCAGAAATAATAAATAACCTAATGAATTAAGAGAAATTATATTAAATATGGAAAAATATGATCGATAGTTACCATGCATCAATACACTCGTGATGTATAGAATCATTTATCGAGCCACGCCTTAAACATAACGTACGGTTGCATATATTATTTTCTTGTGAGTGTAATTACCTACGTGGATATAAGATATATGGTAAAATTTACTTGGAATTTTCAAAGTGCTATTTTATATAAACAGTGGTCTGTTGTATAAATATTGGCATTTGAGAAATTACAAGACAGAAGGAATGTATATCTCTGTGGTCAAAATAAAAAAAATAGTGCGTTGGCGAGCACTGCCTTGTAGGCCTTGCCTGTTAGGTTATTTATTATTAATTACTTATATTTATTGTCATATTCACGCTGTATCCGGCACGTAGCTGTATAGACAGAGGGACCCTGGGAACTTAGTGCTAAGACACTCCGTTCCCATTAAGAGACATCCGATCCCCACTTTCCATAGAATTCTAGATGCATTGGGTATTGAGTGGCGGGCGCGTTGCCTCGTTACCTGAGCGAGAAAATGAAAATATGAACTAAATAGTGATAAACGACTAAAACATATTGCCTTGTAATATTTCATTCGTTTATAACGTTGGTAATAGACTTAAGCATGAAGCTACCATGTTCCTAATTCCTACTTACACTCAACCACCTTTTGCTTTTATTTAAATGGAAAGTTCTTGTTTTTTCAATTTTCAAACGCTAAAGCAACTGATGCAAGGCAAAATATGTATTAAACTAGACTAGTAATGTACATATTATTATGTTGTTTATCCAGATGGCGAGTATCGAGGTGTCGCTGGCGGGCTCCCGGCGCCGCAGCGGCGCGCGCGACGCTAACAGAGAATTGGACACACTGCGAGCAGCTTTGTCTGATAAGGATACTTTGATACAGAAGTATTTATTCTTTTTAGTTTCTTAGCCTCATGCTGTATCCTGCACAGCAGGATAGGTAGAGGGACCTTGAGAACCTAGTATAGAAAATTTTGCGGAAAGTAGAGAAGAAAATGTCTTAACACTCGGTTCTCTCTGCCTTAACTCAATGCCGCGCTTTGTCTTACTAAAAGGAAAACATTTTTCATTATCTTAATTTGCACTAAGATATCGCTAAACATTCCTCGGAATAAAATCAAAACCACAATTTATCCTTAATTCTTCCTAAAGATCACGTATTAATAAATATATGTACCCCACGCATCGCTTTAAAATAACCTAATTGGCATAATTTGCGAAATGATATTTAAACGTTGGCGAAACTCGTTTCGATAAACACCGAACAAACGGCGCATGAAATGTTGAGTTATGGGGGTCATGACCTCTTGGATCTTCTCTATGTTAATTATAATATTATATTATTTTAGCTGTAATTAGCATATGTTATGCCATAGCGACGAAAAGCAAGGACCTAGTGGTAAGACATTTCGTTCTCTACTTTGCGCCCAGTTTTCGATATATTTTGTGTCGATTCGAACAAAATTATCTCCACACTAAGGTAAAGAGATCCTACCCAGAAAAAATCCAGCATTACATTATGCGGTACTAATCCTTGAATATATTTCGCAGTCTCAAAAAGCAGCTGAGTGCGTCCCTGAGTGCGGCTCGTCTGGCTGCCCAGGTTTCGTCCCCGTGTTCCACTCCTCGCGAAGGCAGAACACCGCTGTCTCACGACGAACGCAACGCTTTGGAGGAAAGAGCAGCGTCCGTCAGATCGGAGTTGGACACGAGACGGTCTAATATCATTGAATTGAAACGACGTTTGGAGAAAACACATGTTACTGAGTAAGTATGAAAATTGTAATATTTTACTGATAAAACAAAAGAATGAAGAAACAAAAGAAGTATTTTTAATCATCCGCATAAATTGACATTTATACATCTTTTATTGGTTTAAGTGCCACGATGTCTTTAAAATAATTGTTCAATGCAATTTCTTCTTATTTTAAAAAAAAACATCCTCATTATGCTACATTGGAGTCCAAAATTTTATCAGTCATTTTAAAAATGTCCTTTGCGATAATTAAATCCCAAGAGATACACTCTTCCGCTACTGAATAACTAACAGATTGATACAAACTACGCGGTGTAAAACGCTGAAATTTGGCATATAGGTTCCTTGAGGAATGTAAAGGAATACTTACAGAAAAACAGACTAATAATAATAAAATATGACATTCCCAGAAACATAGACACCCGGATAGAACAAGCAGAGCTACAATACGCTATAGGGCGCGAGGAGTTGGAACTGCTAACATTAAGTGAACAAGCGCGCGCCCTTACCTTACTTATGGAGCAGGCAGAGGCGGCTGCGCGTGCGCAACGAGTAACTTTATATAGGTAAGTCTTATTTTTAAGCATATAATATTTCTTGGGTTTTTTAATTATTTATCGAGGAAGGCAATATCTGCTGTACTTGCGAGATTTATTTCAGTAGGCACAGGGAACCTGGGAACTTAGTTCCTGAGCTCTAACTCCGTTCCTTACTTTACGACTAATTCTCGAAGCATTGTCTACTTAGTGGCAGAACTCGACAACGGAAGATCGAAAAAATATTAAATATATGATTTTTTCGAGTGGAAATCGTACCCACAACCTGTCGCCTAGTGCCCCTGCGCTACGACTGGCCTCTTAAAAATAATTAAAACATTTAATTAATTTACACTACTGACATTTGACCCAAAAAAATCAATTATACAATAACTATGTTATATACATAATGTATCTTAAGAATGGATGCTATTATAAGATGTCTATTATCTACACATCAAAGTTCACACTTTGACGTTCGTATGAGAATCGTAACGACAGAGTAATTATACTTAATTACGTGTTACGTATTAACCATTATGTCTTCATTGGAGCGCGAGCGTTCTTTCAAGTAATATAAGAAGGTCAAGCTCCTTTTAAATATTTTCAACAAAAACACTTTAGGAGTTGCTTAATCTTTCTTTTTATGTAAATTTGTTACATACTTAAAATATTTTTTTTAATGTAATTAAATTGTTCTAATATAGCTTTCTTGATAACTTATTTAAATGTTAGGTTGTCCTAGCTGCGGGATGCAGCTCGATAGGTAGAAGGAATGTAGTGTTTAGACAATTTGTTCACCACTTTCCGCTTGAATTAGAGCCGTAGTGTACGGAGTGAGCGGAACTCTACTCCGCACGTTGTCTTCCCAGAATGGGGAAATAACTGAACTACAGAACGGACGGACAGAACTGACATTGTCTCATTGCCACCCAAATAATACACATGATGACAGATTTTAAGAAATATCTATAATGTCAAATATATTATAAATATAACGTATATCATAAGTTTGGGAAAAATAAATATTTAGTATTAAAAACTGCATTCCAATATAATAAAATAATTCGTGTTATCTAATCTATTAATATAGTTTCATTAATTAAATACATTATTTTAGTGATCTTTATCTTCCTGCCATCATCCTATTCATAATCTAAGACTATAATAATCCACAGACCCAACGATCCTTAGCCCTTCTTTCTAACAAAACTAAATATGAACATATTTCCAAAGCACTCGAGTGATTACAACATAATTATTATGTCTCTATTCAATTGAATTGTAACTAGAAATGGGGTCGAGTAATTTAAGTTCGTTTTTAAAAGCCGTAAAGATGACACGATAGTAGCAAATTGTAAATTGTCAGTAATTGTTACAAGTTGCGACACTCCCATTGTGAGCTGGCCGGGGGCGGCTCCCGCTTTCATCGATTCTTTTATATATTTAATCGGTGGGAAACATCTATATAGACGAATGTGGGTTAATCTTTCAACGGAAAGTTTAGATGTGGCTGCGAGACTCGAGTACATAGTGATTAAGACATCGGAAGTGAACTAGAATTTCGATGAATTTATTACTTTTTTCGACCGTATCTGTGAAACTCGAATTTGACGAGAAAACGTTGAGAATTAGTTTGGTCATTTTATTCAAATGCATTTAGTTGATAATGGTTTAATGATTTAAAATCAAACTAAATTAACAAAGATATAAAATGAATATGACAAAAGCTAACATGACATTTTTCGTGTCAATAATCGTTTTACGATACTGTTCAAATGCTCTCATGCTAATTAATATCTTTCAGAGTTCGTGAGATGGCCAAGGTCTTCCTGCATTTAGATGCTCTTTTTTATTTTTTTGTCTTGGTCGTGAAAAAATGCAAGAATTTGACAATAATTGTAAGACATATATCAATGTGTGTCAATGCACTCATAGCTGTATAATAATTAAGTATACATAAAAAAAATATTGTTGTAGATCTTTTTCTTTTACTTTTGTAGCCTTACTAATGTTACACGGATATGTTTTTGCTACTATATCTATGTATGTTTTGTTACTATTTTCTAATTATATCTAATATTAAATTACTATTTAACCGCTTTTCCAAAGAACGATTATTGATATTGGTTGGAAAAACGAACGACGAAGAAAAGTTACTGTTTGTTGCTCGAAGCATTAATCTTAAGTACTTATACAGAGTAACGTTAAACGTTATATCGCAAACCTGCATCAAACCCTAAGGCTATTGTATTCAATGTTATAATTCAAGTTTTTTAAACATTTTTCCGTTTCCCATACTCAGGTTGTGGCGTGATCTATCACGCTATTAATACGTTGTTTAGATTTATTATAAGTAAGTATAAAATGTATTTCTGATTAAATACTATAACGGGCAAAATACATTTAGATTTTCACAAGATAATGCTTTACTTACGCTGTATCCCGCACATAGCAGGATAGGCAGAGGGAAACCATTAAGACACTTCCATTCCGCACTTTACGCTGCATTCTGGTGACCTTGCGTGTTGAATGGCGGAACAATGCGGCGCTTTGCGTCGTTACCAGAACGAAGAAGCGGGAATTGAATCCACAACCTGTCTATTTACAGTCGCACGATTGTGCCTCTGCGCCACGATTGTCCTCGATAATTTGGCCTCACAAAATATAAGGTTAGTAAAAATCTATTGAGGCAATGGAACAGCATTTTGCTGTAAATGGGATGCTTGTGAATTCGATATCCAGTTAATAGAAAAAAATAGTACGAATTTGGCGAACGGAGGGAAAAAGAGTGTCTAAACACTAGGTTCACCTACCAAATGCAAATTATTTATTGAGTGATGGTAATTAATACTGCATTTTATGTAACCAACAAAATATTGAAGTATTTTAAACCCATATAATTATATTTCTATACATTTTTTTTTGGATTTAATTAACATTAATAACATTATTTAATCTAAATCTTATTTCCAAAATTTATTTCATTACTAACCTAGCAATAAAATATAATTATAAGCACATTAGCGCCTACACTTAAAAATCCCACGTTTTCGCTAAGCAATAGGTAAAAAGTAAGGCGGAAGTAAAAATGACTGATCGATCAATTTGCGACTAATTGTTATTAGCTATATTTACATTGTATTATATTACTCACGCTATACTAGAGCTATCGCTGCGATTTTCACGATTGCCGGTGATAAAAAAAAATTATGTGGGAATTCATACAGTAAATTAAAGTAAAGGCAAGGTAAAGTAAAAAAAGTAGAGGCTAAGAGATTCTAGTGTTGCGGCACTCTGTTCTCCGTTTTCCGCCTAATTCTGGAGGCTTTATCCAGTGGTGAAATAGAAATATCTGGAGTCATGTATGACACTGACACGCATCTTGCAGTATTAGTATAGATATAAAAGTCTCTAAAGAAATATAGTAAGTAAGTTGATGCTAATAACCACTTTTGATTTCAACACTGTTGTGAGATTTTCACAATGGGTTACAAATTTTCGTACACTTTAGTGAAGTGAGAGCGAAAGCTCGTGGTTTCCTTTTGCGGTTGTTGAATAAAGGACTACTAACTTCACTTTCCCTTACTTCATGTTTTAATTACTGCTATTTTCATTTTTGTTATATTCCATTTTTCATTAAAGCAAACCATTCTCTTGTTTTATTTGACTTATATAAGATCATGAGCGTAGGGTGAAGGATGGGCTGGGGGGTCCGTGCCCACCCCAGAATAGGCAGTCTCAAAAATTTTAGTAACAAAAAATTTGCCCCGAAAAATTAAAAGAAAGGTATGTTATATTTAAAGGTAAAGTCCAGGAACACCAGATCTACTCCTCTGTCCAGCTAGTCACTTAGTAGGTACAATCATAAAAACGTGGTGTTCAGTTTGACTAATTTAATTGATATTAGAAGTGGATTATAATACTCGTATTGCAAAATGCCCTAATAAAATTTTATCGTTCGGTAACACGAGCTTAATCGCAATTTATGTCTAGCCATTTACAGTATCCCTGACCAATCGACAACAGGTTTAAAAACATTGTCTTAAAAGTTCCATGACTCAAGAGAAAAAACTGAAATATTATATAGGATCATATTATTTTACGTCGTCGTTTCATACAAAATGAGTCAAATGCCCGCAAAATTAAGCAATTTCCGTACCCAAGGGGTAAAAGGGGACTTTACTACTAAGACTACGCTGTCTGTCCGTTCGTCTTGGTCTTGATTAGAAGGTCACCAGGCTATGTCTGGTATGAACCGTCACAGTCTGACAGTTGATTTTTTTACAGATATTGTATATCTACTGCCGCTATAACAACAAGTACTAGAAATTTCATAAATAATTAAGGGGGCTCCCATACAATAAACAAATTCTTTTGCTCGTTCTTGCTCGATATTGATAATGACAATATGCAGACGCTTGAAACGACGCATAAATGTTCACAGATACTTTAAACATAAATAATTAAATTAAAATAAAAGAATTATTTAAGGGATTACAGGAATATAACAAAAGTGTTTTTTTAGCGTTTTTTATGGATAATATACGAAACACTTCGTGCACGAGTCCGACTTGCACTTGGTTAGTTTTATTAACTTGCAGACAGATGCAGGAAAACTGACATTCGAAATATGCTCCTTTGATCTCACCTACCCGAAATGTTGATTTGGTAAAGATTAAAGAAATAATTTAACATATTAAATTTAATGAATTTTTCGTCGCATACGTAAAATTATATAAATATTATACTTAATTATATAAAATAATATATAAATATTATAGCTTAATTGGCTAAACCTCTTGGACAAATTCCAAAAGGCGCAGTAAAAATTTTGGTAGGTAATATTGACTTTTTTTTGTGATAAATTTCAATACAATATCTTAGATTTTTTGTAACTTGAATAATTGTTTTATATTTTTAATAACTAAACAAATGTCTTTGGATGAATCAAGCTTTTAACAATGAACGAGGATGTTGTATAAGAGGAGATAATCGGAAATACTTGGAAGTTCCGCTGTGCAAAATTTAATTTACAAATTGTTTATCCTTTATATACAATGCAATACAACAATATACTTTATTGTCTAACAACGTTTCCTAAATATAGTTTAAAACTAGACATTCGATATTTATTCTTTTTAGAATGTAACAAATTGAAAGCTTCCGCTTTCAAAACAAACTTAAACCTTATTAAAATGCATATGTTCCTTTAAAGCCTATAACACTCTCCTAAGCCTGCATCGCGAATATGCCACTTTTATACTATTATAGTACTTTTGTACTTTGAAATAAGGATAATTACAGACTGTAGATTATCTTATGAGCTAAACGCCGGTTATCCGTTTCAAGCCTTATACGGCACCGTCATATCTAACATCTAGATGTATGTACTTACTTAGGACTTTAATGATATCTAACTCCTATAAAGTAATGTTACAATGTTAGTACTTTTTCTAAGTTTACTAACATGAGTGCGCATTTACAAAGGTATAAGAGATTGCACTTTTTCTTCTTATGTATGCACATATATCTCTTGCACATTAAAGAAGAAATATTGCAATTAATTGCGAGATTGCGATTTAACTGTTTTTCCCACATTCCCAAAAGCAGCTTCACGCATACTTCAGCTTTCCAAATAGCCGGATAGGCATAGGAAATCTAGTGTCGAGACACTCCTTTACCCACGCACCTCATAATTTACACAACGCCGTGGTTCGTCTTGTTATCAGAGGGGAGAAATACGAGAGCCTCTAAAAATAAAATATAAATAATAATAATAAAACCAGTAGCCATAAATAAGTAAGTATTTTATAGTAATCGGATACAATCTGGATAAAGACATGAATCTTGATCTTGAATAGGCTTATTAGGTTTGTTAGAGCCGGTTTTAGAGAGTACGAGTACATTTACACCGTGTTCCAAGTTAGGGTATTCGCGAACGCAAAACACCTCAGTAACGCAGTCAGTTACGGTGATAACATAATATAATGAAGGTTCAGGGTACGTAAGAATTTAACAAAATTTAAGAGATGTTTTAGGTCCAAGCTTTATACCATTTGGTTGTCGAAGAGAAAATAGTATAAGCATTGTCCGTTTTGTGGAACTCAACGCCATACTTTGTCTACCACGGGGCATTTTTTTACCTTCACTTTGTATCCCGCACACAGCAGGGTGAGTAGAGGGAACGTAGTGTTAAGACAGTAGGGATGTTCGAATTATTGGGGACCCAATAATCTGTGAAAGGCACTTTAGCTTTTTGTACAGACGTCTCTTCGCTGGGCATTCCCTAAAATTTATCATGGGGAGTGTTCTCTGGAACTCTTTGTCCTGGTACCTGCCACCGAATTTTTAACCGCAGAGTACGTCATAAACTTATATATCATCATCACCACCTAGAAACGTGGCACTCTACCATTGTGGGGTGCTTAAGAACTTCCGCCCACGCACCACACAATCATGGAATGGCTAACCTCGGGCTCGATATGACATGGGTACCTTTAAAAAACGCACCTACCTCTACCTTATAGGCGGGCAATACACCCGTAGCTCCTCTGGTATTACACTTACCACCAGGTGACCCGTGCTCTCATTTGCCTTATCCTTTCCATGAAATTAATTCAATTTCCCTTATGAGGATCAAACTAACAAAATTGAGAACTTAGTATCTTAACTCTAGAATCTGACTAGTATACAACAAGAGAAATTTAAACATAAAAAACACGAATATTTTTTTTTTTAATTATTATTATTAATATTAGAATAAAATTTAAGTATCAGGTATCTGACGGTAAACGTGACGGTTGTGGGTTCAATTTTCCCTGGGAGTAAGAAACGCAGCGTTGAGTTCCACCACCCAACACAATGTTTGGAGCATTGTGCCTATCCCGCTATAACCGAGATAAAGCGTGAAGCTAAAAAATACAATAATTTTACCTATATACTCGTAGGTAATAGGTATAATCATAGAAAATTGAATTTGTACTTCACACGAAACTATTGGACTTCTTATAAGTACCTAGGTAATTTCCTTCGTTCGCTCTGTTGCCTGCACGACCCGCGGTGCATGGAGTGTGGTGCTCGTGGGAAAACCTACGTTTTGTTCAAACAGTGCGTTTAACGTGCTTCAACTAACTTAGGATTCGTAAATAACCGCTAATGTGAGCTTCAATTGTTTACAGTTACAATGTCTATAGTATTTTTATGGCTGAGTTATTGAAATTTTGGGGATAATAAATGGGAGGCTTTGTTTTTTTTATAATGTATAGGTGGTGCAGGGGCACAGGCGTGCGACCGTAAACACCACAGGTTGTGGGTGCGATTCCCAATCGTGGTTTTAAATAATATTTGAATTTCCTCACTCTAGTAACGAAGCAGCCGCGGCGTTGAGGTCCGCCACTCACCTAAACGCCGCGGCCCCGTTCATATTGAAAACTCTCAGCCAATGCTGCAAGAACATACCTATAAATAAAGAAACATACATAAATTGTAAATATTTATGTCCATTTTTCAAAATCACATTTGGTATTAAAGTTTCTATACTTGATTATTACCATGAGAATTTTATCACTAATAACAATAATTACACCTATAAATTCAGTCAGTAAAATAACAATAGCTCAGGACCTTACAGATCTAACAGCTCGTCCAATAAATAATAAGCACAAGGGCAATTGTTAGCACACGTGAGCAAGGTTTACAACCTGAACTTAGGCCCTGAGAATAGGTCGTAGGTGTTCCATACAATACCTAGGCGTTAGGGTAAATATGATTTTAATATATTTACGTAATGGATGTGGGAGCGACCTACAGACACTTTCAATACAATTTGTAAGTTATCATTGATTAATATATCGTTTATTTTACAAATTTTAAATAAATGAGTAAGACCAAGTATATTTTTTTATCTATTACTATTGTTCAGATCTGCCGATTTCTGTTGGCTTTGCCTCGACACCAGAGCGAAGAAATGGAAATATAAACGTAAATAAATATTTCACTTCCTCGAGTGGAGATCGAACCCACTACCGTCGTATTGCAGACCCTTATGCCGCTGCGCCACGACGGCCTCTTATTTACTCTCCCCCTCTCTCTCTCTTATGCCTGTTATTAGTTAGGTAATATAAAAAAAAGAATAATATCCATCAATACCACCTAACATGGTCAACCAACGGTCAGCGAACCGTGCCCCGAGCGCCCTCGCCCGTGACGCTATCTAACTACATATCATAACCACCGAGTACCGACACCTCGGGCCTGGACCGTGAGGGCTCACGGTCACTGCACCTAGGCCCTGGCCCTTACGGCGACCTACGAATAATACCGCCGCTAGTGGTATTGGAATGTTTATACACTAAAAGTCTTGAAGGAAACACCATTGCATTGTGACGCATTTCGAAGTATCTATACTTCTATACTAGTTTAATATTATAGATATATTAAAAGTTTGTTTGGTTATAGCCGCTAATCTCAGGAACTATCAACATACAACTTATAAAGTGTCAGATTATCATCTCATTGCCATTTGAGTACGGGACAAAGTCGCAAGTAAAAGCGAATTTAGTTTGCGGTTATTTCATTTGTGCCCAACACCCATATTTACTTCATGCCAATCGCGTTCAATGACCAAAGAACACTCGTCCAACTTGCGTCCACTTTAATATCCTAAATTTTAAATTACTAAATATGCTAACACATGTATGCTAACAATATTACTTTACCTAAGTAAGGTGTGTCGTAGTATCAGAACTTTGATCTTCACGTATGTTGCAGAGTAGGCAGAGAGAGCCTAGTGTTAAGACACTCAGCTCCCCATTTTCCGCCAAATCTTGGAGGCATTGCGTGTTGAGTGGCGGAATTCACCACTCACAGCCGCGCTTTGCCTCAACACTAGGGCGAAGAAGTGAAAATATTTATTTTGCTCGAGTGGGAATCGAACCCTCAACCTGTCGCATGATCCTCTCTATTGAGTAAGTACTAATTTCTATTATAACAAATTATAAATATGTTTTTCCCTCAGCACGGTACGGGAGTGTGGCGGCACTGCGGTCTTACTGTCCGCGGACGTCCGCGAAGGCGCCTGGAACGCGGTGATACGCGGCACTGGTGCGGTGGTGGACTGGAGCGAGAACCCCGCTGTTAAAACTGGTGACAGGTATTTATACTATTGAGTTTCTGTATATAGAAAAACTGTTACAATATAAGGAAATGTTCTATACTTTCTTCTAATTTAAATAAAATAACCTATAGGTACCTACCTAGTTTAAAATAAAATGCTATGCGAGAAAAAGCAGATTTTCACTGGCAAGCAAAGAAACCTTATTGTTAAAACACGCTGTTCCTAACTTTACAGCCCTATTTGCCAAACGCTAGTTGAGTGGCGCAACTCTACGCCACACTTCTCACCTAAACGTGGAAATGAAAATAGTTCACAGCCACATATTACTATGTAATTTTACTAAGAGATAACATATATAGGTTGTAAAATAGTTTTAAATGCCATTAAACTACAGCTGGGTTAACTGTTTCATATTAAAAGAAATACCGCAGTCGTTAAACCGCTCATATTAAACAAGATTATAGGTTTCGTGCGATTGTCCTTCATTTTATTTTAAGTAAATACTATAAATTTAAGAGATTATATAAACATGACCGACCGACCTTTACAGTATGATGCTAAGGGACCCGCCCTTAGTCCAGGATACGAGTAGGTACATATGCTTGCCATATATCGTAAGAAATATTCCATTACGCTATTACAAAGTGAATCTTTATTACTGATAACTCTGACCGTATAATTTATTTACTTAGCCGAAGCGAGGGCGGGGCTCTGATAGGATAGAAAATAAATGAATAGCCCTCTTAGAGCCAGCATGCTATAAGTGCTTTGAATGTAATCAAATTAACGCCTCCGTGACTTAGTTGAGAAGAGATTGGAAGGCGCGATGATTGTGGGTTCGATTTCCACTGAGGTAAATTATAATAATGTAGCCGTCGTCGGTTATCTTCACACCACGCGCAATGACTACATAGGCGGAAAGTAGAAAGCAAAGTGATTTAACACTAAATTATTTGTGCCGACCCTGTACAGTGTACGTGCAAGAGAAGAGTTTATTGCTATACTAGCAGCCTCTCTATCCATTTCAGTCAAAAATACTAAATGTACCTACAGACAAAATATTCTTACTGTTTTATTATATATAGAGAAGAGATTACTTAACTTAAATAAACAGATAACAAATAACCAATAACAATTTTTAAGACACGTTAACAAAGAATACAACGCATTTATCTATATATATAAAATCGAAAGGTCACTCACTCATCACGAAATCTCAGAAACTACAAGTGCTAGGAATCTCAAATTTTGCATAGGAGTTACTTATAGGACGTAGGTGCTCGCTAAGACGGGAATTTGCAATATTCGACTTCTAAGGGGTTGTTTTTGGGGTCGAAAGTTTGTATGAAACTTCGTTACTACAAATGCTAGGAGTCTCAAATTTTGCATAGACGTCACTAGGACGTAGTCATGGACACAGAAATTAATAATAACATAGTTCACGCGGGTGAAACCGCGAGCGGGCCGCTAGTCAATTATATTTTACCTTAAAACAAAAAATAATTGGCATTTACAGAATCCTAGAAGTAAACGGCACTTCGACGCTAAGTTGCAACCAGGAGGAGTTGCGTCGCGCCGCCTCTATGTCACCAAATCACTTAGTACTACTTCGCGGACAGTCTTCGCCTCCAGTGCCTGCTTTCACTCAGGTATTTATTCATAAAATTGCAATTAATGGAAATGCCCCTTAGATTTTAAAATAGACATTTTTTAACAAAATCACTTACCTTAAGTAATCAAAGTATAATTTATCATTTTAATTTGAAAATATACATAAGCCGTTATATAAGATCTTACTTCTCATATGGTGCATCAATCACATCCTAATCGAGATATCGCGTGTAGAGCGAAAATAATTCGTTTCCCGGAGTGGAAATCGAACCCACAACCGTCATAATTGCAGTCAGTCACCGCTGCGCAACGATGAAGGCCTGTGTGAATGTTTATATAAAACATTTTTTAAATTATTATTTACATTCCAGAACGAAGCGGTCTCCCTACGAGCAGAACTAGGTGCTCTACGAACCGCAGCAGAAGACGCTGAGAAGGCCAAAGAGGGGCTAAGATCTGACAACACGCGTCTCACGCACCGTATATCGTACCTCGAGGAACAAGTTGCTGAACTGTTATCTGTACATACACAGGTATAAACTGTTATATAACCTGTGTTCTATTAATGAGATGTTAAGACACTCCGTTTACCATTTTCCCTCCACTTGAGACATTGTGTATGTAGATTTGCGAAACTCAATGTAGCGTTTTGTTTTACCAGAGAAAACAAATTAAAATAATAAAAGGAAGACGAAGGCATTGTGTGTTGAGTGACGGAACTTAACGCCGCGCTTAGCTTCGTTACCAGAGCGAAATATTAAATATTTCACTCCTTCTAGTCAGAATCGAACTCACACCCCATAGTCGCAAGCCCCGAGCCATAACATGCGACGGCGCATAATATAAACAATAAACGCTTATCATTTTTAACAGTCTACCTACCTAAACCTATTTAATTATGTAATTTGATTGTTAATAAAATCAATCTGCATGATTACAGTAGGATTAAAAAATATTGAACTGTAATAAAATTAATTAAATGAGGGTATTTAGTTTCTAACGATTATATAGAATAACGAAATTTACACAAGATAAAAATTATTGCTTTATAAAATCCACCTACAAATAGAGTTAATCAATGAAGATTATTAGAAAATATCACTTAGTAATAATATCAGCTAATTAAAATAGAATAATATTTTTAAGGGTCATTAAATCAATCATATTTCGTAAATATAAATATAAAACTTCACTTTACAGCTACACCCAGTAAGCAGTAACGACAGCTGTATTACAGTGAACAAAACAAAGAAGAACGTCACAAATATCAACATAACCTCAGAACCGGCCAAAGCGAGTCCCAAGTCAGAAGTACAAGTGTTCCAAAAGGGACCAGACATTACCGCCATCGTAGCCAAGCTGCCTGGACTCGATAGTGGAGAAACAAATTTACCTATAGTGAGGCCAAGATCTAATGCATCAGGAGCTTCCTCTAGACTAGCAACATCCCCAAGGACTTCCCCAACTCCTAACAGAAGGTCTCATAGTTCCCACAGTTTAGAACACCGGACTGGTCGAATGCGCCACTCCCTCTCCCACCACTGCATCCACGACTACACCACAGAAACAGATGCCGCCATCAGGATGATAGAACGAAATCAAAGACACATGGAAAAACAACGGCTTAAAGATCGATATAGCAGGTCCAAAGAAGAGCAATTCAGGTCGGACAGCGACTTGGACGCGAAGGAAATACAATCAAACTCCTGCGAGCGTCGGAACGAGATCAAAAAGGCCGCAGAAAGAATAGAAGAAAGTATAAAAAAGACGAACTGGGCGGAGAGAAAGACATTGTCAATAATTGAACAATTAAAACGATCGCAACGTCTCCGTAAGATGAAAAAAAACGAAAGTGTCGAGAATATTCAATTGGAAACAGAGAAGAACTACGTTTACAACAGAATAGATGGTAAAGTATTGGAAAACGCGCACAAATCTAGCAGACGCTCATCAAAACACTCTCGGAGCGCTAAATCATCGGAATTCGAGTCAGAATGTTCAGATTTCCCCAACGGAGACATCTACAGCAGCTCACCGCGCCTCGACTACGGGTCCGAGAGCTGTTCCAGACTTAGCCATTATATAAAAAACGAGGATGAAATAAAAACACGACCAACTCCACCGCGAAAGCCTCTAAGACTATCTCTTCACAAAGCTCGAAGCGCACATTCATTAATAAACGGCAGTGAATCAGAAACGAATAGCCGACCGCCATCACAGAACGACGTGAACATGTCCAAGAGGCCCGTCAAGAGGAGTCACGCAGCGGATAGGTGGGCGCGAGAAAGAGTGCGAGACGGGGGTCGCGCTACCCCACGACCCGCACGAAAGGCACTCAATGGTCTGACTTCAGCCCCCTCACACCCCGCACCCCCTACGCCGGCCGCTGATGACCTCTACCCAGAAACAATGCATGTCAGAGTTAACGGCAAAGTGCACTCTGGGAAATGGTGTTAACATGTTGATTGTGGGATGATGACTATAAGTGCGAATTTCAATCATTAAGACTTTGTATTGATTTTAAAAATATAATTAATTAGTAATTACAGATAAAACATAGATTTATAATTATGTATGTATAAAAAACAGATGACAGATGTCAATTGAGGCTTTATTTTTATAGTGAATCTGTAATTTAAAGGCAAATGTACATAAGCAGAGCACCCACCGGCAAATACTCACCTGTAAATGTATTTATAAATAAACGTATTATGAACAAATCAGCGTTTATTGAGCATTTATTTTCTACCGCACAAGTTTCACTTTCCAAATGCTTAACAGTAACATAGAGTAACAAGCAAGTAGGTTGGTTTCTAATAAGACAAAATATTCATTATAAGTTAATAGAGGAATCGTTCAGTAAATACATTTTTAATTAGCTAGATCACTTGTACCACGCTTAATAAGTTCGGATTCTATTCCTACTGCATCTAAATATTTTCTATTACTTCAAATCCTATAAATTTAATAGACAAAAGTAGCATTATTATTTTATTGTGAAATTCTCAGAGATTATTCAAATTTGAACATACCTTATAAATTATATTATATTTTTTTTATATTTTAGAAAATAAACCAAATTCGATAGCTATAATACAATTAATTTGTGAAACATTGTGAATATCACACACTTAACCAAATGGGAAAACAATTAAAAGCAAAAACATATAATTGATTATATATTTATTAGTACATTACTTACTATAACTTAGATTATCCAAAGTATAAACGCAACAACTGTAGTGACGTTATATAACCAAATTAATCATATCAACAAAAACCAACAATTTTACTTACAATATATACTATACATAGATATAGATATATTAAACATATAACATTTTTCATATTAAACGATTATAGTAAAATTTGTAACACTATTGCTTTAACATAGATAAAAAAAATACATTTTATATAAAAATATATTTTAGCAACTATTCTCTTGCTGTAACAGTCAGTTACTTAAACATTAAACCACGTTTCCCACCGAGGATATAATTTGGTGTCTTTCCATTCAAATTTTTATTAGCTTCAAGCATTTAACAATTTAACCAAAGAAAATCTAGTGTGAAGTCATAAGGTGTTCATTAGCGTTGTCAACTCAACATTTCTATTTAGATATTTTTGTGTATATAAGTCTTCTCATTATAACAGGAAAGGGCCAAAGAATATTGATATCCTAATATAATAATAAAATTTGCACCAACACACATTTAAGAACACTTAAAAATTTAACTATATTAAAGCAATAGTAATACAAGGTTATATGATCACACCAAGTACTACACAAATTTTAAATTATGACTTTTATCTTGTAATCGAAACGTTAAAAAACATAGAAAAAATGCCATTTCATCTTTGTTTACTATTTTTAGTAATAAAAAGCAAATCACACTCTTCCATAAAAAAACTATTTTAAATTAGTAATTTAAAGACAAATAATTCAAAAAGTAGACAAGTTTGTAAAATGTATCTAGTACTTGGTTGTGACGTCAGTACAACTAACTAGTGAGTGTAACACACTAGTCTATTACATGCACTAAAATCTAGACTTAATTGTAGGTTTTTTTACCTTAACGTTGTATTCCGTACATAGCGTAGGTATGCGAGGGAACCTTCCGTTTCCCACTTTCCGCCAAATACTAGAAGCATTGCCTGTTGAGTGGCGAAACTCAACGCCGCCTTATGCCTCGTTACCGAAGCGAAGAAAATTGAACCCCGAATGTAGGTTATTTTGTTGACCTAACTTGGCTTTATAAACAATATTTTCTCATTTTGGGAGACTTTTCTCTTTGCCGGAGCTCTGTAAATCTTATAAATTCTTGAAACGATTAACGTAATGCAATATAGTTTTTATATCTAATTACACTAAAGAAATCTAATTGGCCGAATAAAAAACTTAATAATAACACATCCAGTGAAAAACAACAGCAATCAATAAATATATATAAATAATATTTCCTTAATAATTTGATATCAAGGCCACAAATTCCAAACAAATAGACAAAAACAATAGAAAACACTCAATAAATTAGATTAGTGTGTTACAGCCCTACTTACTTTAATATTTTACATTATATAATTATAATTAACATTGTAGCAACATACAAAATCTTTGTGAAATTTTCGGTCACTGTTCTCACAATGCATTATATGACCCATATTCTGGTATATTCTGGTATTTATAAACATCAAATTTATATAAAAAAAAAAACAACAAATAATATATTTTTATTCAACTTGAAAAGGAAATTTACGGGGAAATCTAAAGGATAGCACAGAGAGAGCAGTTAATCTTAACTATAATTAAGTTATTTATAAAAGCAAATGTATGACTTGTAGTAGAGTTTAGTTGAATATAAACCGCAGGATTAGCGAGTAAAAGTTTACTACATTAGTTACGAAGTTAAGTTTAAGTTTGATGCCTTATATTTACATTTATATTGTATGTTTCTAATTGAATTATATAATATCTTTGTAGTCAGAAGAACTCGGATTAAGTTATTTATGTTAAAAATAATTTCCCACATTAACTTGATGTTTATAAATAACAAAATAACCAACTTATACATATATTATATAATAATATAAATGACTCACTATAAATCAGTCCTTTCTAATAAATTTTCAATCTCAGAAACAATAAAAGCTGTCATTACATAACATATTCGTAAATTGTAATCCTACTCGGTTACTATGACACCAAAAGTTGACTTGGACAGTGATTGCTGCTAGAAATTCCTTTAAAACTCGAAGCAACGACCCAAGTTGACGAACCTGGGTGAGAATAAATAAATATATTAATTTATATCAAATAAAATATTTCGACTTGTAGTAATCCTATTACGAATAAATAATAACTATTTCAATTTCTTCTAAATCTATGTTTTTCTTACCTGTTGAGACAAAGAAAAGTCCAATAAAAAATATTACAGGTTCATCCTCAAATTTGTAAGCCAGACAGATTTGAATCTGTAGTTCTTAAAACACAATAACACCTTCCAGTAGCTGTTTCGGTACAGCATGACAATCTAACTTAGTCCAGTTAGAGTATTTGATTACCAGTACCAGTGTTTGATTACCAGTATGGTTACTTGATTACCAGTAGATAAGCCAACATAAACGCGAGCAAAATTTGTAAAATATTATATACACTTTACAACGCCAAACTTAAAAACATGATTTCAGTTATTATTAATAACCATTGCATTAAAAATAAATGTATTTACATTAAATGTGTAATTCATTTATAACATTTTTCTAATCAAAGATATATTTTTATTCGTATTAGCTATTTGAAATCAAAATAATTTTATAAAGAATAAGTTTGCCTTCGTACATCAAAAATTACGGTCGACTCGTGGCCGCTCGTCTCGTCGTCGCTTGTACATTGTTTATTCATAATGAAAATAATCAAAAGTAAGAAAAGATCCTCAAATCAAAACTGCACAGCCTATCGCTACGTTTAGGGCGACCACGACTCGTACAATATAATGAAAAAACACAACTAACTTTTTAAGTGCATGCGGCAAGGGCAGCTCCCGAACAGCTTGCTTCATCAACACGGACAATCTGACTCTTCTGGCATCACCTCCCCGCGCCTCCCTCCGCTTTCTCCGCGCTAAGTGAGCCCGGGCACACTCTTCTAAATCGGAGCCCCCTTCCGTTTCCCCCGTTTCCGTCTCCGTTTCCCCGGGTTCCGTTGGTTGTGATGGCGTGCGGCGTGGTGATCCGCATCCGGCTAGAACTGTTGTGTAAATATATTTAATGAATGAAACCTATTCGATTAGCAATTTATGAGAAACTAACGAACCGTTCGCGGCTCCGCCCTTTTGTACAACAAAATTATTTGTCTCTTCATCTAAATTTCTTACGTGATCCAATAACATTATCATTTGAATTTGATTCTATTACATTGATAATTGCCAAATAATAGATTTTCTTAGAGATTTGGGATAATTTACCGTTTTATTATATGTATACAAGTGAAAAAATTAATTAAATATTTGGTGGTATTAGCAGAATAAAAAGTTAATGAATCTCTAATCAATATATATAAAAGGAGATGTTCCTACTGACTGAGGTAAAACGTACGCACAGCCGTAACCGCTGATGGTAGACACGTGAAATTTGAACAGGACACCCACTAAGAGATTTTGAAAATTTTTAACCCTAAAGATAGGATGAACAGGTTGAAAGTTTGCATGGAAAAATATTTAAATCCGCACCAATATTTATAATTTTTAATTTAGACTCTTAAGGTGCATAACATGGTTTTTTTAGAATTCACCTCCTAAACTGAAAATAATTTCATAAAAAATATTCGTATAGTTCAAACGGACGAAGCCGCCCAAGTCGGCTAGTAGCATTATAAAGTGGAAGAGTTTGTTTGTCTGATAAATAATAAGGGAACCAACTAAAAAAAACAAAAATAATTATAAATAAAACCACATACCTGAGGCATTATCAACTCCCGACCGCTCCGACTGATCACTCTCCGACTCACTCTTAGACTTATCCCCTGAAGAGGTACTGGGGGTCATTTCCTCTATACCGCTATCCAGCTTTCTTCTTTTCAGCTTGGTCTTTCCTTCTGTCTCATCTTCTTCTTCTGTTCTACTCTCTTCCCATTCCATTTCTGTTTGTGATGTTGAGGCTTCTTGAGCTATTTTTGGTCCTAAGTCTATTTCTACTTCTGATGGTACACCTGGCAAGTCGGGTCTGGTGAGTCCCTGTTAAAAATGATATAAAGACTTTTGTGTCATATTCTAGAATACAAATAAGCCATTTATCGTGGAGTGTTTGACTAGATTCAAAGTGTAGGTTTAAAATGTTAAATGGCGGAATAATATGATAGTAAATATAAAGAGAATATAATGAGGATGTATGGCGCAACGGCACAAAGTCTGAATATTATATGCGACAGTTGAGTCAAACAGGGACGAGGGTTGAAAAATAATTTTAAGTAGATAAAATAAATAGTAAAGTATACTAACAATACTTCCATGTGCACTATCATCTCCCGACCCTGACGACCTTGGATCTGACAGATCAGCAAGTTCCTCTGAGCTGGTCTGCACCTCCTTATTAGACACAGACGTTTCCCCCTTGTTCTTGTAAAATACCACTCGACATCCGGGGGGTAGCCTTGGATCATCCGGATCATCACTGTGGGGCCTTTTGAGACGCTTGTGTCTCATGTTAGATGACCTATCTGGCCTCTTGCGAGGTCTTGGAGGCCTCGTATCCTCGGAGTCTGAGGTATCACGTGGATGGTCCGATGAGTCGGATCTTGGTTCAACTTGGTTGTTATTGTCTGTTTGTTCGTCCGTCTCTTCTTCATCCTCATCTTTTTCTTCTTCGTCGCTTTCATTTTCATTTTCGCCTTCTTCGTCGGAAGTCTCGGAATTTGAATCGACTCTGTCGAAGCGTAACGCGTCTGCTAATCGATTGTGCCCCATGCTAATAACTAAACTGAGGAGTGCATTCATTTCGTTGCCGCCACTCTCACTATCCAAGTCGTGAAGGAGGTTTAAGCCCTCTGTAAAAAAAAATATTTATCTTATTTACCTATTTTGCATTTATATCATAATTACACAATTATGAATGGATATATCCAAATTTGTATAGTATATGAAAATTTCACATGTAATTTAAATTAAATGCATCCATAAAAATTCCAATGTAATCACAGTCATTTATTTTAATTCTTATTTTATAAACATATTTTACTATATATTTTACTAACATTAAAATGTTTATAGGATTTATGTACAAACAATTATTAAGCACATATAATGTAAATAAAAAAGTGTGAAGACATTCTGTAAGCGACTTTTGAGTTGCAAAATCAAAAACCACAACTCACCAACAGCGCTCCCCGGCTCAATGGGTATACATATTCTGCTGGGGCACACGGCGGGCGGCGGCGGTCGCGGCACTTCGCGCAGATGCGGATGGCGGCGCAGAACGCCAAGCCGCATGGCGCGGCGCACAACCGCGCGGGCGAGCAGCTGCAACTGGACTGGGGATTGATCATCTGTGGAAGGGAACGAGTTAATATATTATGATATTGTTGAAGTGAATGTTTCTCGCTGCATCCTTTCAATTAGTATTCGAATTTTCATTTATCTGAAACACATCATATTTTCTATGTCAGTGTAATTTATGGTAACAATGACATATTTTGTATACAGCTGTGTTGTTTTAAATTATCCACCACCACTTTTAAATTAACAAGTAAGTGCGTCACACGAAATTCAGGTATGGATAAAAATCGTGAAATGAAAAAAAATCCTACGTCCAATCTGTTGAGGTATGTACCTTGATTAATTTCTTTAGTTCTGGGTTTGAAATATTTTACTCTATATGCAGTTTCAGTAAATGGAGCGCTGCCTCTTCCACCCTGTATATGATTACATACCAAGTTTAAGTTGTGCCGCAGTCTCTTCCTCTGTCGGCGCACGGAGCGTTGTGGAGGGCACGTTGATCAAATTACGAGATGTCCACTTGTTTTCTTCCACGCGACGGATTTTTAACATAGTATCGCCTACTGGCATCACTAGGATACCTCCAACCTAGATAAACGATCACAATATGGTTATAAACTTTAAAAAACAAACAAGTTCATGTTATGAAAGTATTGTATTGCCTATTTACATTAAGTAATTGGGAGAAAGAGTTATACAGATAAAGCAAAGAAAATCGTATTAAAACGTAATAAAACACAATTTGTTGTTTCATTACAATCTAACCACTAATCCATAAGTGATACGTACATACATAAATCTTATCTCTAACAACGACGCTCATTATATTATTATCAGAGCGAAGAAAATGAAAATATTAAATAATATACCGTTTGCCCCCGTTTAATTGTTTTATTTACCGCTTTCTTATTTCGCGTTAATAGTCAGACTTCCACTACACCAAATAGAGTCGAATGCAGTTATTTACATATAAAACTATTTGAACCACACCTTAACAAGCCTCTTAAAGTAAGTCTGATGTTCTTCTGGGCAGCCAGCGCCGCAGTACACGCGGTCGTAGGCAGCAGTGTTTGGTGATAGACATAAGCCATTACCTATAAACATTATATTTATATTATATTGCCTTCCTTTTAATCTGACAAAGAGAATCTACTGTTAACACAAAGTTCTTCAATACTCGAAATTCGCCACTTAATTCTTATGTTACAATATATCTATTCCACTAAGTTTTTCTAAATGAATGATGGGAAATTGTGGGTGCCAAAGATACCGCAATGTCCCTTTTGGTGTTACAGAGTCAAAGGTATTTTATGATATGTAAATATTCCTAAGCCCACTTGTTTTGCATCTTTATTTTTTCTTAACTTCTGTGACTAAATCATTTGTTGCTCATAAAGTTTTTGAACTATTATTAAACTAATAAATACTTATCAAATGTCTTTTCTGTTGTATTTAACCAGGCTAAAAAAATAATTAAGAGAGCTTCGAATTCACACCCATCAATTGTAGTCATACTTAGCGATAACACCGTGCTAAGAATTTAATGTACCTTATTTACCTAATGGCTGCTAAAGTAACCACCATCGAAATTTCATATTCTGTGGTCTCCCTCTCTATAATAAGACCGAGACAGTAAAAAAGCTTCACCCCGAATCAGAATCGAACCCAGAACCATTACTACAGCACAGAGCTACATACAAGGAACCAAAATGATTACTAAATACGCCATTACGTTAATAGATTAAACCAAAAAAATATGACGATATCTCAACTGACACAGTAAAAAATCTACATTGTCAATATGAAATATTCATCTAAGTTGTTTTTAAACTACTTTCACGTACAAAACACGAAATAAGTTACGCGGCATTGCATACAATCTACACGTCCATGTTGCGCCACCACTGCGACATATCATTCGAGAAGTTCAAGGGTCTTTTCAATTATTTGGTAACTATTTATTACAAAACAAATAGTTGCTTTAAAAATTAAATTATAATTAAAAATAAAAATATATTTTCCCGCATAGCAGTGTGGTCAGAGAGGAGCCAGTGTTGAGACACTCCATTCTGCACTTTCTGCCCGATTACAAGACATTGTGTGTAGAGTCGAGCCCTATGTCGCGCTTTGTCATGCCGTTGAAATAATTCAATCCTCCGCGTGGGGATTGAACTCAAAACCATTGTATTACAGTCAGACACTTGCCCACTACTCCACAAAGAATAACATGTGTGTTAATTTTTAAGGAAATCATATGATAATTAGGTTAGAAAATTGTAACAAAATTTTATTAGATAATGATGAAGCTAAGCAAAGTGTGTCAAAAATACAATGTTTAAAAAAAATACTTGTATTATAATATTATAAGCAAGTAGTGCCTAATAAATACCTTAGTCTCATTGAATATTTTTAAATGCTGTTATTACAGCATGTCCTCAATAATTAAAAATCTTAGTTGCTAGAGACAGCTATTTGCTCTTATTTATACGCATATAAGAAAATTAAACAAATAGTAAAGATAAGATAGTGATTTTTTTATTGCATATGTTTCTGGCAATCTACCTAATATGGTATTCTATATAATACCAAATTATGCAGATTGCCAGTAACATTATTTATTTTATACCTGCCTAGGTACTCCGAATGCACCTCAGCCATTTCTATTGATACTACTAACAAACACAACAAAAAAATTTTAGAATTTTAACTAACTTGTACTTAAAAACTGCTAAATCTGTAGCTCAATTATAGGAATAAGAATATCTATTGATTTTACACAATGCAGGTGGAACAGCAGGCACTGTACGTATACAATGAAATGAATGAAACCTAGGAATTTTATGCATTACCTAGGTCAAGTATATAATAACAATAATATGCATATTATTTCATACATTGCCTGAATATGCTAGTTTTTTATACATTATCAAGGTATTGTATAAAATACTGAAATTATACAGATTGACACATATATTATTGAATGATTAAATAGAATCATTTATAAATGTAAAAATCATTAATTGTTCTTAGTTTCATGCTTTTTCCTACATATAACAAGGTGGTTCTAGACATAGCATATTAAGTTGTGAAACTTGACACCATACATTAGATACACCAAGAGCAGGAAATGAAAACAATAATTTAAATATAAATGCAGAAGACATCCTCTGTTCTCTCTGACTATCCTAGTAAAGATAAAATGTGAAGCTAAAAACATAAATCTCATTATTAGACAAAATAATCACTTACCAAGAAAAAACTTAGGCATACAGAAATCAAAGTCATCCAAAATAGGTGAATTTTCTCTGAATTGGCCCATTTTCGTAACGGCATATTCAACTACCGCTGGATGCACCTCCACTCCATGGCTAATACCTGATGTTCCAAGGATTAAGCCAACTAGGGTACTGAAGTAGCCGGTTCCAGAGCCAATATTCAGGAAGGACAGGCCTGGGCTCAGCTCCAACCCCTCCATCACCTCACTATTGGGTAATGGAATACACTTAGATATAGAATCATAATATTCCAAGTCTAAGTGTGGGGTCCCCAGGAACACCCCCTGGTTTTGAAAAAAATCAACTAAATGATAATTGACTATCTTCCCATATTAAAAAATTGGGTAAAAAATATTTACCTCAAGTGCAATAATGTAAAATGTTATGAATAATTCATATAATTCATCATCATCATTTTGGAGTTTATATTTAAATAAATCACATGGTTTCATTATTAATGTATGCCACAGTAGCTTTGCCATGTATCTTTAACTTTAACAGTAACAAATATATGAAGCATGTTGTTTTAAACATCATCATCATTTATATTGAGTATCATAACAAAGTTACATTTAAGTCAAGCAATATAAATAATAAACAACATAACATCATTACTAAATTCAAACACACATACATGATTACTGAGGAAAATAATTGATATCACAATAACAATGTTTGGATGTATTTAAAAAAATGTTTAGATAGAAAGTGTAATTTGCGAAATATGTGGGGGTAGTTAAAAATTTTTTTACATTTTTTTTTCATGTTTTGTATTAATGTATAACATCTTAAGAATATTCTGTGAAAATTTGGAAGCAATTGAAGTTAAACTTCCGGAGATATACTGTTGTAAGTCTCTGCCCTCCGATTAAACCGCGAGCGAAAAAAATACTGGACAGTGTTACCTGAGGAAATATACCAACTAATGAAATCAATTTGGTTTTTTTTAATTTCAATTGATCCAGTAATGAATTATGTGGTTCACCGCGAATCAACTTTATTTTGAGACGTCTGGGAAGAGCTGTTATTGGCTCATTTTTTAATATTTTTTAATGAAACTTTCATAGAATATTCTTTAAATATCATGTAATTATACCATAATTATAAAAATAAATAAATATTAATTGTATCCTTAAAAAAATGATTGAAAATATGCTTTTTTTCGGTCGGTATTCGGTCGAATTAATCTTACTACTCCCTTAAATTATATATAAGTTGCATTGTTGTTTAGAATCTTACCTATAAATACATGGAGAAGACAAGTGAAGAGGCCCGTTTTTCCAGGCCAAGTCCCTATAGGCCTGATCCCGTGACTCAGGCGTCATAAAATCCGCACGATCCAAAGCGCGAAATACTTTTTCTACCCCCTGCGACCGGATATAATTCCCGGTAATTAAATTGTCTGTTAACTCATTGTTATCCCGCCCTGAACTTATTGCACCACCCATTTTTAATGGTATACAATTATACTTGCACTGTAAAAGCAAATTATTTACAACTTCAGTCGATTATATATTATGTGACGTCAGTTGTTTTTTAACATATCTTTTGTAACAACTGGCATCAAAGCTAATAATAAATACCCTTCGCTAAACTATTAACGAACATTTAAGTTGACATTATTATATAGAGTTTTTTTACGGATTCGGACCAACTTGTCGTTTAATTTAATGATATTATTCTTATATATAATTTTATTTTAATAAAATCGATAATTGAAGAAGACCAAAGCAAAATTAGAACACCACAGACAATAAATTGTATAATCCATAAGTTATCATTGTTGACAGAATAAATATAACTAAAAACAACAAGTTAGGTCGACGCCATAAATTAAGAACTGAACTGAACTGAACAAGTTAGGTCTAACAACATAAGGATCACCTCATGAAGCATTATAATTTTACGCACTGTAATTAATTATTATATACTGTACACTAAAATTTTATGCAATTTATGTCTGCTCTTTACAAAAATACTCTTTAGGTGCATATTATTTGTTATTAAAAATAAAAAATTACAATACGATTCGTTTTTTGTAAAAATATATTATTTTAATGATGCAACCGTTCTCTTATTATTAAGGTATGTAGAGTTGATGGTGAAAATAAAAAGTCTACACTACTGTAACCTACGTTCACATGGCCGCGCGGCGAAGCGCGCTGCGACGTGGGTCTCCTGTTCACATGACGGCGGCTTGCGTGCGGAATTCTAGTGTGTACATTCATTGAGAATGAACATGGAGGAGACCATTTGCTTGTGAGTTTTATATCGCAAACTAGGACGTCGTCATCGAAAGCAAAGACGATACTGTATTCACCCTATTTTGAGTCAAAGACTTTCTTAAGGCTGCTTGTGACTTTATATTCTACACTAAGACTACACGAAGGTCCGTTTTTTAAGTACTTTAGGATGTACATTGCATCCTTTGACTTTTTTATGCTTGCGTTGAAAAGTGCTGTAAGATATTGCTTTTCATTACAAGACTGATAGTAACATTAAGGTACAATTTCGTCAATTAGTAAATCAATAGATGCCTCATCCTCCATTATCGTAGCTCCGTGCGTCCGTCCGCCTTAAACCACGCGGGTCTACTGAACAGGTCTATAGTAGATCTTGTACTGCGCGTCGCCGCGCGGCGACCCGTGGGAAGGATGTAACATATCCTTCCCGCTTCCGATTCCTGAGCTGCAGCTCCGATCGCTGATCGCCTAACCTGGGCCTCCTCTGGGTTACCAGAGGTCTTACCCGGCTGGGCTGACCGCCTGAGCAGCATATAGCTCCTCCTCTCCCGCTCTACTTTCCCCCAGTCCCTATGGACACAACTACAGGGCCTTGGCCCATCCCAACGACACGCCCATAGCAATGGGCGGAGAAAGACCCACCACGGTCTGAAGGCTCAGCCCTGGAACCGTCTCCCCTCTCCCTCCGCCGGGGGCTGAGAGAAGAATTTCACAGCAGTACAACATTTTGTGCGCCGTATACAGCGATGCGCACGATCACGCGCGGCACCTCGCGGTGCTGTGAACAACAACATTGATTTGTTACAATCACAAGCCGAGCGCCTGGCCTACCACGCGTCGCCGGGCGGCCATGTGAACATAGGCTTATAATTAAAATATGCCGGCGATAAGGGGGTGGGAGTAAATGTTACGAGTACGACTCCTCACCGGTTCAGTCGAAGGCAGCGAGCGCTTTACTGAGTATGAATACTTGGTATAAAATATATAAATTCTATTAAATAATATTATACAGGTGGAATTGTCAGCACCACTTTAAATGAAACCACAGTTTTAACTACTCTATAATAGCCTAATATAATTCGGAAAAAAATAATTCTCATAAAGGAAAAAGTTATTTTTTCAAACAAACAAATTATCGTTTTAAAATAAAACGCCATTTGTAAAGTATAACATAGGCACGCACACACTTACCTGTCAAAGCGGCAACGTCGCATATGTATGTGTGCGTGACACGAAATACAGGTGGATAAAAATCGTGAAATGAAAAAAAATCCTACGTCTAAACTGTTGAGGTACCTTGATAATTTTTTTTAATTCTGGGTTTGAAATATTTTACCCTATATGCAATTTCAGTAAAAGGAGCGCTGCCTCTTCCACCCTATATATAGTATTAATGCACGTATATAAATAATAAATAAATAAATTATAATATTAAAATATATAAATGACACATAATAAATAAACTATAAATATAAATAATAGTTCCCTTCAAGGTACACTAATTATGAAATATCTGAAATACAAAAATAAAATTCTCTTATAATTCTTAAAACAAACTGTACTCAAAAATAATACCTGGCAAATAATAAATAATATAGATATTGACTTTTAAATTAGTTTTTATTATCATTTTTCATTCCTACGTGACTTACGTGGCTTTTTTAATGATTTGACATTTTTCTACAATCTATGGTATGATAGAATGGTGAAATTATATTTGACAGATTATCAGTCAAATTGGGGTTGGGGAGAATTGTAATTGTTTTGCGCATTTCTTATTACAATAAATCAATTCATCCATTAATAAATTATTTTTGCTTAATGTTGTGAAGTTTTATAAGAAAAACGGTTTTAGTCCATATTAATACGAATGTATTGTGAGAATAAACTAAATTGTGAATTCAATAAGTGTATTGTAAAAATATATGTTTTTTGTGACGTAATATTACAAAAAAAGTAAAACAATTAGTAGTAGTATGGCAGAAACGACGGAAGCGAAGGCGAGCGCCTCGGCTCCCGGCGGTGATGCTGGTGGTGAAGAGGAGAGGCGCGACGAACGTATGCTTGAATGCAATATTTGCCTTGATACAGCGCGAGATGCAGTTGTTAGTATGTGCGGACATCTTTTCTGGTAAGTTCTTTACCTAATTACAAAATACAAACAACCATAAATGTGCTATTGGTTTAATTTATATGCATATGACCATTATACAATGAGCCCATAAATATACATGTATGTTTAAACAGCTTAAGTAATTTCGTAAAAACAAGTTTAACTATAAAGCTAAATCCTATTGCAGCTGGCCATGTCTTCATCAGTGGTTGGAAACCAGACCAAATCGTCAATCATGTCCAGTTTGTAAAGCTGCTATTAGTAAGGAAAAAGTTATTCCATTATACGGTAGAGGAAATACTAAACAAGAAGACCCTAGGAATAAGGTAAGCTTATTTAAATGCTTGGCTGGATATCTTATAATTGACAATATTATATATGTTGTTTTCCCTTTGAATGTTTCCTTAAAAATAAAAAGCAAAACAAAACCTATCTGAGACAGCATCTTTATGCCTTTTTATTTATTATAATTTGGATTTATGGATTAACACCGCAATCATTGTCACATTTCTTCTCTCTTAGTCTCTTAGTTTTAGGCCATTGTGGCATAGTGTGGAGTTGATTATATCAAATACAATTTTAAAATTCATTTAATATAATTGTGATCAAATTTCATTGTAGTGTATAAAAAGATTTTACTATAATAATTATACCTTATCTTAAAAAATATCCAATGTCAATCAATTCTGTATTATTTTTATAAATATTTTGTAAGTATCAAAAATGTCTTTTAAAAATGTCTGTGACTAGATCTGCTATCATATTTATAGTCTAATGGGACTGGGACAGAAAGTGGAAAAGGAGTGTATTTTTATGTTGTCTTTTAACCCTGCTATTTGTGGAAGTATACAATGAACAGTATAAGTATACAAATCTGAAAAAAAAACCGAAATAATCTAATAATAAACAAACTTAATAGCATCTGTTGTAATGAATTCATAAGACATACTTTTACTAGCTATAGTTTAATATGATTTGTGGTATAAAATACTTAATATACTTTTTGCATCCTGTAAGAATTTTAAGGAATTCTTATTTCTCCCCTACATTCTCCAAGGAATATATATGCCAAATTTGAAGTAACTACTATTGCTGTGTGTAAATAAACAGTTGCAGAATCTCACATATTGTTATGATAATAGAATGAATTTTAATAATCAAATCAATTTATATAATCAGCTTCATGCTGTATCCTGCACATAGTAGGTAGGCAAAGGCAACCTAGTGTTAAGACACTCCATTCCCCAATTTCCACCGAATTCAGGCATTGCGTGTTGAGTGGCGGAAGAAGAAAGAAATGGAAATATATCCACACATAACATACTAATGAATAACAAATCATAATATTGTTCTTAGATAATTCAAACGTAAAAGGCGAGGTTGAAGGAACCTGGCCATTTCCATACCCTGCTATTCGTGGTATTCAACATAAAGCTAAAATCTGAGATTTTATGTATATTTATCAGAATTTTGTTTAGCTTGGACTGAGCTAGAATATCTAGAATATCTTTTACAGTTTTTATACTCATATGTGTTAGGAGAGTTAGTAGTTAGACGACGTGCAAGTCGGACGTGCGCACGGAGGCTTCCATACCATTATCTATAAAAACAAGCGTAAAAAGTCCCTTAAATATTTATTTTATTTTGCTTTTTATGATTTTTTTTGTTATAGTGGCAACAGAAATATATGAAAATTTCAACTGTTGAACACACAGGTGGACCGACGAACGGATAGACAGCCCTAGAGACCCTTAGACCCTATTAGTAACACTAAGTAATAGGATACCGTTTTATCCCTTGGGTACGGGATCCTAAAAAGAGGGGCAAAGTTTAAACTTGTTATTAATTTAGCATAGTGCAGAAGGTTTCAACTTTCTATTCATCGTAAGGTCACTAGTAATAATAATAGAATGTTACAAACTAACGCTATAATGAAATGTTTCTCACGTACTAAGAGATACCGCCGTGACGTTTCTTATCTGGCTTGTTAGGTATTTCTGATAATAATTGCATTTACCCATTTCCTGGTATAAAATATGAATACTATTTTATTTACTTTGCCTTAAATTATATACTCTAAATTGCTTGGCTGATCTTGTATTTAGTTCTTTCTTTTCTTTCTCTGTCTTTTCGTTTACTATTCCATTTCAACAAACGTTAGCCTACTTTGAAATTTATCTTATGATTATATTATTATATCTATTGAATAAAATCTAATATCTACAAACGCGGCACGCAATATTTTGAAAATATGGCGGAGTGTCTTAACACTAGATTCGGAATACAACGTGAAGCTGTAGATATTCCTACCTGATAAATACTATTCGTATTTTATACGACGATAGCTATAAATTAAAATACTTTAATAATTTGTTTAAGATATCTTGGTAAAACAGCTCACACTCATTTCAGGTACCACCAAGACCAGCAGGCCAGCGCACGGAACCCGAGTCGAACAGCGGGTTCCCCGGTTTTGGTTTTGGTGAAGGGTTCCACATGTCGTTCGGTATAGGCGCGTTCCCCTTTGGCGTGTTCACTTCCACATTCAATTTTGGTGATCCTAGGCCTAGTGCTGGTAAGATATTTATTTTGAAAACATAAATAATAGAGACCGTCGTGACGCAGTGGCCAAGTATGTGATTAAACGCGACGGTTGAGAGTCATCATTTCTTAGCTCTCATAACAAAGCAAAGCACGGCGTTGAGTTCCGCTACTCAACACGTAATGCCTCGAAAATATGGCAGAAAGTGGGAAACGAAGTGTCTTAACAATTTTAAATTTAACCCGACGTTTCGAATACTGCAGTAGTCAGTGGTCACGTGTGTAAACCACGTTTATGTTATAAATTTATCCCAGATACAAAAAAGTATAATTTTATATTAATTACCAGAATTTATTTACATATTTATAAGATTATAATTTTTACAAAAAATAATAAGTAACGTAGTGCTTGGAATAGCTATAGTACATAATACAATAGTGTCATGACAGCGGCAACAGCTGAAAACTCCAATTTAAGAAACGGGTTAACTATTGCGCGCGCGATCGTACTGCTTTCATACTTTAAGTATAGTCTGGTATGTTATTGATAATGGGAAGTACTCGCGTAAACTTGCGCAGTATACGTATGCTTAGAGAACGTTCGACCAGTGTTACCCTGTTATGTTGTTTTACCCCACGCTTAGCAAATCACATTTACCTATACGATAATTAAAATATCTGATCATCTTTATGTTCTAATAAATTATACAAATCGAAAATTTTATGAGGATATCTAAATATCGAAAATTAATCAGCTGTTCCATACATCGTTGTCGATAATAAAATCAAGACTAGCCCTATATCGCATTATACCCTTTATTAAATACCGTAGTCGAGTCGACGAAGGTTCGTAATAATAGTCGAAAAATAGTAATAGTATTAGTAATCTAGGGTTAAAGACTCCAAAATATGCAAATTTTATATAAAATAAAGTTAATTTCAAATGTACATAAATTTACATTAACACAATATACATTTAATCTTTCAAATATAAATCATACGTGGGCATTTCGAATACCTAGCGTGGTTTCCTTCGTGAAAACAATGTGACGGCCATTTGTGCTTATGTTAATAATATTATGCTTTGTCTACATATCGTTTATATTTTATGGGAAAGCAATTAGTTCAGTGATTATTTTTTTATATATAGCTATTACTCTGCCACAATTGTATACAATATGTTATTTCATCTGTAATTATAGTATTCCCGACGTGTTGTGGGTCGAATCCAACTCGAGAATTTAATATTTAATATTTTCATTTCTTCGCTCTGGTGTCGAGGCAAAGGCGCGGCGTTGAGTTCCGCCACTCAACACCAAGTTAACTCTTAACACTAAGTTCCCTCAGTTTTTTTTATAGCGTGTATCCATTCAAACTCTTCAGGTTTACCCTAAGTTCAGAAGAACGCGCGGCATTCTAGTCTACCTATACATTCATTGAGAATGGAAATGAAGGAGGCTATTTGCTTATGGGTTTTATACCGCAAACTGCGACGTCTTCGTCGAAAGCAAAGACAATGCTGGGATTACCCTATTATGAGTCAAAGACTTTCTTAAGCCTGCTTGTGATTTTATATCCCATACTGAGTCTCACACGAAGGTCGGTTTTTCAAGAACTTTAGAATGTCGATTGCATCCTTTGGTTTTTTTTAATGATTGCGTTGAAAGGATTTGCAACATACTGATGGTGCTGTAAGATACTCCATCATTAAAAAATAAAAGATATTGCATATTACCAACAGTTTAAAATAAATTTACTTAACATAAAGCAATAGTACTTTGATTTTGTTAAAAAAAATTACGGAAAGAATTTATAATTTTGAAGTGGGTGCTAAATAAAACAAACAGGCTCAGTAATTTGATATTGTAGTAAGGTTGTTGTAGCATTAAACTTGACACCGACTTCAACTGATAAGGTCGCCTTTGCATGCTAGTTATGTTTCTACAGCTGTCGATTCTCCTTTTTTATTGTAGGTACTTATTTTGTATGCAATAAAGAATTTTATTGATCTGTCTATGTAATTACTTAGGCCATCTATGGTCTTCATCATCAGTTCTACGTCATCAAATTCTGATTTCCGAAAGCAAATCCTATCCAAGTGTGCCTATGAATTTTAAAGAGTTCCCTCGATTTCTTCATGATCGCATCATCAGATCTTAACATAGTCTTCATCCATGGACCTGTGAGATATCTCCTTTCTAACAAAAAAAAAGAATTAACCAAAGGTCCGTCCGGTTCAGGAGTCTTCAAATAATCGCTGAACATACGTAAAAAAAGGACTTCGATGAATTGAGAACCTCCGTTTTTTGAAAGTGGGTTAAAAAAGCTATTTTATTTTGAAATGATAAATATGAAAATGAAAAATTGTATTCCTTTTTTAAGGTTCTGTTCCTCAAAAGATAAAAACGAATTACTGTTATCCGAATATCAAGACCATTTACGATCTCGAATTCACATGGAGGTGTCAAGCTGAAAAATATAAAATATTCAGATCTATGATCCAAAGTCTTCGATGTTTCGAGTGACTACAGAGAAAAGTCGACTTCTAAGTCAACGCACTCAAAAGATACGAACATTTATGCGTCGTTTTATAAATAAAAAAATATTATAATATTAAGATACTCCCGCGTACCTACAGTTGTGAAACTTACAGAACAAATATAAAACAAAATAAAGGAGGTACAATCCTGAAATTGGTACGAAACCGTCGGCGGGCGAGTCCGACCCGCACTTGACGGGTTTTTCTAAATAGTAGTAGTATTCGCACACGTTGTAACTGTTTACGCTAAGCTTTTAAGCTTTTATATTATTAAGCTACTAAATTTAGTAGCTTAATAATATAAAAATATTTATATACATTTTGTATACAACTAATTTTTTTGTATATAATTTCAGCACCCCGCGGCACCGCCCAGTATGAAGAGGAGCAGTTTCTATCAAAAATCTTCTTGTGGGTGGCCATTTTATTTGTCCTCTGGCTCATTTTTGCCTGACATGGACAATTTAACCAACCCTGGCTGCGAATGGCAACTTTCTCAGGCCTAAACACACCTACTTAACTATATATATTATTATTTAAATATTTTATTCTCAAGCATAAAGTGCCCAATAATTATGTGTTAGCAGATAAAGCATTTCCGTATGATAAGGAAGTCAACTTGGTTGTAACTTACTTTGTTCTTACTTAATAAAATTAAATATAATAGTATTTGATAATTTTCTACACAATGTAACAACAAAATAAAATTAACTGCTTATGTTACTTATGGTTTACTTATGATTCATTTGGTTTTTTAAATTTTTAAATATGTATTAATTACATTCTTTTAATTACCAAGGCTTAGGGAATGACGATCCCTGTATGTCTCACAAGCAATATCATATCAATTTTTGAAAGGAATTTGAGCAAAAATAATTTTAGTATTAGATATCTTAACATAAAGTCAACATTCATACATTTGATGCCCCGAACAATATTTGTACAAAGCTTATGTAAAACTTGGCTTCTAAAATTAAATGTGTTAAGTGCACTTATTATGTGTGCATTTTTTATTATATAATATGTATAGCATTTGTAAATTAGCGGTAAAATCCTTATTTTAGTTGCCTTTATTTTTTGAACCTGTGACTATCACAAGTAATCTTAACTTAGTAATTGAATCGTTAAAGTGCTATTGTAAAAAATATATAAAGCAAGTGGCTATTGATATTGTAATAACTTGATACTAAAAAGGTAACATTTTTTTAGTATTTACATACAGATATTTGGTATATACGTGATTACTTTATATTTTTACCTGAAATGGGATTCGTATCCACAACCTTCAGCTTTGTAAATACCGTCTTTAGCAATTAAACCTAGAAAGAGCATTTAAATACGCATATAATAAGTGATAATTATAATATTCAGTCTAAATTTTATTTTAGTTGATGAATTGGGGATTGGTACTTTTGTTTAAATTGGAAATGTATTCGAAAATGTAATAATAATAATATAGCCTTTTATTCCCAAATAAGATAACAATTTTCCTATGTTCTAATGACTCTGTTGCACACTATAATAGATCCCTTATCTGGGTGTGCCTATTGGCATAGGCCTCCTCCAACATCTTCCTATATTCTGTATACTCCTCAATTTTCTCTTTAAGTCTTCTCATTTCGCTTATGCCTAGTATGTCAAACTTCACCTTTTCCAGGGTGTTTTCTAATTCCAGTAAGCTTTCATGCATTTTGAGGGTTCATGTGTTTAGTGTTGCAATGTTGTACACTTTGGATGTTTTAGTTGGAGGGTGTTGGTCTAGATCTCCCGCGGGGACCAGCCGTACTGGGCTCGAAAATGTGTAAAGTTCTTTAAATTCCATTACCATGATATTATATTGACAGTCGTCATACAAAATGGTTTTTATTTTGGTAAATTTGAATGAAAAAAAAATACTATTTTTAGTAAGTTCTATAATTTTCAGACTATTTTCAACATAATGCACCTAATTTCTTTGTAGAAATTATAATAACATTATTAATTAATATTATTATAATTACTATTGAGACAGTACAGACTTTCTGCAGTTTGTAGTTGTGAGTTCAATTCATTTAATAGAATATATTTACAATTTTGGTTATCTGTATAGTGATATAAATATTTTTATGTAAATAAAAATGTAAAATCATTTTCATGATCATGATTAAAAGTAAATAATATTGTCCATTTTTTGTGTTGACTTTGTGATTTTTATTAATTCCAAAAAATGTTTTCTAAATAGAGTATGTCAGACTGATTTGAAGACATAATGTATGTTTATTGATTGACACAGTTGTCTGGTCTTTCCTCTCGAAGTTTAACGGGTTTGATTCCTGGTGAAAGCAAATTTTAAGTTACTTATGACTTTGGTTAAAGGCCAGGATTAACTGTCGGGGCAGAAAAAATATATTTTGTTTATCGGTAGAGTTTATTTTAATATTCCTGTAAGATAAGTGTATATAACTTTCAACTGTTTAATGTAAATTATTAAAAATAAACAATGCTATCATTTTTTTTTACTATTATTTACTATATAAACCTAATATTATTTGATTTATTACTTTACTATAAAATAAAAGGCTATTGTGATAAGGCTTCTTTTAAATATATTAGTATAATATTCAAAATTTGAGGCTCCGATGGAATAGTGGGACAGCGTCAGTCACACTCGTACTAGGGAGATTACTACTATTGTTATATTTAAATTAATATAATTTCTCTTACGGGATAGTGTCGCAACACCACACAACACAAGAGCACCTACTCTTTGACTATATTATGTTAGTTATGTTTTGTATGTATCCAGTATGAATTTGAAGTATAAAAAATTGAACTTGACACAAAAATGAATTTGAAATTAGGCATCTATTTTTATAATTTAATAATATTTCCTAGCTTCACACTATATCTAGCACACAATTCTCCGAGGCAATACGTGCAGAAAAAATCATAGTCAAAAAATGTAAGTTTTTATATTTGCCCCGAGTGACACGTTACTCCTGCCCCCGCTCCACAGCCTCTCGACATTATAATTACATATTTGAATAATGCATCAAATACAGAACAAATTGCCGCTTTCCTCTAATATAAAATAACAAAAGCAATAAATAAAACCATATGATCTCGACTCACTCAACTCATTTTATTACTTGTCACATTAAATTCAAGATAATATTATGGCCCTAAAATCAAATGAAAATATAGTACACTGTTTTGTGAATAATGGATAATAATTTATTTTTAACAACTATTATAACAATCGTGAGTTTTTGTGGTGTAAAGTCAGTCAATATTTAAAAAAGGTGTATTTTTCCTGTGTTAAGTATTTTACAATTAAATATATACTATATTTTCAATTACTTAATTACTTTATTATTCAAAGCTCAATTATTGTTATGTCAAACAATGAAATATTAATTGCAGTTAAAGTAAGGGAATAACAAAAAATAAACAAATTGAAAATTTGTTATAGAAAACATAAAAAGCTTATCTACATAAGCTTTTTATGTTTTCTACACTAGAGATACTTTTTTTAAAGTGTTTTTCTTATCTAAGTGTGGAATAAAATATTAAACACTAGTGGGCCCGTGCGGGGCTACGCACGCTTGAAATAGAAATATTAATAAAAAAATTGAAAACTAAAAATTCAGTCAATTCAGTAAAACAGTTGTTTAAAATAACTTACGGCAATTAGCAAATTTTTCGAACTAAGTACTTTAAATTGACATAACTTTTTTATTTACGAACCAATTGTAATAAAATAAACCCTATATGTTTTCGGATAACAAACGTACAAACAGACAATTTTTTTTAAAATCATTGTTTTGGGTTCAATTACGTTAATAAAGGTTCCCAATTACATTTTTTTTAAATATCTTCCGAGTACAGACACTGACCCTCTTACGATTTTATTATAAGTATAGATAACTTAACTTCCATCATTAAACATATTCATGATTCACATAACCCTTTGGATATATTTTTCATGTCATTTTTATAAAATAAAGCAATAATAATAGTAATAAACTTTTCTAGTAATAAAATTGTTTTGTATCATATTAAAAAAGCTATAAGGATTTATATTATTTCACACTAATACGCTGTTTTATATAAATCATACTATTTTTTTTTTATTTTATTTTTCTAATGAATCAGCCAAAAGTAAAATTTGATGAAAACGAGACGAAGATATTTTTTTTGTATTATAATACATTTAAATAAAAAGAGGGAACATTTTTATAATGACAAACATAAAACTTTTGCCTTTATATTTATTATATTTGTTTTGGGTTCAATTCCAACATAAGTATTAGATTCTTAAAAACTATATCTTAAATGTAGAAATTGGGGTGACATTTATTATTAACTAAACGCTTATGACATTATTTATTTTATATGTAATAAGAATTTAAAAAAATCATTTATCATTTGTTTTGCTATTATTAAACTTTATAGGCAACTAGGCCAAGAAATATATCATTTTCTGTTGTCTGTAGTTATTTAACATAAGAAAAATCCAAGAGATAAAAAATACATTTGTATCATAATAACACAAATATCAATTCTTTTATAATGAAGCAAAATATCTCAATAATGAAAGTACTTAAAATAATATAAGTCTATACATTGAAGGACTCATAGTGAAATTTGGAGAAATCTCTTACAAACTACTGAATTAAATGAAATTATGTTTATTAGATTTATCGCATATAATTTGATAATATTTGAAATGTATATTTCTTGTGAAAACCATATATATGTTGAATACAAAAATATTCATTTTAGCTTCACACATTTCTCGCCTATAGCTTTTCTTAACTTTCTGTCCATTTTGTCATTAAATGACAAAATCTAATGCAGCATTTTATCACATCACACCTTACAGAGAAATTAATAATAATATACTTAAATAGTAATTATGCGATAAATCCCTTACCAAAACAGCGTCAATCAACATATACAATATTAAAAAATAACCCAACTCACTCAATTCCATACAATTTGAGTGTACGGTCCATACTAGTCGATGCTATGTACTGAGCATTCTTACCGAACCTTACGCCAGTGGCCGAAGCTGTGTGATCATTAAACACTTTCAACTCCTGCCACTGTCTACACAAGTACACTCTAACATCTGTGCCGGCTATGGCCAAGTAAGTACCGCTTTGGTCGAAGCACAACTCCTTAATAGCATAACCCTCATCTAATTGGATAGTTTTGAAGTTCTTCAGCTTCCTCAAATCCCAGAGTTTCACACAGGAATCCTCAGCAGCTGTCGCCAGGTAATATCCGTTTTCTGAGAAGGATATTGAAGTGACTGGGCCGACATGGCCAGGGAAGTTTGCTACGTTGCTCTGCTCCTTGAGGTCCCAGATTTTGACCTGGGAGTCTTCTGTGCCGGTGCCGAAAATCAAGCCGTCCGGATGGAATTGGGCTGTTGTTAGACTGACGCCTGATGCGTCACTGACCTGGAGGATGAGACAATTTTATAGAATTTGTATAATATTCAATTTATTATATATTAGCAGGAATCTTATTTATTTTTGAGTAATTAAAGATTTATGAAATAAAGAATTGACTTTTAACACAATAATATAAGCCACATAAAAAACATTTTTTCCTTCTTTATGCTGTATCTTGCAGATAGTAGGGTAGGCAGAGAGAACGTAATGTCAAGACACTACATTCTCCGATTTACGCTGAATTTTGGAGGCATTGCGTGTTGTGTGGCGGAATTCAACGGCGCATTTTGTTTAGGTAACAGAGCGAGGAAAATGAAAATAGTAAGTATTTCACATTTTAAATGAAACTTCATTTTCTTGAGTGGAATTTGAACCCACAACTTGTCGCATTTACAGTCTCACGCCCTGCACCATATAGTTTAAATAAAAAAGTAAATTATTAAGCAGTAAAAATAAACTATGTAACTGTATCATTTTCTATTTCCATACTAATCTTTAACTTTTTCCACTTTAATAAGCCAAATTGCGTAATTGAGCTCTACATAACAGTGTCTCAAACTGCTGTATATAAAATACGACAAAGTTATAAAAAATCACCATATACATACCTTAGTAAGCAACGCCCCAGTCCTGATATCGGAGAAGGCCCAGTGCTGGTCAGTGGATGTGGACAGCACATAGTCTCCCGTGGGGTGAAGGGAGAGTCCAGTCACTGGACCCTCGTGGGAGCGTAGCACCACTGTTGTTTGGGAACTAAAATTATTGTAAAAAATATTATTTACTAGCGAACGTCCCGCGGTTTTGTCCGTTTAAACTTATAGCTTAATTGTACGAAGCCTAATTGTATGAAAATAAATTGTAGTCTATTTGATATTCTAAAAGTCATGTAAACTATAGCAGCCGTTGGGGCGCAACGACACAAGGGAGTGACTGTAACGCGACGGTTGTGGTTTCGATCCCGACTCGAGGAAGTGAAACATTTATTTACGTTTATATTTCCATTTCTTCGCTCTAGTGTCGAGGCAAAAATGCGACGTTAAGTTCTGCCACTCAATACAACACAATGCCTCAAGAATTCGGAAGAAAGTAGGGAATGGAGAGAACCTGTCTTAATGCTAGGTTCCCTCTGCCAACCCTGCTGTGCGGGATACAGCGTGAAGCTGATTTTTGTAAAGGTTAAGAGTTTTTTTTCTCTGAATTTGAGTCCCATTGTTCAACACGTAATATTTTCAAAATTGGATGGTGTGTGGGGTACAGTGTCTTAATAGTTTATCTGCCTACCTTGCCATATTTGGAATACAGCATGAAACTAAAACAAAGAAATCAAAACTCACGTGGGCACATTCCAAACCCTTATAGTATGATCAGGGGACGCAGTAATAACTGTATCTTCATCTGGATGGTATATAACTCGGGTGACTTTCTTAGAATGTCCTTTCAAAATGGCGACCACTTGTTCTGTGTCCTTGTTGAAGACCGTTGCATTACGGTCATTGCCTCCGGTAAGGAGACGGCTGTGGTCAGATGGATTGATGTCCAGGGCGAGGATACCTGGTACGCTGGCTGAATGGAGACCCTGGAGTGAGGAAGAATGTATGGAATAGAATAGTCGTTTTTCTTAAAAAATACAAATAATACTAAAAATATAGAAACAAAATTTGTATATAATATACATACAAAAGCTTTAAAAGATTACTTGAAGCAACAAGACTGTTGCTTCAAGTAATCCCTTACAAGCAACCTATATAAATAATGAACTGGTTGTTAAAAAAAGAAAATAATTAATATTAGAAAATATAATCTACTTCTTATAATAAAATCACAAAAGATCGGTGTTTGTACATGGAATATACAAAAGAAAAAAAAAAATGCATTGTGATTTTTTCATATGCTATATACTTAAATTTTTAAAAATATTTTCAAGAATAAATTATGATTATCAGTCACACATACCGGATGACTAGCCAGTGTAAGGAAAGCCCTAATCTGATCTGGAGCCACCAGCCCTTCAGGTACAGTTCTACCTCTCCTTTTACGTTCCTGAGTGAGAGCAGTTGCTCTTTCTTGTAGACGGGAGACAACTTCTGCTGACATGCCCACTGGAGTCACTCCACCAGCTGCAGCTGAAGCTTCAGCCTAGGAATTTTTATGATAATTTAATATTTATAATAGATTAACATTGAATATGGATTAAATATCTTTTTTTTTATTATGTTATATTTTGAGAGCCATTTCAATTTTATACAAACAAAAATAAGTTTGTATAATGAGTATACTAATTCCTTTTGATTTAGATTTAAACAGATTATAGTATAAAAGGATGTTCATTAAATGCAAACATAAACCTACCAAAACCTGTCGCTCAATTAGATTAGACTATTCTTCAAAACTACCATTATTTTTGTGCCTATCTACACTATATCTAATATTAAAAGATGGAAGTTTATTTGGCTGAACATGTTAATCTCCAAAAGTACTGGCTTGATTTTTTTTTTCGTTTTTTGTTGGGTATCAAGGAAGGCTTTGTTACAACATATTAATCTTTTCAATATAATCTACTATAGAAATGGTAAAGGTACCTGAGGCTCTGAGAATATGTCATGTATGTTGTTGTAAGAAAAATTATAAGTTATTGTCAATTTATTGTGTGGGCAAAGCCGAGCACACAAACACTAGTACTATATATTTTTACTCTAATAATGAAGTTTATTATTTAATGTAAGTATTAAAAACATATTTCAACAATAACTAATAATAATAATATACTCTCATATAATCTAATATAATCTACTCTCAATAATAATAATATACTCTGTACTAAAATAAAACAACAACTTACAGCATGTGCAGGCTGTGGAGCCACAATACCAGCTTGCGGCTTAAGTGTGGCGAGGGCTTCACGGGCCGCAGTCACCTCCTTTGTGAGACGCGCTATCACGCGACATGCTGCATCATGCTGGTATAAAGCATGGCTTAGTTCCTGGAATATCATAAAGAGCAAAATTCAATTCAATATAAGCATATATTATAAGACTATTGGCTGTAGTAAGCACAATGGTTGCGGATTGAATTCCTATGTGGAAGAATAATTTTGCATGGGTAATAAGACAAAGCGCAACATAGAGCTCTGGGACTCAACATACAATTGGGGGGAAAGCGTGAAATACAGTACACTCTAGGTTAGGGAATCTACAGTGTACTCTGTTTCACTGAAATTATCTGTATCCTGGATAAAGTGTGAAGCTATAGTAGTTTATTTTTCTATAGTGTCTTTTAAATAAAGCAGAGTAGGCTGAGAGAATCAGTACTAAGACCCTTTATTCTGTAGTACAGTGGAGACTGCAACTTTTAGATAACATGCACAAGTCAAATTCAGGTATTTATTATATTATTCTAAATAAATTATAATAGGCACATCAGAATTATGAAATAGCTTGACAACAGTATATGGCTTAGTGGTGGTACTTGGATGCTTTCTAAAAGGTGTGGGTTTATATTCCATTACATTTGAATTTGTATACATTTGGTGAACAAGTATACTTTTTTACTAAGCTGAATTGTACCTGACGAGCAGTCTGCAGTTGTTGTCTTTGTGTGAATGTATGTAACATAAGTGCATCCCACTCATCTTGCATGCTTTTAAGAGTTGCTGGAATGGATGTAGCACTCGGTGGCTTAGGTTTGACAATCGCTGGTGCTATAAAATATAACAAAAAATTTAAAATATGTTTATAACCTACCTAAATAAATAAATCTATATATTAGAAAATATAATGAAACAAAATAATTTTATAAATATTTACAAGTTCTCAAATAATAATTTGTCTATGATAAATAGATAATGGATGACATACATTTGAAACTTACTTTTAATTTCGATAAGGTCCTCCACTCGTAGCTCTTTACCACTAATGGGGTCGACACCGTTTTCTATAATGTACTTTTCAATTATACGTTTCTCAAACACCGATCCCGATGATGGAGACACTACAGGCACTTCTGGGACCTCGTTAGATACTGCAATACGCAAATAGGTTAGTTTGACCCACGCAAACTAAAGTATAATATATAATAATAAGTAAGCCATTATAGCGATAATTTTTCACAAGAAGTGGTAAATAAAATGACGTTTCATACATTAAAATATAAAATCACTACGGAAAATTGGAAATAAAACATAAGCCACTGCTAGAAAGAAACCGGTCTTTGACGTACTTTCGTTATTAACAATAAAAAGCAGTATTTGCATCACTAAAGTATTTATACTTACTTGCACAGTACAACGCCATTTTATTTTAATATATTTAAAGATCCACAATAATGATAAAATATGAAAATCACATTAGAAACACAATTCCCTCCGACTTTAACAAACTTAAGCTGTCAAACATATAAAACAGATAAAATATATTACAGATCAAATATAATAATAAACAGTTGACAATTTGATATAACCGTACCACCCGCGTCACAATTACCTACCGTACCGAGACTTATATTTTTATATAATATATTTAATTTAATAAAATAATTATTTAATGAAGTTAAATCATATAACAATATTTATTACAAATAATTACGGGACTGAAGTAAGTTGTCATCAAGTCATCAAATTGTTAACCATCTTATTAATAAATCCTCCTCTCTTTGAGAAAAACTTTATAGAATTCTATTTAAAAGAATGTCAACTATTTGGTGATTTGTGGACTTCATTTGAGTGCACTTTATGACCCTCGTCCCTTACTATTCTATTTCTATTGAATATCTTAACACTATGTTCCCGTCGCTATATACAGATACAGCTTAAAGCTGAAAAAAGTAATTCAGAAATATTTTTTAGCTTCAAGCTCCATCGCGTATGTAACAGAATAGGCAAAGAGAACTTAGTGAGACATTCCGTTTCCATCAAGATGTTTCCGTTCCCCATTTTTCCACAAATTCTCGAGGTATTATTGTGTGTTAAGTTAACTAAGTACTTATCGTTAGTTAGGCACAAGCGAGACTTTTGACGGTTTTTGAGTATAATTCCCACTTAGGTTAATAATAATTTCATTTCCTGGCTCTGGTAAAAATGCAAAACACGGTGTTTAGTCCTACCACTGAACACTCAATTCCTGGAAAATTTGGCGGTGCGTGGAGAACACTTAACTCTAGATTCCCTCCATCCACCCTACTAAATACAGAGTAGGATACAGTGTTTTAGCCTATATATAAGATAAAAATATCATATGATTCCTATTCTATTAGTGTCTTCTATTTCTATATTACCGTAGTACACTTAATAGATATAGAGTCTTGTATGTATACTAAATCTAGAGTAATATGGGTTCAACAAAAGGTTACAAATGTAATAAAAGCAAACACAATAAAACAAATAAGATTTAGAAACTTTATTAATTTCCGAACCACAGTTAGAATAGTATTTGCCAACAAATGGCACAATTTAGCACAAAAGACTTGTGTAAAAACTTACATTTTACTAACCACAACTTTGTACATGGCCACTGCAAAAATATTGTTGTAACTACACCAATATACAAATATTTATTTACATAATTAACAAAATACTTAATATTTATTTATTTACATTATAAAATGTAGAGTGAACAATATATTTAATATCATTAAAAAACTGTTTGTGTCAGACTTACACTAGAATATTTAAAGTAAGAAAAAATAGTTTGTTTCTAAGCACAATTTCAAGTATTTTTTATTCATAAGTCCAAGTCCATATATAAGAATGTTGACATGTAATACGAAAGTAAACTGTAGTCAAAGATGATGCTATTTCTATAAAAGTATGAAATATTCATAATACATATATAGCACAATTATATATACCATATAGGTAAAAAAATGAGTAACACAAAAAAATAAATTTTTTAGTAATTCCATTTAAAAAATAAACATTTATTCTATTTATAAAAAAAAGTAACGAAAACCATTTCCTATGGCATTATTTACATAATAATCTAAAATAATACTAGATTGCACACTATGTATTAAAAATAAATTTTTACAAATACTTACTTGACTGGACCAAAATTGATTTGGTATAGTTCATTCTTATTTTATGGCGTTTCTATTACATTCTTTGGTTTGAATAGGACATGTGGGACAGCGCGACAAACGCGACTGTTATGGATTTGGTTCCTCTCTAGAACGATTTATTTCCATTTCTTTGAAAAGACAGCATTGAATTATTCCAATCCACAGGCAATCTAGAAAATTGGGCGGAAATTGAGAAACTAAGTGTCTTTTTAACACTGGGTTCCTCTGTCTACCTTACTTTATTATGTGAGAAACAGCGTGAACTATGTGAACTACGTGTGGCAGTCAAAGAGCATTAAACTTCTCAGAAATTCTATAACTACTGAACAGGTCCTTTCTTTCTGCAGACTATGAAAGTTTGAATGTTTCAGTATTATTTGGGACGTAAGAAATTATTTTTTTAACATCACAACCTCAAATCTTAATTTTCGCATTTTGTGCTCAAAATTTAAAGTAAAGCCTATACAGTCTAATCCAAATAGAGTATTGTCAATAAATTGACTTTTAATTTAAAAAAACTTACAAGAATAAGCAAACTTTACAAAAATATATGTATGGTGAAAGTAAAAATATTTTTTATTTAGTGTAGTTTCATAATAAACAAAAACAAAATGTATGTTTATGTTACATTTAGAGTCGGCTATAACAATCTATGAGAAATAACCGGAGACAAAGATGTACATTTGCATTAAATGGTTAATAATAAGCTATACTCGATTCACGAAAGCATGAGATAAAAGGTAAACATGTCAAAATAGGTTCTTTTACATGGCAGGTTTGATGGAGTTATTACATTAATTTAAAAAAATATTTATCTATGGATTTATAGAAGTTGATAGTTCCTCAGAATCCTCTGAATTCTAATAAATAATTGAATAATAGTATAAGCATAGTTAAATACCTTTTTTGTAAAACGTGTGCATAAAGAAATAAATAGTCATAAAAAAATACGTAAAGTTTGAGAAATAGAATTTTTTTGTTTACATTTTGTCTCATGCCATAATGAATAGCAATTATAAAATACATATTTACAATTGTTTTGGACATAATCTTAAAAAATGTATTAAAACAATTTCTCACATATTTCATATATAAAAATAAACAAAGTGAATATCATAATTCTTAAATTAAGTTAATTAGTATTTACAAAAATTATACGTTACATCCATTCGCGCTATTCACAAATGTGACAAATACACTTTACAAATCTTAAAATCTATAAAATTTCAAACAATACTCCATCACCAATAAATTATAATAATTTCATAGTGTCACTTCGCTAATAAAAAAAACTGGATAAAATGCCGAGACCTAGTGAGATCACAACCTAGTGACGTATAATATATATTTTAAAATTATTGACTTTAAATTAAATATATTTTATTCACTTCTTAAAAATTTTATTTAAAGTACTTTCTTAGCGATTATAATACATTTTAAATTTATTATATAACACTGTACAAATATTATTAATATTATATAGTTAGCACATTATTGTTCTACACAAGCACGGTGAGGGCGTGCGCAAGGACCCGAGATCACGAAAGAGAGTCCCGCAGGTGTCGCACCGTGGCGTATACCTATCACAAAAATAGTATGATATTGATAAGACTATAAATATAATTTACACTAACGCCCAATGTTAATAATGTATCTCCTATCTCCAGTTAACGTCAATCATGTATTGTTCGACATGTCTATCCAATCATTAACCTGCATGCCGTCTTCCATCTCTGTCTATTTCAATCTATGGTTGCAATTTATGGATAGGATTGATTATTAACTTTGGGCGTAAGTCTATTGCCTTCTAATACTAAACAGAAAAATAGTTAGTTTTAGAAAAGAAATGTTTTCCGCTAATGTTTTCAGTAGATATTTATGTTTAAAACCTTACCATATGAAATTCCTTTAAAACTGATGTAATGTAAACATCTTATTATTACATTTCTTCCTTTAGTCAAGACGTGACGAGTAGCAAATTCGGGTGAAAAGGGAGAAAAGAGTCTTGGGACTAGTTTCTTCTATCCTACAGTGTTATTACGGAGAAAAAGCAAAAAGCTATAATAATAAATAAAAAAATATGTTACGAGGGGAGGTCCAAAAGTTCGTGGAATGGCGCTCGCTTAATGTCATTCTACTTGGGGACTCATCATTAGTATATAAATAGAGTTTCAACCCGGTTGCGTAGTAGAATTTATATTTTTTTCTCATTTTTCCACATTTTTTCCTCTAATGAACAATGCGCAAAAGTTCAGAAAGCCTAACTTCAGGGTTGCCACAAGTCCTCGATATTCTTTACCAATATACTAAAAATCTATGACAAAAATATACCTTAACAGCCGGCCCAAGCCTCAGTCGTAAGCATTGCACTAACTCCTCGCACGAGGCCATGACCAGCTCAGCGCCGGACAGCCGCGCCGCCGCCGCCGCCGCTCCTACTGCCGCGCCCGCAACACGAGACAATAGGGCTGCTACATCCTTCTGTAATAGGATAGGATTTTTATAAATTAAATAATTGCTTTCTTGTGGAAAAGGCAAGAGAAACACGCGTACGGTTCACGTCATTGTAAGTGATCACCACCACCCACAATCCTGTGTAACACCAGAGGAGCTACACGTGCCTTGCTCCTCTGGTGTTACACGGAGAGAAAAGCGTTTGCCCAGGAATAGGACAGTAGAGGCTAGTATAGTATACTAATATAATATAGTTGGTTTTTCCAAACTCAAAATGTTCTTCATTCAATTTCACTTTTGGATTGTCACTTTACATAAAGATTTCATTGGTATGTCCTACTGGAAACTACTAATGGCGAAAAAGAATACAGTAGGGTTTTGGGTTCTATTCTTAATAAGGGGAATAATATATTTAAATTTTTCCTTTCCTTACTTTAGTAATAAAACAAAGAGTTTCGCCACTCGATACGACAATAGATCAAGAAAATTAGGTGGTGTTCACGAAGTGTCTTAATACTACGTTCCCTCTAGGTACACTAAAGATAATAAACCTTTACCAACCTGTGACCAAGTACCAGGATCAGACGGCAATGACAAATCCGCCATGTGCCTTGCAATCAACGCATGTGGCGGCTGCAACGATGGATGTAACATTGGACTTAAATGCGACGGAGATTGATGGATGGACGAGTGTTGCGGTGATTGATGGATTGACGAATGATGGGGCGATTGATGGATTGATGAGTGGTGGGGCGAGTTGTGGGTGTCTCGTCGTGATACTGAACGTATTGGACGGTTGTCTTCACTGCCGCCCCGCCATCTTTTACCGCCGCTGCTTGATAATGATTCGTCGTCTGATACCTGTTTAAAAATATTAAGTAAGTTATATTTTTTAAGGCCAATCTTAGCGCAGGGGCACAAAGAGTGACTGTAAAACCGACTGGCTGTGGGTCTGATGGATATTAAATATTTACTTCAATTTTTAATTACAATTTTTCGCTCTGATGTCGAGGCAGAAGAGCAGCGTTGAGTTCTCCCACTGATGCTATGCCCCCGGAATTCGGCAGAAAGTGGGGAACGGAGTGTCTTAAGACTAGGTTCCCTCTGCCTAGCCTGCTTTGTGCAGGATACAATGTGAAGCTGATTATATATTTTTAATAATACTTAACTTTATTTAACAATTATTGTCTACATTTATTTGTTTTACCTATAACCGGTGCAGTATAGGGATTCAGAACCATTATATATAATATTTAGGCTTTATATAAAATATAAAAATAAATAAACCAATTATGATATAAAATGTTCTGTACTTACAGGTTCATTTCTAGCCACTTCCTCAACTCGTTTATGTTTTGGAGGTCGTCCTCTGGGAAGCCTAGAAATGATTTTAAAAGAGTATAGAAATTATTAATATATATATATATCAACATATACTGCTGATTGAATAAATAAATAAATATTTATAATAAATAAATATATACTTACTTTTCTTTTGGCACTTCATTTGGTGTACTTGTTGATAATGATTTTGGTTTTACTGGTATTCTGAAAATAAATAAAATGTTTTTAAAAAATACCAGTCTTGTTTAAAAGATACATTTATAAGATAGAAAATTAATTTGCTAGGAAATTTAGCGTAAATGTAATGCAACAAATTTTATTTACAATATAATAAAAATGTTCTTATGCAAACAAAATCAAAGAAGTTCAATAGTTTAGAATTTTTTTATAGAGTTTAAAGTTTAGAGTTTAGTTTAGAGTTTATGATATTGTTGTTGTGTATTTGTTTATGATACACACATAAACAAATGATAGTTTTTTTGGTAAAATAGAAAGATTAACAGGCAGGGTCCACTTAAATTATATACTTTTTTGGAAAATATATAAAAATTTGAACGTTACAGGATTTGAATTGAATCTGCACCTGTTCTCTACCGTCAAAGTTAGGTTTTCTGAACCTTCGCTATTTTTTAATTTGAAACGATAAATTTGAATAATAAAATGTGATGCGGCATTTACTAGTACCTGTACCTGTGCATGGGCTGGAGCGGCGCGAGGCGGTCGGGCGGCGGCGGCGGCGGCGCGCGGTAGGGGCAAGCGGACGCGGCGCCGTGCTGCTTGAGCGCGCCGCCTCGCACCGAGCCCAGCCCGCGGCACCCGCCCACGCCGCACGGGCCCAGCGCGCGTAGCTCCTCCGCCGCTATTACAGATAAACATCATTTAAAGGATATCTCATTCTTATATTATACTCTAATTGTACCCAATCTTTATATAAATTGTAGCCTGTGTTATTCTGATTATACATCAGAATTACTCACTACATTATTGTAATCCAACAATGTTTTCTTTTTCAAGTATTAATGAAATAAACATTAATCCATCCTAACAAACTTTCACGTTTATAATATTAATATAAGTAAGATTAGCCAGAGCAAGATAATTGAAAATAATTAAGACCGACTGGAATTCGAGCCCAGAACCAATTAATCAATTAATACTTTTTAATTTTACATTTATTATTTTTTGCTTCACATATTTCAAGCATATATCAGGGTAAGCAGCGAGAACTTAGCTCGGAGATATTCCATTCTCTTTTTCGTTTATTTAATAAAGTGATTATAGATTCGATGTGTCTTGATTTGCGGTTTCGATACATAATGTAACATAATCATAACAAACATCAACCACAACATTTACTCGTATAGTAAACAATAAATATTCACAATTATAAAATATCTAAATATTCTATATTCAATTATATATTTTTTAAATAAAGTCAAGTTATATAAAAATGTTAGTGGTGTCAGTTCTACAGGAAGCCAAAAACGAGCTGACAAATACTATTATGATGAAAATATTCTTAAAAAATTAAATTTACTCCTCTTCTCAAATTAGGTACATTTCAGCTAACTATTAATAAATGGGTTTTGATAATATTTACTTTTTACTGGCAACTTCACCAGCATGGTCAAATGGAAGTAAATCTTTGTTTTGGGTGACAGCTCTGACCGCAGATAAAGTAGCTTATATAGCCTTCCTTGATCATAAGCGTTTTTCGATTGGAACTAGTAGGTCCTGAGAATAGACTAAGCAAACTCTAGAGCTTTATAATATTAGTTTATAAGTATAGATATATAGACCAACTACTTAAATATAACATCCAACTCACTCAACGGCGGTTCCAAAGGATGTCCTGTCTTCAAGCACCATCCCACTGGATGTATATCTGGAGAGTCATCATCTAACCAGCATGAAAGATCATCTGGCCATCCGTCGAAGGAAACTCTAACTTGGTGTCCCTTTATAGCGCTGATTGTTGCCACTCTTATCAAGAAAGGCACCTGGAATAGATTTTATAAATATTTAAGTATTTCTTTATGTATTAAAATAGGTAAGTAAGCTTTAAGTTTTGTTTCTCTTTGATTTTTTCAAATTTGATTGATTTCAAATCCTATAACTTCTTATTTCCAACCAACCGGTTGGTTTTATTAGTAATTGCATAAAGTATTTGAAAGGTTATAGAAAATGAGCACACATTAAAGTTTTGTGCTAGTTTTTCTTTCTTCAAAAAAAAATACATGAATGAGTTACCTTAAACATTTAAAGGTTTTCATCTACACTAAAATTAATCATTTAAAATTTCGTTAATATATCTTCTTTTTGAGTCCACGAAATGCCAACATGGCATATATGCATATTTTATATTTAATTTAAATTTTACAGCATCAAAAGTTACCTAATCATAAAATAGTAATTATTGTATTTTACAGAATACACGTTAGTGAGTCCTATACAATAATTACGTTGAATGATAAGGCCTTCTTAATATTCATTTGTTGTCTTAAAAAGGCAGGGGGATTAAAAAAAATGCTAATTACACGCTCATTACCATACAGAGCTGCTTTTATATGCTAAGCAACTGTAAGTTTTGTTGCTGATTAATAATTTTACTTAATTACAACGTAATTGTATGTTTTCAATAGACGAAAACGAAAGTCGAGAGAAAATTACAAAAAAGTCTAAGAATAATGATTTTATTAATTTTCTTTTCATAATTTGGTTTCTGTTTTTAACCATGAGACTAATTAAAACAATTAAAATATACATTTTCTAGAGAGTATGAATCGGATGCACTAACATTTCGGTTATCCGTTATTTCTCATGTATCGCGATGACATCATTTATATTATTGAACAGAGTAAATTTCTTTATTCAAAAGTATTATAAAAAAAATATAATTTGTAGAATAAATGATTATTAATATTCATACAGAGCGATATAATTAATAATTCATTTAAATAATATTTATAATAGTAATTTTAAAACTTCACTCTTGTTTTTTCAACTGTGTATATATTGTCAGATTGTTAGTACTGACAATTCTACATTCACATTATGTTAAGCAATTCATATGTATTGGATTTTAAAGGTCTAGCTGAATTGTGCAAAATAATCATTATTCGCTATTTTAACAGTAACAAAAATATGTCTAGTTCATAACATGTTTGTTTGTTCTATGATAGAAAAGACATGTCCATATGCGATATGCTTTGGTTATAATAAAGAGATTAGGTATCTTATAATAAAACGCCTAAAGATGAAAAAGTAAAATTTTAGAAATTTTGAGTTCCCGGTGATAGAAGTTGCTATGCTTTTAGCCACATTAGGTTAATTTTCTTAAAAAAACACAAAAAAATATTTTCCACAATATTATCTTCTTATATATATAAATAAGGAGACGTTCCCACTGAATGTAAGACGCACGCACAGCCGTAACTGTTAATGGTAGAAACGTGAAATTTGAACAAATGTTTATTTTCATAATATGGACTCCCATTAAAAAGGGATTTTGAAAAATTTTAACCCTGACCGGGCGAAATAGGGGTTGAAAGTTTGTATGGTTTTTTTTTTAAATCGACACAGATTTTTATAAAATTTGAATTTCAGACTCTTAAAAATATCTCGTTGAACACGTGTTTTACGCATTTTTAGAATTCACCCCTAAAGGTGTAAATAAGCAGGCGAAGCTGCGCGTGTCCCCTACTATTAAGTTATATCTATAATAACTTACCCTAGGATCAACAACTTCCAGCTTCATGCCGGCCTTATACCCGGCGGGCGGGCGCGTCTTGAAGGCGCGGGGCGGCGCCGCCGTTGACATCGTCTCCGACAGGTAGTTCTCCCATGAAAACGTGTCTGGGTCCTTGTAAACTGTTAAAACATATTGTGTTACATTAATACGTCTAAATATAGTTTTATTCATATTAAATAAAGTTATGTGTTTTTTTATAAAAGTAACGAATCGAAACGAAACGTATGTACGTTCTAGCAGCATAGAACGTATGTCTCGCTACCTTAAAAAAATATTAATTTTAAATTAAAAATTAAAAACTTTTTTAAATGATTAGATTTTATTTTATTGGTAAAAATGTGATTTTATAAAAAAAAATTAAACAAAAAAGTAACAAAATAATTGTTCCAAAATATAAATATCACCAATATAATCACCACGCTCTGCAAAAGAACACTACACGAGAAGACGCTTCGGTCTGCATTTAAATCAAAACAAATTAGAATTATTTAATTGGCGCAACACAACGCCTCATTTTGTCTAACAGATCACATAAATAAAAATCTCATTTGATTTGAATCTATTATTACTACTATTATTACGTTAAGTCAGGCGACTGCACTACGATAGAGTAATGTGCTAAATGAGCCTTTAGTTAAGTACAGTATGGCCAACAAGAAGTGGCCTGAAGTTAGCTAGCTGTAAATGACTGCGGAGACTTGATTTTACGATATTTCTTTCTTCTGATTATTTTTTCGCCGAGCGAACATCGCGCAATAGTTCCGAAAACCTAACTTCAGCCAAGACTCGTTCACCGCACTATATGGTCATAGCAAGCATCCCTTATCATAATTATTATCAATTAGTTTTCCTTGTCTAAAGGGATACTGTTATCGTGTTACTCTCTTTATACCGGATATATATTTTAGAATGCATACTATAATAACTAAAATAAATAATTTTGAGACCGTCCCGGCAGACACCCAAACAGACTGTTATATAGGTTCGATTCCCACTCGGGGAAATGAGTCATTTTGATAACAAGACAAAACGCACAGTTTCTGTTAAGTCACACAGCAGGTAATGTCTCGAAGAAAGGGCGGTGTGTAGGGAAAAAGACATCCCTTTCCCCACGCTTACAATAAGTAACAATAAGTTCTCTCTGCCTGCCCAGCTATATGCGGAATACAGCGTGAACCATTTTTTTAAAAATAAACGGTAGTTGTTACATATTAATCACATCCCTTCATTATTACCAAATGGATAATTAATAAATTACTTAAAAATAGTTTAGAAATAAATTTTGAAAATAGTTAATTAGACGAACGTCAATAATAATTAAAAGCAATTGTCATTTATTATACAGGGTGGAATTGTCAGCGCCACTTTAAATGAAACCACAGTTTTAACTACTCTATAAAAGCCTAATATAATTCGGAAAAAAAATAATTCTCAAAAATGAAAAAGTTTTTTTTTCAAACAAAACAAATAATAAAATTATCGTTTTAAAATAAAACGCCATTTGTAAAGTATAACATAGGCACGCACACACTTACCTGTCAAAGCGGCAACGTCGCATACGTATGTGTGCGTGACACGAAATACAGGTATGGATAAAAATCGTGAAATGTAAAAAAAATCCTACGTCCAAACCGTTGAGGTACCTTGATTATTTTTTTTAATTTTGGGTTTGAAATATTTTACCCTATATGCAGTTTCAGTAAAAGAAGCGCTGCCTCTTCCACCCTGTATAACGAGTCAATTATTGTTATTTATAATAAATAACAATAACCACCTTTACCTTTAGTTATTAGTTATTATTTTATTTATATAATTAACGATTCGCTCGCGGCTACGCCCGCTTGAACTACTTTATCATCTAACTACTCAAAATTACTTTCGCGTTCTAATAACATTATCACTTAAAAGGCAATAATACTTAAAAGGCGTAGTTATTTGACAAATTTGTCAAATAACTACAGCAAATATTTTAAATTTATGTAACTTTTTTATTTAAAAAGCGATTGCAATGAAACAGACACTAAATGTTAATGGAAGAATTGGCAAAATACTTAATAGTGAAAACTGCATTTATTTCGGCTGAGAGACATTTCTGAGATTAGCATACACAAAAACACAGAAATGCTATTTCCGGGATACACCGTAAACCTGATTTTTTTAACCAATAGGTATGTATAACAAATAATCGTATAATAAATATTTAACAAATAAAATATCAAAAATTATACGTCATATGTGTTTCTTCGATATACAGCGACATATTATTGAAAACCGAATGATTGAGAAGTCTCTCTCGTCGCAGCTTCACGCTGTATCCCGCACATAGCAGGGTAGGCAGAGGGAACCTAGTGTTAAGACACTCCGTTCACCACTTTCCGCCGAATTCTAGAGGCATTGTGTGTTGAGTGGCGGAACTCAACGCCGCCCTTTGCCTCGAAACCATAACGAAGAAATGGATTATAAATTCTTATAAGAGAAGTCTGTCTCCATTTTAAAAAACATCACATATTTTAGTAACAAAACAGCAGCATATCAGCATTTGTGTGTTTTGTTTTATTTAAGTATTTAATCCCTAAGATGAAATTGAACCCATAACCATCACTTACAACCACATCTTTTCCAGCCGCGCCGCAAAAGTGTCAAATTATATATTACACGTAAGATAAATTTGATCTATAATTAAATTGAAATATATGAATGTAATAAATATTTAAATATAAATTATTATTAAATAGGTTAACAACTGAGATATCATAAAACAAACCCATACCATTTTTGTATGGGTAATACAAAAAAAAATAAAAAAGGAAACGGGCTTAATAAAAATTGAATTTTAATACACATCTCCGAACGTTTATAATTTATACAAACATAAAAAAAACATATTTCCTTGTCGAAAGCCAGACAATATATGTGTGTAACAGATATAAAAGAGCTTTAATTACAAATATATGAAATACAAGATTAACTTTCCAAATCAACTTTACTTACAGTAGGTAAAACCATTTAAAAATCTAATATCACATTTAACACGTACACAGAAACGAAGAGTTAATAATTAATTACAATTAAAACGTGAACGTAAAGACACCACATGATGTTACATGATCGACGTCTGAACGGCAACTGATAGGGAAGGCTATTTACGTATAAACATCGGCCCGATTAGACTATACTTGTGTACACATTATGTATATATCCTTGTACACTCGTTAAGAAACTAAAAGGAGTGGAACGATTTGATTTTAAATTACCAAAACAAATGTATTTTAGTAGTAAATATTAGATCGTTTAAAAGACTAAAGCTACCTAAACGCCGCGAAGGTCGTAGGTTCAATATAAAATAAGAGTAATGTTTTTATTTAATAATTTTTATTTTACACTATAATTTTAAAGACAATATCCATATATTGAAAACTAAGATTTCAGCCAATTACGATATTAATATACATACATACGATTACATGTAACTACCAAGTTTCATGATGATACAAGAATACTGAATTACACGCACTTCTGTGTAATTCAGACTCTTTTTATTTAATAATTTTTATTTTAAACAATAATTTTAAAGACAATATCCATATATTGGAAACCAAGATTTCAGTCAATTACGATATTAATATACATACATACGATTACATGTAACTACCAAGTTTCATGATGATACAAGAATACTGAATTACACGCACTTTTGTGTAATTCAGACTCTTTGATTTTATTATATAGTTAGTCACAATTAAAGTTAACAAAAGCGTAGTAGTTAAGTTAAAAATATATATTTTTTTATCTTTATAGTTTTAATAAGGAAAATATTTACTAAAAAAATATATAAGTGAAATTTATTTATTTATCTGATTTAGCGAGAACTCATGCTGAGTAAATGAATAAAAATCAAAGTTATTTGAAACAATGCAAAACAAAAAAATATTGAATTGAATCTTTCTTGTAGTTTCATGATATGTTCTGCACTTAGGAAGAAGAGGGAAACCTGGGAACCGAGTGTTAAGACACTTCGTCCTCAAAGAGACACTTCCGTTTCACAATAAAAATAATGTGAAAAACCTTCTAAGAACCAACATGAAATATACGATTACATAATTTTATATCATCATCATTTTTACTTTGAAAATATTTTAGTTACCTTGGCGCAATTAATATCGGAATAAATACTTTACGCAACATCATAAAAATTGTGTTTTCATAAAGATATCACAGAGTTAAATTACGCACATATACATATACGTACAAACATTACCGACATATTTGTTAAAGAATATTTGTTTACAATAGTATAGAGTCCAATTGTAGATCGAACCTAATAAAATAAGTTACGACATCCCTAACAAATATTTTAAATTTGCTACCCTACCGACTTTACCTATTTCTTCTATTCTTTATCTTTTTTAGTGGAAATCGAACCCACAACCGAAGCATTGACAGTTGGACGCTGGGTCTAAAGTTAACACGAAGAAATTGCATATTGAGGGCAAGGCGGCCTTAGTAATAATGTAACGAACGGATTAGTACAGTAATGTCAACAAGTCGTGGCCGCCTTGAAGTTAGGTTTTCTGAAGTTTTGCGCAGTTTAATTCGAATATTAAATCAGCTCAGTCAGAGGGGACCTAGTGCTAAGACACTCCGTTCCTCACTTTCCGCCGAATTCTAGAACCAGCCTTTGTTCGACACAAGAGCGAAGAAATAGAAATTAAAATTTAAATAAATACTTCATTCTGCGCTACGACTGATAATAATAAAATAATAAAAAATCTAAAATCAAATATGCGCAGCCATCGACACCAACTTCAGGGCGGCCACGACTGGTTGACCGCAATGTAACTAGTTCGAAACTAGCACGTATAAAATCAAATTGTTTAGATACAGTAGCACGTGTATATGCAAGTCGCAAGGTTACCTTAGTTTGTAAAAGAACATAAATGGGTTCCAACCCGAAAAATACTAAATAAAAAAATAAATAACTAAACTAAATTCAACCATAATGTTTATACGTGTATATTACTAAAATGCTGTTCCGGCGATTCGCTAACATGGTGTCCTTCAATATAATAAAAACATATATTAAATATTTTATTACAATAAATTTGCAGCTTTAGCTTCTGTTAATCATTGGACTAAGAAATATAAAAAATATTTTAAAAACATAATTAATTAATATTATTTAGCTCCACACTGAATTATTTGAGGAATTGAGCGGCGGAACTCAACGCCGGGCTTTATGTCAGAGCGAGGAAATGAAATATCTCAATCCTATAAATAATAATTGAACCCACCTACAACCATCTGTATCCCCTGTATCCTGTACTTAGCAGAGTAGGCAGAAATAACCTAATCTTAAGACACTTTGTCCTCTACTTTCCACCCAATTTCGTGACATTGCGGGTTAAGTGGCGGAGTTAGTCTTAGCCACTTCAAACCATGGGCATATCTGTTATTTTTTTATATTAAAAATTCAGGGGTGGGCAATTAACTACTCTGGAGTTGATACGAACCAGCTCTCCACGTTCCTACACCAATGCCTCGAAACCACAACCACTGCGTTTGACTAGTTAATAAGTAATAAGAGAACAAACGGACAGGTAGACAAAAATTAATATTTTCAAGGTTGGTATCCCAATGATGGCTTATCAGTCAGTCACTACATTAACAGGTCAATATTTGATAGTAACCGATATAAACAAATAAGATTATCAATAACTATATTTTCATAGCAGTAGAACGGACCCTTGGTATAAGTTAAAACATTTATAACTAAAAGAATAATATACAGCTTGTGATAAAATTCGATTTTTTTCTTTTTTTCAGCTTCACATTGTATCCCGCACGCATCAGGATAGGCAAAAGAAACCTAGTGTTAAGATACTCCGGTCTATACGTTCGCCGAATTTTGGAGACATTTTGGAGACATTGTTCCGCCACTCATCAAGTGGCTCGACGCCAGAGCGGAGAAATGAAAATATTAAATATTACATTACCTCGAGTGGAGATCGACCCACAACCTGTTCACTTGATGATGATGATCTTTGAAAAAATATATTCCAATGAATATAAAAAAAAAGGAATTATTTATTCAATTATCTAATTATAATAATGCACTCAGCTTATACTGGAAAGTGGATATCACAAATTAAAGGAAAATGTTGACTTCCTAATAAAATTACTAGTCTTTTCCGATGATATGTTATATTTACTAAATTTATGGATATTTTTTTTTTATTTTAAATCGTAACATGCTTGACTTTATTCAAAGGTGATATTTAAATATTATTGGAAAATATTTATATTTATAGCAATTATTTGTTGTTGTTTTATTGTTTAATGCTGAAATAGGAATAATAAGCTAAACTACCAATATTTAAATAGCTTTTTAGCTTATAAGTTTCAAGTGCACACCAACTGTTCACACAGAATATGTCCAATTAGAAAAGTAAAAATCTAACAAGAATCTTTTTTTATGTAACAGAATTCCATATGAAATTAACTCTCAAATAATAAATAAATAATCAAATAGCTCAAAAAGAAATCGTTTGCCTACTTAAAAATAAACAACTGGTGGGCTCCACACAGTAGTCATACATGGTCATCAAAGACAATTGTCTAAAAAAAACATCCCATAATTAAATCTTAGACTGAAAAACATAGCATTCTTAACCCGTAAAAAATATATCAAAACTCACAGTTAGGTGGCGTCAACGCCAGTCCGTTCTCCTCCGCCCATCCCACCGGGTGTATGTAGGGAGATGTGGGGTCCACCCAGTAGTCGTACATGTCGTCCCAGCTGTCGAACGTCACCAGAAGTCGGTTGTCCAACATGCTGGCAACCGAGGCCACGCAGATGAGCTCGTTCTGACGGTCTTCAGCTTCTAGCTTCATGCCCACTCGGAAACTATTGGGTTTTATCTGTTGAAGAAAGAGAGAGAATATTATAAGGTAATGTTGATGTTATTAGGTAGGGTAATGGTGGTACAAACTATCTGCTTTCATCTTCGCGCATTTCTCACATATAGCAAATGAAAATGAAATATGTAATGTTCAGGCAATTCATGACCTTCCACCCACTTTAGACAAAGAGCTTTAATTCTCAGACTCCAATACAGCAACTTATACTACTAACTTATTTCTATGTTACATTGTTTCTTCTATGTTACATTCAGTAACTACTAATGTTTGCCTGTGTTAAATAAAACAAAAAAAAAACACAATTTATAAATATAAACATATCTTACTGCAGTAGTAATATGAGGAAAGAGTTGTCTAGGCGCTGCGATCGCGCGTATCCGCTTCAAGTATACGGGCCACGAGAACGTGTCGTAGTCAGCGGGAGGCTTCAACGTACGGTTATTCTTTTCACACCAGCCCGGAGGAAAGATGTCTATCGAATCCGCATTCACCCAGAAATCATAAATATCTGGGTATTCGTCGAAATGTAATCTCATTCTATAGCCTTGTACCTCTGCCACAGATACTACACAAAACATAGATGGGTGCTGCGGATCGATCGCCTCTAGCCGCATGCCAACTTTGAACCCATTCTTGTTGTATGGGAATGGGTCCTTGAATAGCTTCACTGGTGCCGACTTAGCTTTGCACACGTCAAGATACCGCATCCACGAGAATCCATTTTTGCCGCACATCCAAGGATATTTCTCGTTCTCAATCATATCTTCGCTCATCTTCAGAAGTAACGCTTCAGGTATCTGGACCTCATTCGAGTCATAGTGTTTGAGCGGCATTTTGTCTTCCTTGCCGTCTTTTAACAAATCTGAATCAGAGTTTTGTTTGCGCATTAGCAACTTTTTGACTTTATTGCGTTTCTTTGCCAACTCCGATTTTTCCTTCTCTTTCTTTTTTTGATTTTGGACTTTTTGTACCTCAGTTTGGCAGGTGACGCTACAAAAGCTCGGCGTGATAAATTCGGCCGCCATGCCGTGACATCCGCAGCCCTCGCATCGGAATAGGTCCTCGGGGGACGTCGGCTTCTTCTCCTTACTTGTCTCAATACGTTGTTTTAAAGGCGTATGATACTTGGCGCCCGAATTAGGGACAACACCCTGATTAGATATGTCAAGTAGGTCAATCATACCAAATTCATTTGTTTGAAAATGTAAACTGCTTCCTTTAAGTTGCGCTACGCCATTATTCCATATCAGACCAGGTGGATCTTCTTCTGTAGTTGAATTGGATTCGCTTTTTAGACCAAAGCTTTCATTATTCGCAAACTGCATTACGTCGGGTTTGATCTCAATATGCACTTTATATTCTTCCATATCAGAATCACCCAGGACGACTTTAGCTTCTAAATCTTTATCTAATTTTTCGTCACAGAATAATGATGGTACTCGGTGATCATCATTAACTTCACCGTCTACATGATCATTAGACTTACTTATGATTTTGGGTTGGGGTAATGCAAACTTCAGATTCTTGTTGGACATATTCTCCGTACAGAGCGAAATACGTCTCTTTATGTTAGCATTTGCCGTTTTCCTATCACTGTTGTCAGAGTTTGAGCGTCGTAATATCGCAGGTGCTGCAATAGGCATAGGTACTAGATCATTTCTGTCGAACATATTCTTGTTCAACAAGCTCTTTCCTTTTTCTGGTATAGATAACGTAAATTTCTCGCGTGTTAGACCACCTTCATCGTCTTCTATCGACACAGTGTATATATCATCATTCATGGAGGCATTTGTTTCAGGAATGGACAAAGTATACTCTCCTTGTTCACCTGTAGGTTCAGCTCTTGAACCAGGTATGGCCAGAGCAAAAGATTTTTCACCTTTTGGGCTGTGGGGCACACAATCTTTGCCATTCACATTCAAAACTTTACCTAAAGGCTGTAATGGAGGCATATCATCCATGGCTGTATCTCTCATAACAGTTATATTTCCTTGAGGATCATTCTGTATCTGACCATTAGCAATTTGTAAATTTATTATAGGACCCTTTGAAGCCATTGTGGCTGGCAATGTGACAGGTAAGATAAATTTAGTATTCTGCATCTTCGGTATATTCATAGGTGTAAGAAAAAGCTTCTGATTGTTAGAATTTACATTAGACTGATTGCTTGATATTAAAATAGATTGATTTTCATTCACATTCTTTGTATTTGGTTTCTTAACAGAACTAAGATAAATGGCTTGTTTTCCTGGAGTTCCCGGAGGCATGGTGACAGGGATCATTTTGTCACTAGATTTAGGTTTTTGTATAACTATTGGCTGAGCAGTGTTTGTAGGTGTCAGTATTGATTTGTTCTGTGTTTGCATTTTGGGTGCTATGTTAGGTTTAGGCGGAACATTTGATATTAAATGTATATTGTTGTTACTTGTTACCTGAAATATAGAACATATATTATTTTATATAGTAAAATCGAAATATTATATAGTATTGGGAAAATTATCATAGAATTATGTAAGCGCATTATACTTCAAATTAATAAATTGAAACGGAAAATGTGTTTTCAATAATAAATTATAAGTACTAACACCAAAAGATATATAAAGATGAAAATAAATCACTAAAATGATGCCATGACAAATATAACAAACAAATATAATTAAACATTGAAATAGATATACTTCAAACTTCAATAAATATTTAATTCCAATTTATTTACCAAAATAGTTTTGAGAATTATTTTAAAAAGCTAAACTAAACAAATTTAAAACAATAATAAGACAAATATCTTCATAATTCAATAGTAGTCATTTATAGAATGTAAAGCTATAATATGTTTTGCCATATTGTGGGTTGATATTATAATCAGAATGAGAACAACATTTTGCATACTTATCAACTGTGAGAAAAATATACATTGTTTTTGTTATTAACTAGAATACTAATAAAAAATAAATAATATTATAAAAAAATATTTATATCTTTTGTCTACATGTCTAAAAAAATAATGTCACTCAAAATTTGTATGAGCTGAATTACTTATATAAACTCAAAATATTCTTTATTCAAATACTTTAGCAAGCATTTTGAATCGGTGAATGAACATAAAACTACCATTGCCCCAGAAGGCAGTTCTGGTGAGAAGAACCGACAAGAACCTTAATAGTTGCTCTTTTCAGTGTCAATAATACAATTTCATAATTACACAGATAGTGGTAGCTATCCTGGTGAGGTGAAATAAAATTTAATTGGTAATTCCATAATTGTTTTCCAGTAAAAATTCTTGAACAGTATAATTGGTTTGTTAGTATTGTTTTTACAATTTACTTTAAAATTCTATAGTGGCAAACTTATAAAAATTGGCAATTAAAATATAAAATGTAATATGATAAAATTAATCTTTTATATAGAACATTTATGAAATTTGTGCCATCCCTTTCACATGTGATCATTAAATTATAATGAAATGAAAATCATGTCCTTTAAAAACTGTCTTATAAATATACAGAATATTATCCTACATAAACTACACAACCAGCTTGAAGCATAGCTGCTAAGTTTGTTTAAATATATGCATATAAAACTAATAATAGTAATTTTACACTTGTGAGAAACTGGTTCATCTTATAGAAACAAAATATGACAGTTGTTATATTATCCTAGTAATATTTATAATAAAAATACTCACAGGTCTCCTAACTATTATTTGTGGTGGATTCCCACTAGTGCTTGCTTGGCTTATCACTTCTGTACTAGATACAGGTTTCAGTCCAGTTGGAGTCTGTATGTATACTACATGAGGCATTGTTCTTGGTGCTCCTCTTAGTTGCACCCCAGTATTTGCAGCGTTTGGTAAAGACAGCTGAATAGAGTTATTAGAACTGTTTGGTAACTGCACCACAGAGTTTGAACCAACTTGCACTTGAGACACAGATGTTGCATTGCTCATTTTCACTGAATCTGGCAGAAGCTGCGTAGAATGTGACATGTTCATATCTGTACTACCATCAATATTAGGCCGAGGGTTTGAGCCCATATGCACATGTATTATGGAACTGTGAAGAGACTGATTGGGGTTTTGTAGAAGGGGCATAGACGGCAGGGTTGGGAGCTGAATGTTTTGATTGGCAGTGGGTATTTGTAGTGGGACATTAATGGTCTCTCCTGCCGGTAGCTGAACAGGCACGCTGGTCGTACCGGATACTTGCAGGGGAAGACTTACCGGGGCTATCTGTAAGGGCACACTACTGGCGCCGCCCGACAGCTGAACAGGCACGTTTATATTGGACGTGGAGCCCGGTATTTGCACAGGCACATGGACCGTGGACAGCTGCAGCGGGTAAGGGGAGTTGTTGGCATGAATCTTTACAGGGGCTATAGAATGCGTGACTAGGTTGTGAGCGATAGGCATTGAGCTCTGCGGCGCCTGCACTGAGGACATGATCATGCTGCTCGGTATTGGCGCCTGAAAAATGGTAAACAATGTCATTGGGGACTATTTTTTCCCACCTTACACTATCTTATTATAATAAGACTCACGCGCAATGTGTTTAATAGCACATTATGCTGAGAGTTGCTTTGAGACAAATTTGTGCTCGCGGAAGTGCTAGCTGCTTTTAATAATCTTTTTTTCAATATTTCTGTTTTCGGGTCATCAAAGTTTTGAAGTGAGTTACACTGTTGTCTCTCCATTTCTTAATATCGAAAACATTTGCGACAACATTACATACGTTCAATTATCTTTTATAATTCATTATTGTCAACCTGTAACGCATATAAAAAATAAAAATTGTAATGTAAAATTTACCTTAACGCACCACACTTCAATATTTTTCACAAAGTCAAAAAGTTATGAAATATTAATATTTAATTGTTATAAAATAATTAAGTTAATTTTGGTAACTATTGAAACAAAAGAAAAATTTATAATTTTCTTTTGCGAGTATCGCACTCTATCAATTGTGCAGCTACTTTTGCACATCTACAACCTTTTAAAAAGAAAAGTTCGTGGAACACTAAAACACTAACTTGCCGCTTACCTTTTAGTACTTAAACAAAAACAGTTTTTCTCCAAGTATTATTCTGAGCAATATACATTCATTATCGTCGAGAAAACGATTAAAGAAAAATAAATTATATTCAGCAAAGCGACGAATTTTACCTGCCTACACAACTGGTAATAATTCTGACAACATAGCCAAAATGAACAGATATTTGTTATGTTGGTACTTTCGAAATATTGGACCAATAGAATGCGAGTGTTCCCATGACGAAGCTTTCGCGCCCGATTATTCAGCTAAAAGAATTGGGCCGATATAAGTACAATTATAAATATATATTTAAACTATCTGTAATTGAATGATTTTTGATAAGACATTAATGTAACTGTTTTTGAATCTTTAAGTCGGATTCCATGTCAAAATTACAACTTAAAGAAAGGATAACGGTCGCTTGATTGCATATTTTTAAAAGTAAAGTAAATTATTTCTTAAGCATGTTTTTTATCAAATATTACGTAATATTTTCCTCTTAATTTCTTTAATAAGTATTCGGTATTTCAATAAATAAGTTTTGCATTGTCTAGTTTTAACATCTTTAGATAATAATTTGTAGTGAATCAACATTAGTATTTATAAATAACAAAACTTGATATGAATATATATATAATAAGGATAGATATGTTATCATCGGAAATAGCGGAAATTGATCATAAACAAGTTCACAATATCATCTTCCCGCTACGAGTTTCCGTTACAAAAATAAAATGGATACTTGTACGGAATTAAATTATTTGAAAAATATAAACGCCAGCATAATTTTAAAAAGACCCTTATTTATAAATCGCATTCGTCGCTCGCTAATTGTATTTGTATATAATATGTCTTAAATTGTAAAAATTAAACGTTCATGGATTTTATTCTTGCAAATACCAATATCCAATGGAATGTAACATGTTTATGAAAATTAAAATTTATTTATATTTAAAGAATACAAATTAATTAATGTTAGCTATAGTATAAACCTGACCTGATTATTTCAAAATAACATTTTTTCAAAATGTAGTCTTTATAAAAATATAAAAACAATTTAGAACTACCGTAATACCAAATTTATATAGCTATCTAACAGACAGACAGATGGACAACAAAGTGACCTTATAAGGGTTCCTTTTTTTCCCTAAAAGGTACAAAACCCTAACAACTACAATAACACACCACATTTGAAATAAAACAAAAAGGAAATAATTATTGAAAATTTAAAACACGTTGTATGTCCCAATACTTTTTGTCAGTCGACTGTAAAATAATAATTTTGAAAACACGTGTACGCGATTAAATATCAATTATGTGCCCCTCGAAATATCGATGTTTTAACACCGATATTTTAACTGTTTACATCGATGATTATCGGGCATCCCCAGATGAGTAAATGTGTTCTGTGGGCATCCCTATACTAAAGGAATTTCAATTTTCAATAACAAAACAAATGTCAATTGTCAAATATATTTTGCAATACACGAAGTAAATCTTTTATTATTAATATTAAAAGGATCTTACCGTGTTAAAATTTAATACTTAATAGATTTTTGTGTATTTTTTTTGTATTATATAAGACGAAATTGTTGCGGTTTGTGCTGCTTGCTTGTTTGTGTTTTTTATTATATCGATATCAAAAAACTGCTGAAGTGGCTTATTATACCAGGTATATTTATCGACCTACCGACCGACTTAGACTATTGTAACAGTGTCTAAGTCTTAATTTTACATAACTATTAAATACTTTATAACTTTAAAATCAATATTAAACTTTGCTAATTGTCTGGAACATTCCGTCGTCATATCTTAAGGACATGTTATGTAGAGAAACCTTTTTAAATAATTGACTTATTTATTGAAATATATTGAAATATGTACTTTATAAATAAATCGTAATCCTACATCAAATCAAAAAGAAATTGAATATATAGAAATGTATATTTTATTTACTAACAAAATTTGTGCAGTACAAAATATTCATTAAAAGTATATATTAAATATATTATTGTTAGGTGAATAAAATTTTTAATAAGCTATTTATATTTCTAAACAAAATTTATATTAAAACAAATTATTATATTTATCAATTAAAGGAATATAGGAACCAATGTAGATGAGCAACATGAGCAGCCAACACCAGTATATGAGCGCTTCTAGCTCTAGAGTGGGGGATATTGAACACATCAGTAAGTTATTATCTCAATATTTATTTCTTTATTTTTTAATGTTTACATATAATTATTAAATAAATATATATGTATGTATAATATGTTATTTATGGCTCATTATTATTATATTATTTTTTTCTATAATTTGTTGGATTGTAACAACATTGCCCTATTATTTTTACCCAAAGTTGTTTGTCAGTGATTTTTCGAAGCAATAGACTGCTTTCATACATTATAATCAAATGAGTATGTTTTACATTTATTATTTCATGTTTTTGTATCTTTTGGGTGCATCAAATAATATTCTATTCATCTTATATTAATTTAAATACATTTTCCTTCCCTAATATATATTTTTTAGTTTATGATTTTATTATGTTTTTCTTTTAATTTGACCTTGGAAATATTTATTAGGTCACTTATCAGAGCACATAGGGTCCTTGTGTCTATCCTCAGAATATTCGGATGTTACTCTGATTGTGGAGGGACAGAGGATACCGGCTCACAAAGTGATCCTAGCAGCAAGCAGTGACTACTTTAGAGCTTTGTTATATGGTGGCATGAGGGAAACAAATCAGGTAATATTTTTAGTTGGAACTTATTGAAATATTCAATAGATATTATTAGATATATAATGATTTTAAAATTTAATTTTCTTTTGTTAGTACTACTAATTTCATTTTTAGGCAGAAGTAGAATTACAGGCACCACTGTTGGCATTTAAGGCACTATTGCGATATGTTTATTCTGGTAAGTAAAACAATTGTTACATTACTAAAATTTTAAGCTTTTATATTGAAATATAAATTTAAATGTGTAACTTATAATATACAATACCACTAACATTAAAAAAACTGCATAGAAAATCTATATAAGATGATGAGAGAGTTATAAATTTAACATTTTCTTATCTTTCATATATCTAATGCATGCAGTAAAAATAAATACAGACAATCTCAACTAAGTTACTTTTCATTTTTTAATTTCAGACATTGTGTGTATAGCATTGGAAAGAAACAAACAAAAAGAAATTATTTGATTTCCATGCTCTGGTAAATCAACAAACAGTATTGAGTTTTGTAACTGAACACACAATCTTTTAATGTGGAAAAAGAAAAGGAGAATGTTTAGACACTGGTCGAAATAAAAACTTTTTTTTTTTAATTTTGTTTTTTTATTGATTAAATCTGTTTTCCTATAGGACACATGGGTCTCTCCATGCTCCGCGAGGACACAGTACTAGACATGTTAGGTCTGGCCCATCAGTTCAACTTCCAGGAGCTTGAAGCAGCCATATCAGATTATCTGCGACAAGTGCTAGTTTTGAGGAATGTTTGCTCAGTTCTCGATGCTGCTAGGTTGATATAAAATATACATATTGTATTGAAATTTCGCATTACCTTGTTGCCCTTGTGGCTCAATGGCAAAACATCTGGCTATAAACGCGAGGGTTGTGGGTTTGATTAGTTACATAGGAGAAAATGGGAATTACAGTTAACATTTCCTTGCACAGGTAACCAGAGCAGAGTCCAGACCCTCGTAACAGCCTCGGATAATTGGACGGAAAGTGGGGCAACACTAGGTTTTCTCTATCTTGCTATATGCTGGATACAGCTGAATCAAAAAAAGAAAAACCTGAAATATTTTAGTATTTTACATATAAATTACAAAAATATATTTTAATCTAATGTTTGGTTGGTTGGTTGGTTGGTTTGGTTTCTGCTTAATTTGATAAATGTAAAAAATGTGTGTATTTATATTTATTTTCTCTTTTCATGTCATATGAAGGCTCTATGGTCTGTACGCTCTAATGGAGTACTGTTACAACTTCATGGACAAAAATGCTATAGAAGTACTGCAACACGATACATTTCTTCAACTATCTGCAGTATGTATATAGTTTTTATTTTTACATATTTTTTTCGATAATCAAAAATATACTCTAAAAGTAAAAGCGGAGTAGGTAACAGAGAGTCTTAACATTACTTTCCCTCTGCTATATGCAGGAGACAATGTGAATCTACAAAAAAATTACAAACTTTGTCCACAGGATGCACTACAAGGTCTGTTAGAACGAGATTCGTTCTATGCACCGGAGGTAGACATCTTCAAGGCAGTGTGCAACTGGTTCAACGCCAACCAACAGTGGGTCAAGTCTAGCAGTGGGATGGCTCAAGGGGTATGTTTTTTGTTGATGTTGTATTTTTTGTTGTTCTTGTTCTATAGGGTATTTAAAAATATAAAAGTTTATTAAACAGTTTAAATCGAACATAGTAGGATTTTTTATGGCAATGATTTTTTTTTTCTCAGTTTGGCAAAGAACACATTAAGTTCCATTACATAACTAATTAAAATGAATATGTATGGAAATCAATATTATTTTGTCTACAGGAGAAGATATTAAAAGGCGTCAGGCTAACATTGATGAGTCTTGAAGAGTTGCTGACGGTAGTTCGGCCATTTTCTCTCGTCACCCCGGATATGTTACTCGATGCTATACAAGAGAAAACCCAAACAAAGACTTCTCAACTGCCGTATAGAGGATTGTTGTGTAAGTATATTTTTTTTGTGGTTTTGGTAAAAATTACGCAGAAGAATGTTTATATTTTAAAATATGTTTTTCCTTTTCCTAGTTTGAAATATTATACACTACTAAATAAAAAAATGGAAGAATGGACTAAGATGTGTTATTATTTTTCATTCAAAAATGGAACAATTTTCTACTTTTTTACATTTACTCCCTGTCTCCTTTGTTTTAAAAAATCATATTCACTTTTGGTAGATTATTTTGCGTTCAAAAATGGATTGATTTGTTGTGATTGTTTTTTCTAAATGACATTTTTATAAACGTAAACTGGTAGAAGATTATTTATGGTTTCAAAATGCAACATGCACACAACAATGTGACTTCCCATTTTGATTTTAAAACAAATTATTTGTATTTAAATGGCAGTGCCAGAAGAAAACGTGGCAACCCTGAAACGCGGAGCCCGAGTGGTATGCGGCGATATGCGCTCAGCCCTCTTGGACGGCGACACCGACAACTACGACATGGAGCGCGGCTACACGCGACACACCATCACCGACGCAAGCGACAACCCTGGCATTGTCGTGCGACTCGCCACCACCACTATCATCAACCACTTGCGCCTGTTGTTGTGGGATAGGGACAACAGGTGGGCGACACCGACACCGACACCTACATCAACACCTACACTGACACTGACACAGACACGGGCACTTTATACACCAAGACAAGAAGTTATAGGACATGTATTGAAATGAAAATAATTTATTCCCAGAGTAGGTGTTGAATGCCATGTCCTCTACAATCTCTTCAACTATAAGACTGATTTGCCTATATCGGAAAAAGTGAAAACAATTATTAGTATGTGATATATTGAAAATGAAAAAAATAATTTTATTGTATATATATACATTTTGCCCCCAGGTCGTACGCCTACTTCATCGAAGTGTCAGTTGACCAAAAAGATTGGGTTCGAGTGATCGACCACAGCAATTATTTCTGCAGGTCCTGGCAAAATCTGTACTTTGAACCACGAGTGGTTCAGTACATTAAGATTGTTGGCACCAGTAATACTGTTAATAAGGTTAGTTTTTAATTAAAAAAAAACAAATAACAGTTTCGAATTAAAGTTGCTATATTTATTTATAAAACGTATAAAAAGCTAAATGTAGTGTGATTTGAACTCCTGCCTCTTGGCAGTTAAGTTTAAATTTTTGTTAGTTTACTTAGTGAGAAGTAAATTTTTTAAAAGTTGTGTTTTTTTTAGTTTCCAATAAAAAGATTTTTATTGGACAAAAGTTTAATTTTCCTATTTGTCTGTATGCTTAGGTCTTCCATGCGGTGTCCTTGGAAGCTATGCATACAGCTCGCGTGCCGCCATTATGCGAGGGCTTGGTTCGTCCAACGCACAACGTCGCTACCCTCGACCTCTCTGCCGCTGTTATAGAGGGCATCAGGTGAATAATTTTTGTTAATTGGCGGGGATGTTATAGTCCCTTGAGCCATACCCATATCCTTATCCATATGCAGATCCGAAACGTTATATCCGTAACATTTAATCTGTTAATTATGTTGATGAATTTTTATAGTTTAGTGCAAAATAAGAGATATTTTAGTTATTTTTTTTAATTAAAGGCACTTTTTAAACTGCTGCCAAAACAAAAAACCTCGACTCCATCACAACGTCTACATACATAATATATAGTTTTTCTAGTATAGTCCAATAGTAAGTAATATGTGGATCAATCGTTTTAGCCGTTCCCGTAATGCCCTCCTCAACGGCGACACAGAGCACTACGACTGGGAGCAGGGTTACACGTGCCACCAGCTCGGCTCCGGCGCCATCGTGGTGCAACTGGCGCAGCCTTACATGCTATCCTCCCTACGCATGTTATTATGGGACTGCGATTACAGACACTATTCTTATTATGTGGAGGTCTCTCTCAATTACTGGAACTGGGACACTGTGGCTGACCGGACTAGAGATGCGTGCAGGTGAGTGTGTGTGAGTGAGACGGAGATATAATTTTGTCGCTGTCACTACAAGTACTACTGGCATATGGGATCAGGGTTGCGTGTAATCGATTGTGTGAGTGTGACTGAGGTATAACGTATAGCGAGCGAGAGGGATATATAGCGTGTGTAGTACTTCGCGAGAGAGATGCAGGGATGGCAGTGGCACACACTGCCTCTGCAGACACTACGGATACAGCTCAACTTCTGACAAATAGAACCAATGGAGCTTGTAGATGGATATGTGAGCGAGATAGAGATATAGTACGTAGTATGTACGAGCGAGGCAACGAGCATTGTGCCACTGCCACAGCCCAGCACTTTAATGTTTTTTTTTTTTTTCTTCACAGATCTTGGCAAGTTATATACTTCCCTCCGCGGCCAGTTTCTATCATTCGCATCGTTGGTACCAATAACTCAGTGAATGAAGTGAGTTTATTTTAAATTATTAGAAGGTAATATAATAAAAATAACATGAAAATATTTTTATTTCCTCACTCTCTGGTAGTAAAAAGTTCAGCGTTGAGTTACGTCACTCAATATCTAAAAAAATTGGATGACTTAGTGTGTCAACACTTTGAAATGAAATGAAATTTTTTCTTAGACAAATTAACATTATATTTTTTTCTCATTTTGGTCTATGCCCTTTAGGAATATATGCTTTCATTATTAAATTCGTTTACTAGGTTCTCAACAATAGCTTATCTGCATTGCGAGAATAATGTAATATATAAAAAATATCAAATAACATAATACTTACAGGTATTCCACCTCGTTCACCTCGAGTGCCCCGCCCAAGTGGAGGAAGCTCGTGATGACCCTGCGGCCAAGAAACAACGACCTTCACGCGACCGCGACACCCGTGAACCCCGCGACCCTCGTGACCCGCGGGATGCCCGCGACCCCAGAGACCCAATTGACCCTGAAGCGCGTGATAACCATCTGAACGCTGATGATGGTGAGTGTCCTTGAATTTTTTACATTATTTTATATTAATTAGGCATTTAGTTGGAAATTTTATTCTGTGTATTTGTAATTATCATTACTAGAGGACACGTTGATGGATAAATAATACGCGTTGCCATTGCAACGTGTGCACGTATGTCACTTTGTAAATACAATAGTGTATATTTATATTGTCAAATGCATGGCAGTGTGTGTTACTTGCGATTGCGTTCTACACTTCTCCTACATATAAGCGTGTCCGATTTCATAGTCCTCCGTCCGCGCACTTTTTGTAAAAAGGAGTCCAAAGTTTTTGCTTCACCTATTTATTTATAAGACAATGGCTTAGAATATAATGGTAACTATTGTGATACGGTTGGAAGTGTATTATTTGTAATTTAACATCAATCAAGTGCGGGGAATATTTTTTGCCATTGTGTGTGTGAAGACGCCAAGAAGTGTCATTGTTACCTTATTTGTTTTAAATAAATAAAACATTATTTGGAAAACATAAAAAAATATAAAAGTCATAAGCATATTATAAGGATTTGAATCCGCGCCTCTTAGAAACTGTCCAAGTGGCGCAGTTTCAAATCCCGCTACGTTCAAATTTTTATATATTTTCTAAAAAGTGTTTTTCTCTCCTAAGTATGGAATAATTCAAAAATGTAAAAAATAAAACATTTTACGATACAGTTGTAAAATTCACTAATCTGACACGAAATGTGTTTAAAAAACCTTTCGTATGTAAAACAGAATTCTATTATATTTCATTTTGTACTAAATTTATAATAAAGGCAAAATTTATAATAAATTAGCTTTGTTGCATATTTGGAAAAATCATTATGTTTTTTACCACAGATGCAGGCAGCACCCGCTCGAATAGCTCAACAGAGAACAATGCGGGACTTCCCCCCGCAGAGACCGCCACAGAGGCAGAGGAGGGCTATGACTGAGTGCTGCATCTCTGCTGCCTTCCGCCCCCCTGCCTCCCCTCCGCCTGTCTCCTGCAAGTATGCCTCCTGTACTGGTACACTTTGCTGAGGAACCTGTGACACCCTCTCTTCGCCTCTCATACGCGTGCCTCTCGCAAGTGTACTTCTTATATTGGACACCGTGCTCCCTTGTCACACCTCCGCTTCTTTCTTACAAGTGTGCCTCTCGTGCTACTATAATGTGCTCAGGAACCTCTGATCTCTCTTATCAAGTATGTCTCTTGTACTGGTACAATGTGGACATATGAAGATTTCCCCCGACCGCTTCTTTCCTTCTGCCTGCGTCCTGAAAATGAAAATGCCTCTTTTACACTGTGTTTAGAAACCTCTGACCCCAGTCTTCTCTGATAGTGGCAGTATATTTTTAAGAAATCGTCAGTAGTATTTGAGATAAAGTTTTTCACCTCCCCCCATCCCTCCCTTTTCAATAGGAAAGACTCTTCTAAAATTTTACCACAATATGTTATTACTGTACTTATATATTAAGATTAGAAAAATACTTAATTTTACCATAATCAATTATATTAAAAAAAATAGTACAGACTATGTCATGGCTTGTTAAAGTCTCTTAAAATATGTTAATTATAGAATAATATTAATAATCTTAATAATTTTCTTTAATGAATCAGAAAAGTAAACAACGCAATTGATAAAAAATATATTGAATCTCACAAAGAGGTAGACAGAACCAAAATATTATTAATAAATTACTTATATTTCAAAGTCAAAACTTATACATGTTATTAAAGGAGGTTCGAGTCCGAATTTTAATTTATTATACTAATTATAGCTCACAGATAGCGAAGGTATTTTATTTGGTTCTATTAATACTTGCATATTGAAACACATTGAATATTTTAGCTGCAATTTACACTTTCACATTTACTGCACTTGAGTTAAACAATTTTTTTATAAAAGAAAAATAGCTAAATGACACATTAATATAATAAAATAATAATTATTTTATCACTTATGTAAAAATTTCATTTCTAGACGCCTTATAGTTGATCATTTAGCTTATTGTTTAAAAAATAGCATTCTTGAGGTAGTATATATCCAAATTATTACATCTATAAACAAATAGCTGTTAACCTAAATAAATATTCTTCTATACGGCCGATATAAGCTTACTTAAGGTAGAAATTGCATAGAAAATATTATACTAGCATATATTTATATTAAATGATCCTTCCATATCAAAGTTAACTTCTATTTTTCTATAATATGTAATTTGCTATCGCACTCAGAGACTTCAATTAGTGGTTAACTTAATTTAAATCAATACAAAATGTATGTTGTATTGAATTAATGATACTTAAACATTTATTAACGTTTTTGAGTGTTATTGTGTATTTTAATGATATGCTATTGTAGATATACATTTGTAGATCGGACTTTCGTATAGTATAAGAAAAATGCATAGATATATCCATGTTACATCTTTCGCTTCAGTGTAGTGTAATAAAAAAAACAAGTAACGTAATTCATATTCGTTAACTGATTTGATGTTAATGCTATGATGTTAACAATAAGGCAAGCATAATTTTAGTTTCATCAATAAAAAATATTTTTTTAATTATTAAGAAGAACAAGAAAAGTGAGGATATAGCTATCTCATACATGTTAATTTGTTTTATTGCGAGTCAATTTAGTGACAGGTTATTCCATTCTTCTATCCATAGATAATTCCTTTTATTTTTTTCATAAAAGTGAATAAAAAATGTTTAAAAATTATTATTAATAAAGTTATAACTAACCATTTAAAATAACTTTTTTCGTAACTTTTGAATTGGATTAATCTTGTATAATTTGTTATAAAATAAAACAATTTCAACACTTTTCACTAGTCTATGCCAAATTATATACAAATATACACTGTAAAGGCAACAGGTTGTGGGTTCGATACTCACTAGAAGAAATGAAATATTTAATATTTTCATTTCGTGGCTATGGTAACGGAGCAAAGCGCGGCGTTGACCTCCGCCACTCAACACACAATGCCTTCAGAATTCGACAGAAACTGGGAAACGGAAGTGTCCTAATCGGAACGGAGTTTTTTAACTAACATTAAGTACTCAGGTCGCCTCAATTGTCCCTGCTATGTGTAGGATACAGTGTAAAGTTAAAAATAAAGTTAAAAAACATATACATATTTTAATCCTTTTAAAATTGTTTCTTTTACATGTTTGACTTTTTTTAATGCATAATTATTTAGTTTTAAGTAGTTTAGTATTTTCTAGTCTGTTGTCCATAATGTAATGGCCTGTGGAGCAACTATTGTATTTGTTTTATATATTGTGTTAATGAAAAAAAATATTGTTGCAAAAAAAATATTTTATAAGATTTCAATTCGATGTGTTTTTTTATTTTAAAAATATGTATTTACTTTTTAAGTTGAAAGGTTGTGATAAGATGTGGGTAGAATTTTGATGTTTATAAGTTATACATTTATTATTTAAGCATATTATTATAATAATGACGAAATAAATGTACTTTTTAAAAATTTGAATATTAAATTATATGTTGGAATCATAGCACTTAGAATATTAAAATAGTTTAGTTATTTTTATTATGTAAAGTTTTTAAATCTTATAACTCACATTAAAGTTTCCTGTACCTTTAGCTCCCAAGTCTATAAAATATATTTGCGTTATAAATATAAAAATATCCCTATCTTATCTGTCCATATAGTGATTAAATAAAATTGCATTTTGAAAATCAAAATAGTCACAATATGAAAAAGATTTATTTTGCACATAACAAAATGAAATTTAATCTCTGGAAGTCACTATCTAGTGACTGTCTAGGTATAGTTTCTTTGTGATAAATTCTTTTTAAAATTTTACAGTTGACTGAATGGATTTGTTGGTTCAATCCTAAACAGATTTATGCTACAAACATAAGTTTTTCCCCTGTTTATATATTATATTTCCCTTAAATATTGTCTTTAATACTAATATTCCAATATATCAAAACTAATGTTCTTCATTCCAAAACTAGGCTGAATCCTCTTAAAAAAAGGAATTTGAAATAATTGTTTTAATAATATAAACTATCATCTTCAATGCCGTTGTGATACAACGGCATGTTGTGGGGTTAATTCCCACTCTAGAAAAGGAATATTTTATTTTCCTCGTTCTGGTAATAAGGAAAAGGGCGGCGTTGAAGTCCGCCACTCATCACGCAATATCCCGAGAATTGGGCAGTGTATGAGGAATAGTCTTAACACTAGGTTTCCTCTGCCTACCTTTTTATATACGGGATACAACATGAAGCTAGGCATAATAAATCACTTCAGAATTATGTACCTACTTAGTATTAAGTGAATGAGATTGGAAGATATTTGCTGTGATATTTCATTTGTATGTATGTATGAATGAATGTAAGGTAGTTCTTATTAGTTGCTGTCTAAGGCAAAAGTAAATAAAGCTTTTATTATGTTTTAATATATATAGACTATAGATATGTGTTGTTTTTTTTACCCTGATATATTTATTTATGTACTACATATTAAGATTTCTTTACATTAATACATTTTTCACTTAAATTAATAATCAATAAACAACATTGCAACTATTGGACATGATTGAGTGCAATTATTGTCATTTGAAATATTTCAGGGAATGTTTTAAGGCTGTCGTGAAATTTTTTGTGTTTCTGTCCTTTCGCTTTGTTGATCTTAACTGACTTTAAAAAAGAGCACTTTTTAATGCAACTATATGGCTTTTGTACAGTAAATAGTATAAACAAAGTTGATATATATGTGTTCAAGGTTAATATAAAAAGTTTACTTTTAATTAAATAAATTTTATTTCTTCTTTATTTCTATTAACTAATTACATTTTCTTTTTCTTAAGTTACTTGAGGACCTCTTTCTCTTATAATAGCTCTGTTCTTTTTAAGAAGTTGACTGGGCTCTATTATATTGGGATTATTTTCTTCTGCAAATTCATCTAGCCTCTTTCTTAAAATTAATTTTAATTCATCTACACTACTACCATTCAATGCTGATATCCCCAAAATATCTTTAAATTGTATAACTTTTTCTGGTCTTATTTCTTCTGGTATATTTCGGATAACATCATTTATATTTTGAAGTGATTTTTTCACATTTTCAAATATCTCTTCAGTGCCTTTTAAGTCTAATTTGTTAATTGCTAAAATAGCAGGCTTTTCAAGTAACTCAGCATCATAAAGTTCCAATTCTTTATTTAGCAGCATGATAGTTTCCAAACATGACCTCATTGGATATTTTGGACTGAGTCTAAAACCTTCTACATCAGCGATAAAAAGGAGAATTTTTGTTCTTTCTATATGCTTTAAAAAGTTATGACCCAAGCCCACGTTCATATGAGCACCTTCTATTAGTCCAGGCAAATCTGCAATTGTTATTTGTCTCATGTCTGCATATTGAATGGTTCCTTTATTTGGCTTAATTGTAGTGAATGGATAATTAGCAATTCTTGGTTTTGCTCTTGATATTGCCTTTAGTAGTGAACTCTTTCCTGCATTAGGAAATCCTACTAAACCTATATCTGCTATGAGTTTTAAATCTAATCTAATATGATGAATCTGACCGAAATGTCCAAGAAAATTGTTTTGTTTATTGCCACCAGGGCCACCGCGAGCAACTATTAGCATTTGATCCTCTTCGTCAATCGAGCCTAGCACTTTACCATCTTCTCTGTAAATAGTGACGCCGAGAGGAACTTCTAGTTTTATATCTGGGCCAGGATTGCCAACTATTTTCGTTTTCCGACTATCCTCTCCATGACCCGCCGTTATTGTTTTGGCACGATATCGGTTCATAATAGATCGGAGATCGGCTTTTTCTTTGCCAACACAATAAATACAGCCTCCTTGTCCACCCAGCCCTCCATAATTTGGAAGTCCAGTCCCGCCCGTACCTCCTTTTACATGAAGTCTTACAGTATCAATAAATTTACTGCGAAGAAACTTACGAGGAACTTTAATTTTGTTTACGGCTAGCCATGTTCTACTTAGAAACACCATTTTATTATGCTTTCTTAAATACTTTATGTTACGTATATCGAGATATCAACATAGTGATTTACAATATGACAAATGTTCTTTATTTATGGCGTTCCGAGCGTGAGCTGCACTAATCACTTCGCCAATGTCACATTGAATGGAAAACACACAAAGGAGAATGTACAGTAAAATAGAGACAATATTACACAAAAGAATAATTGCACGTTAAAAGGAGATCTAGCATAGGACAAAAAAGGACAATTTTGGGTGGTGAAATCAAAATTAGTTTTAGGTTATACGGTTATAATATGTCAGTTCTATTGTCACATGATCACATCATACGTCAAATGTAAAATGTAAACAATTGTACAAATATATAATACACTTAGGAGACTTCTGTGCTACAAATGTCAACTGTCAAATATAGTACTGCAATGTGTCAATGTCATTTTGACATCCCGCTCTTTTCATTTTATTATTAAGTTACTAATTTAAGCGGGAAGACATATTTGGCCCTCATATACTTGAGGTTACACGTGTTGTAGTCGATGTGATTTGTTACTAGGTTGTTAATAGATAATTATTAGCAAGTTATAAAGTAATTTAAATGTTTTAATTAATAAATATTGTGAATTGGTTAAAAGAGCTGCTATAATTAACACTGAGTAAATACCTATATGTGTTTTCGAATGTTGTTGGTGTTTTATATAAGTTTCTAGTTATATAAACTTCAGTTTATAGTTATTTTGATTTTTAATAAATAAGATTGTATTTGTAACATTAGTATTGTATAGTTTTCTTTTGATATTTCACTTCTGAAACCTAATTATACATACAATAAGTACTTTAGTCAAAACAAAATAATTTATGTTCGTGTGCATAATGAAATTCATTCTGTAGTCTAAACTAAAAAGTTATACTCGGATTACTTTGCACTTTGTAATATGTCGTTAAAAGGTATCTTTTAAAGAAATCAGAATATTTATTCGTTTTGCTCCGTAAAAATGGTAGGTGAAAGAAAATGGATTTGTATTTTATGTAAAATTACTTTTACGGCTTATCAAAACTTCGATACGGTGTCATACCCGGTTATTTTGCCTAAAATATAATCGTTTATTGACATTTCGTGATGGCAACATTTTTAACCCTATTGATTTATGATTATTGATTGGGTAAATGTGTTCTGTGGTTCTGTCATTCTATGGTTCTGTCATTCTGTGGTTCTGTTATCTGTTCTGTGTTATTGATTATCGTATAGTCTGGCAAATATGTTATTGATAATGGGAAGCACGCGCGGCAAATTGCGCAGTATACGTATGCGCAGAGAACGTTCGATCAGTGTTACCCTGTTATGTTGTTTTACCCCACGCTTAGCAAATCACATTTACCTATACGATAATAATCAGCTGTTCCATACATTGTTGTCGAGAATAAAATCAAGACTAGCCCGAAAAGTATAATCATTTTTTTTTGTCAATAAATAATTAATCAATTCTAAGCTTCTGCTTATATATCTAATGGCACATGATATTTATCTATCTATATATACAACATAAACATTCAGTATGCATAATACAAGCTTATATACAATATAATATGGATAAAGAAATATGTGGCAATATTTAAGATTATATATATAAAAAAAAATATTGGGTAAATTATTTAAATAAATTTTGAGGTACAAAAAAATGAGAGTGAGGTATCCCTTTTCCATACAAGTTACTGTGCGTTAGTGTGAGCGCTACGTCCTTACAGGAAATTCGCACCCACACATCTTTAAAGGTACAATCGAGCTCACACTATATTATTTAAAGAAGAATATAATTAATTGTAAACAAAAATGCCTTTTACCGTTTTGATTGTTTGCTTTATTATTTGTAAATTTTTATTTTTTACTTTCTTGCATGCATTAATCAACGTTTTATTTTAATTAATTAATTTTTTTACGTATTTTTTTTTAATTTGCATTTTATTACTAATTATTTTTGTAAATGAACACTAACGTCCATTCCTTTTAATTTTTTACTTTTATATTTGACATTTTATTTATTAAAACTTTATTTTTTACAAGTTTTTTGTATGTATTATTATTTTTATTCTTTTATGTACCTTATTAAAATTACTTTTTATATTTTACTTTTTTTTATTGAATTTGGATTGACAAGATTTGTATGTGGCCCCATTATAATAATTTCAATTCAGTTTTTTATTTAATTTTTCAATTTGGTTATCCATAACTTGATTTTGCATGTTGTTTAAGCTAACAAACACACTAATCATTATAATATTACTAAATAAATATGCTCTACTACGCCATTCCGTATATATGATGCTATCATATGATATTATATTCATATTTCATAGTAATGAACTGATAACGTTGCGCTCGATTGTACCGTAGCCCGGTCACACCCCGCACCGATTCCCCGCGAGCCCTTACGGGGAATCGGTCCGGCGTGAGCGGGTGTCTATGTGCAGACATCAAAATACGCCTTCTGCGCAATTTGCCGCGCGTGCTTCCCATTATCAATAACATATTTGCCAGACTATATCAATGTCAATATTCAATACATTCGAAAAGTGATAACGCACAAAAGAAGATTTATTATGGCGGCACAATTAATAAATATGTGTTAAACATAGAAGTATGTGAAGAAAAACAGATATTTTTTAAAGCTATAAAGCTGCCGGATATTTTGATACCTTAAAAATACATTTTATATTTAATCTTAATTTATCAGTATGACTGTAACTTATAAAATAATATGGTTAATATTAGTTGTCTTGCCTTTCGCATTGTGTAGCGATGGTGATAGATCGCCTTTCTTTCAAAAATGCTTAGTTAATTGTAGAAAGGCAAATTGTACTATAGGTAGGTTTTTTATTAATGTTTTCTTTTAGCATTTAATTGTTTTCCTTTGTTGTATGTCATAAATATAGTCTTTTTTACTTTCCAATAGTCTGTTTTACTTTATATTTACAAGAAAATAGCTGATGTTATTTATCATTAATAAATTAATTTATAAAATACTTATTCAGATGGAAAATTCCAACAACATGCAGCAAAATTGCAAGATAAATGGTGTCGTGTACTCTTTTGGTCATGTAAAGAAGAATGTATGTATAGCTGCATGTGGAGGACTGTTAGTGGCTTTGAGGAGAGAAACTACGAATATCCTAAATTTTATGGAAAAGTAAGGATTTTTTCAGAACATGAAAGAAAGAATAGCATTGTGATTTAATCTGACTGTAAATACCACAGATGTTGGTTCAACTCTCACTTGAGGGAATGAATTTTTCATCTTTGTACTTTGATAGCAAAACATATGCGGTGAAGTATTTTACCACTCGACACACAATGCTTCGAAAATAATGGAAAACAGAGTGGCTTAACACTAGTTTCTCTGTGCCTGATACATGAAAGATGCAGTGTGAAGCTGAAAAAAAGGAAAAATATACTTACTTTTTTAGATAATATTTTCTTTTAAGATTGAATAACAAACATGTTTAAATTGTAACAAAAAAACATTATACTTATTTACAGTGGCCATTTGTACGACATTTTGGTATACAAGAGCCAGCATCTACATTAGCTTCAGTGTTAAATCTATTGATGCATATATATATGTACCAGTATGCATTCTTAGATCTACCTTTTAAAAGGAAACCATTGTTAATAGGTTTCTGGCATATATTTGCAATTGTAAGTAAAAAAAATATATTATTTAATTTAGACAACAGGCCCTCATGGTGCAACAGAGTAAATATGGTGGTTCTAGATTTCATTTTCTCTTAGGGGAATTATTTCCATTTCCTTGTTGCAATGGCCCATTAATTGAGCAATATATTATGGAGAATGTATGTTTTAAAACTAAAGGCCATCGAGTTTGAGGCTGTTGTGGTGCAGGTGCACAAGCGTGCAACTGTATACATGACTGTTGTGGGTTTGAATTCAAGTTGAGAGGGGAATGGCTTAAACATTTCATATTTTAATTTCCTTGATATAGTAAATGTGGGGAATGGAAGTGTTAATGGGGAATAGAGTGTCTTAACACTAGATACCCTCTGACCACTGAAGCTAAAAAATAATAATATGTTCAATTCCCAGTCTAAAGAAATGGAGCATGTTAAAGCAGTGTTAAATTCTAAACTTAAATTGAAAAATTAATTGACATGTTACATCCTTTATGCTTATCTTGCTGAAAAGAGAAAGTTAATTTGAATTTATTATTATAATATACAGGTATGCATGAATGCTTGGATTTGGTCTACAATATTCCACATGCGCGACCGCTACTTCACAGAGTTCATGGACTATGCATGTGCTCTATCTGTTACTATTATGTTATTTTTGTCAGCTATTGTAAGGTAATACTTTTACTTTTCTTCCATTCATTTACCAATAAAATTGATTACTGTATAGTTAGACCATTATTCATAGAATGTTTTATCCCCAATGTTTTATCTTGTTACCAAAGCAAGAAATTAAAATAATTTATTCCCCTGAGTGGAAATGGAACCCATAATTATTATGTTTACAGTCAAATGCTATAGCTGTGCTGCGAAGTTAACTTAGTTAAGTTTATATACACTATTTTTAGAATTCTGAAACTAAAGTGTTATCATATTTTGTTGAAAAACTTATATTTTTGTAAGCCTTTTTCATTTTCTTAGTTTGTAGAAAATTAAATGCAACATTTTGATTGATGGCTAAATCTTTATTTTACACTTGTTACAATGTCTTTTCTATTTTCTTATAAGATAAATGTAAAATTTGTTTCAGATTAATGTATAAAAGGAAACTATTCATATTTATCATGTTGCCCATTATTTTAACCTTCTATGGAAACTACCTGGTCTATTTATATAAAGGGAAGATAGATTATGAATATAACATGCATATCAATATTTATTTTGGTATGTATTTATTATTTCTATGATAAACCTCTTATAATATATATTTTAAATTTTCCTCTAAAAAATTTTAAGTAGCTGTTAAAATAATGTGAATAAGTAAATATAACTATTACTAACTACTGTCCTAGAATATTAAAAGGATAAAATTATAGAATTAAAATAATTCAAATTTCATGTAAGGTAACACTATGGTAAAAAAATAATATATTGATAAGAGAAACAGTTGAGTTTGTTGTTGATTCTTATCAGAACTGACTTTCGAGCTGTTGGTAGCGACATGTTCAATCCATGATTCAGTAGTGCTTGTAAAAAAATATTTGAATGAAGAATAATTTGGATTTAAAATCAAATCTGTATTTAGTATAAAATTTTATTTATTTCATATCAATATATATCATGTAATTGTTTTTAATATTCTGAATGAAAAGTAAAGTGAATTGACACAGATTTAGATAATAACATAACTAAATATTTAAATATAATTCTAGGTCTCGCATCATTTATAATCTGGTCGCTATGGACACTATTCCAATTATCAAAAAAGAAGGAACATCCGAAGAGAATGTTATCTTTCCTAATCGCCTCCGTGTTTGCATTATCTATGGAAATATATGACTTCCCGCCGGTGTGGGGAGTGGACTCTCACGCTGCCTGGCATTTTTGTACTGTGCTACTGCCAATATTGTTGTATCAGTAAGTTTTATTATGTTTTTTTCGATTTTTAGTTGTGCACTTTATGTTTAATATTCCAAAACTTGTGACATGCAAATTTTTTATTGATGAATTAGAAAATGTATATACTTAATTGTTATAGTAGTGGAATTGATATAGATAGCATGGAAGTAGCAGCGTGATATAAAATTCTTAAACTTTTGAAAAACATTATCTTCATCTTAAACTTTTTACGTTTTGTTATCAAAAAATCCAAAAACATATTTTATTACAGATTTGTAGCTGACGATATTGAAGATATACTCAGGGAAGAAGACGACGAGAAGAGGGACTAAGTTTACTATGCCATATCAATACTAATATTTAATAAATAAATGTCAGAAATTTTCATACTTTTATTTCACAACAACACAACTCATATACTCATACTAACTAATTTTCAAGTATAAAATTTTTCCACTGTTTCCCACATTTTAAACCAAGTTTGTGGTTCTTGAGCCATTTTAATTTATCTTTTCGTTTAACATTAGTTTTTGGACTTTTTTCATATGACCGTGGTCGCGGGTTCATATAATTTGGTGTTTCAACCGTTACATTCCTAGCTTCGTAATTGGTCCAAAATGGAGTATTTTTGTAGTTTCTTGCATATTGATTATCATTAGAAAAGTGGGTTTGATTGTGAAATGTGAGGTTTTCGTTCCACTGTCGCCTATATTCTTGTTCTAAATAAGGCTTTTTTCGCCTAACTTCAGGTAAATTATTGTCTCTCGCGTATTTTCTAGGATTTTTTCGTAATTTTGGCGGTGGAGGGATTGTAGATTGTTTACTGTAAATAGTTTCGTAGTCATCAGAGTCGCTTTCTACGTCTTCGTTGTCAAATCTTTTTTGACTCCCGTGCTTTTTAGTTCGAAACAGTTTAACAGATTTGAGCATTCGTTGTAAAAGACTTTTCTTTTCAATTTTGTTCTGCAAGTGAAATAAAAGCTTATAAATTGTATTTTTTTTAATATCATTTCTTAGTTAATGGCGTTTTAAGCGTGCCTTTTTTAATCGGGCTGTAATTTATTTAGATATTTGACAAATAGGTACAGTAGAAAGTCGATTATCCGGACCTCAGTTATACGGATTCGCGATTATCCGGACTATCAACCGCAATTATTATTTTATATTATAACCTACTACAATGAAACCTAAGAAAATTTATATGTAGGTACGTAAATGCGTACGTAATTTACTTACTACTTAAATCAGTTTACGACCCTTTTTACCTTCTTATGTAATGTTATAATTTATTATCATTAAAATATGTTACCTCTTCACGTCGGTTCGTCACCACAGTATTGACGCTATCTGTTTCATCACTAGATTCTTCATCTTCATCATCTTCAACAATAGTTCTGCCATGTTCTTGTCTATTATGAACAAAATTTCGAGCGCCTTCTAAATTTTTTGCGCGACCAAAACGTTTATTATTTATATGATACAAAGTTTCCGTTCTTCTACTTCTGTCAGATTGAGTGGCAGCTGTGTGTGTTGTCAAAGAGTATTTCGAATACGAGTCGAGTGACGTCAGTAAGGCTTCTACCTCAATGTCCCGTTTATTTGCATTTATCCCCGCGCTTCTCCTACTGTTTACCTTCCAAGGTGTATTTGTTGAACCATCAGTTGATTTAACATCACCACATTCGCTCATTGAGTTGTCTTTCGTTGTAAGATCAAGATTTAAAGCCATGGAATTATAAATTTCTTTTATTAACTTTTCCGTTTCATTGGTAGCTGGTGCTTGTTTATCTTTGCCAGTATCGGTGGCTGTGTTAGTTTGTTTGTATACATTATTTTTACAATAGCACATGCACATATGTTTTTTGGGTGATGAGTGAATGAAAACAGGGAAATTTTCTACTTTCATCGGTTGATACGGTGGTATGCTGGTAACGCAATACGGAACTTGTCGCGAATATGAGGCTACATAAGGATCTACATTGTACGAGTTGTTGTATGTGAAACTATTGAGTAACGTTGACGCGCCTTGTATGTTGTTCAGAGATTTTTGGACTATCGCATCTTTTTTAATACTTTCATCTGCAGAATTACTGAGCTTGCCACTTGTTTTGATTTCTGTTAGCACGTTTTGTAGCAAAGCCTTTATTTGGTCTAGTGTGGATTCAGTCTTTGTATCATCAACTGTATTCAATTCTGATGCTGCACGTTGAGCGTCTTGCTGTTCTATTTCATTAGTTGAAGTTACTTCATTCTTTAATACAATCACTTTGACGGGCTCAGACTTTCGTAAATAGTTTTTAGGTCGGCGATGTTTCTTGTAAACATCACTACATTCGACAAAGCCTCTTTTAGAAGGGAAATCCAAAATTTTGTGTGCATTTAATTGGTTAGTTTTATACTTCTTGTTGATAACTTTTGTTTGCAGTTTCGCTTGATTTTTTTGCGTGTCCCGTGGTATTGGTCGAGATTTCGGTATAAACTTAGTTTGGTAATTGACTATAAGAGGATGATGGCGTTGTTTAGTCCGCAAAAGTTCTGGCCAACATTTAATATCTATGTCAATTTTAGTTTCCTTTTTACTAAGATTTTTAAAAGAATTTTCTTTTACAGGTATGAGATCATAGTCATTAGCGTTACGAAGCAAGTCATTATGAATTACAGATTCATCTGCTTCTGGTATATAATCGTTATAGTTCCGTTTTGTACTCATATATCTGTCAATATTTTGGAATGCCCCATAGCAACCAGAGCACACATCAGAATTACAATCAAAACAATGTTTAAAACCTTCATTTATGTCTCTACAGATAGGTGAAGTAAAGTGACTAGTATCAGAGAACTCTTCAACCATTACGTTAGGGTCATATTGCTTTTTTACAATATTGTCTAAATGCGAACGACACAACGCTTCCACACTATCAATTTTTCTTCGATTTTGATTTCTATTAAAACCATTGTTTGGAGTCTGAGCATAGTATACGAGGTGAGTTTTAAAATTCCCCTTTCCTTTATTCTTTTTCTTTATTCGCGTTCTGAAAATGTTCTTGTAACGTTCCATGGCCAAATTAGCTTTTTCGCCTACATTATTAGAAGTTGCACATGAGTCTAATTTAGAAGTTTCACATGCTGTTGGAGGGACAAAAGATACGGTAGACTTCTTTTCTCTTGAACAGTTGTCACAATGAATGGCCACGTGGTGCACATTTATATCATCCTGAGAGTTCCTACAGTATGATAGATTACTGGACTCTTTGGCAAAAGCTGAATTGTAAAATGCTGTGTTCACTAAAGTGCTGCGACTATTGTTGACATTTTTGTCGCATTTAGAATTCTTTCCTTTGCATACTTGTCCCTGGGCTTCACACAACTGCTTTTCTAAGTTTATTATTTTCTGTTGAAGATCTGTTACATCAATGGGTATGCATGAGATTATTTTCACCTCTGTTTGAGAAGCTGTGTTGCCTGTGAAATTGTTTAATAACTTTATTGAGACTCAAAAAAATAATATTTTCGTATTCTTAACCGAATTCGACTTCTCAATTCAGTTGGTATGTTTTTTCAAGTGAAAATGTTTACCTAAATTAAAAGCAACTCTTCTTAAAAAATTTTCAACGCCTTTAAACCTTTGCCTACAAGGTCTTTGACAACACTCGCTCATTTTGGAAATGCTGATCTTTTTTCTGTTGAAATAAAGTATTTATGTAAAAATTAAATTTTTGAAAAATCTATTTAATCACAAAAAATATGTAGTAGTAGTAGTAGTTTATTTTGTTATTTGTATTCTAGAACTGATAATTTGATTCTAATTAGTATTCTAAATCAAATAAGAACCATAATTTGAACGTCAATTTGAGTTTTTCAATAAAAATTACTTGACATACCGATCCACGTATTTTTTAAACTAATTTCATATAAAAAGTTTCGTATGATTAAAAAATGGTATGGACCTTCTTTTGGAAGTTTTATTTCTCCACTACGGTGTTCATTTCAGGATTTTTGTCGCTATGCCCAACACTTAAAATTCACCTCGACAAGAATCGAACCTAATACGGGGGATAAAGACACCGATGAAGACACACGATAAAGAAATGAATAAGACCGTGAGTGATACTTATAGGGTAAACACATTTTTGGTCATAAGTAGTGTATAGACTTAAAAAAAAAACTCAACACGCAAAACCTCCAGAATTCGGCGGAAAGCGGGGAACGGAGTTTCTTAGCACATAAAAATACATACTTAATTACGCACTTATTAAAAAGTTAAATAAAGAAAAGTTAATATCTAACCATCTTGTGCATAGAGTCGACTTTAATAAAGAAACGAGAAAACAAAACACAGACACAAACAACAAATAATTTTCAAATAATTTATTAAGCAACAACACAAATTACAAATCTTTCTTAACAAAACGACTATAAAAACATTCTGGGTCGATACATCTTAGGTGGATCACCGAAACTAGACTTATCTCTACCGAGCAAAGTTTTCACAATTAGGTTCCTAGGGGAAAAAGGATTTCTTTTATAGAATAATTTTTTGAGCATCGCATTTCTTAACTTTATGTCTCCTTGGGCTAATTGTTTTTGGGTTTTAAGAGAAAAATCCATGGGATCTGGCTGCTTTTGTTGCTGCTGCTTAGATTTTTCTTGCATTGATTTCCAAAAACTTGGTTTTTCTGTGGACGGAGGTGTATATTGCTGAGATGTGTCTAGTCTATATGGGTATGGTGCCGACTTTTTAGTAAACTTACTAAATATTGACATCTTTCTTTGACTTTGGGTGCCGATGGTTTTTACTTCAACTTCTTTGAGACAAAGGGGTACCTGAGGAGGAACTTGGTATGGAACGTAGCCTGGATGTGGAGAATGCGATATTGGATTGTAGTTTGGTAATCTTTGGTCGTAAGAATATGTTGGATTATTTCCATGATGCTCGCATAGATTACAGTTTAAAGGCAGTGTTTGATGAGGTAAGCTATGATTGTAGTGACAGTGTCGTTCTTGGTGAGGTGGACAACATTTTTCTGGTATCGGAGGCGGGTGAAAGTATTCCTGGCCGTGCATTACATAGTTTGTAACGTTTTGTTTGAAAGGAGGTTTTGGTTTTTGTTTAGTGTTAGCCACTGCTGCAGTTTCTGATTCAGTTTCTTCCACGATTATATCTTTTTTCTTTTTCTTGAATAATCGTAAAGAATTTAGTAGTTTTTGAAATTTATTTCGATGAATCTGCAAAAAAAAAAAAATTTTTAAATAAAAAAATACTTCAATATAGAATCGATATGAGAATATATTAAAACAACGAATTAAATACATACTTTTCTTTCTGCTACTTCGCTGCTGACATCGGATTCTGTTGATGACTGTGAATCATGTAAGCTGAGTTTTTCCAAAACAGTGTCTGAGTAACTAGCGTTTGTAGAGTAATATGTGTCAGAATTCATTCTTGATCCAATCGCTTCACAGCTTTTGGAAAGGCATCTCATATGAGGAGTTCCAACGTTAGCATCATGTTTGGACCCCTTGGAATAACCGCCGGCACTTCTATTAGTAAATAGTATTCTTTCTATATTGTTATTCCTGTTCTTGGGACTATTATTAGCACTATGGCCACCCAAAAGATCCGCTGCCTTTGCAGATTTGGAATTTTGCGACACATATTTATAAATCTCTTTAATCAGTTCTTGAGTTTCGTTACTTACGTCATCTTTTTCTGTTTTATCTTTATTTTCCTTTTCCATATAAGCTCTTTCTTTTGAACTCTCAGCACAGGTGCAGGTGAAACTGGGGTTAGGTAGCATGTAACCATTCTGTGGATAGTTCATGGGATATATGGGTATTATCGGATAGCAATAAGGACTTGGAACTGTTGGAACAAATGGAGGGACGTTACACTGTGCCATGTTAAAATTATTACCACTATTTGGATTTATCGTGGTATTTAACTTATCACTTTCATGACTTTCATTGAAATTTCTCTCGCCTATTTTACTTGTGTTATTCGATTTACCACTGTGAGTAGAATCTTTCTTTATTTCTATTAGAAAACTTTGTAATATATCTTTTATTTCACCCAACGCTTTGTCAGTTTTATCTACATTGGTTTCTGTTAATTCTGTACTTAAAGTAGTGTCATTATTGGCTTTGTTCGTCGTTTGTTCTTCTATGAAATTAGGACTTTGCAAGCTGCTCATTGTTGCAATTTGTGCCTGATGTTGTACACTCACGTTTTGATATTTTGTTAGTTTTTCATGTTTAACAGATAAATTTGATTCAGATTCGTAATTACGACATTGTCTGATAGGAGGCGGACGTCCTTCAATGTCATCATATTCTGTATAATTTTGAGCTTTTAAATTCAGTCTTGGTCTACGTGTTCTTGGCGACGGAGGCACTTCTTTGTACTGATATTTCATAGCGTTCTCCTCAGCAAATTTTCTTCTTGATTTTGGACTAGATTTTTCCTTCACAGGGACTACATCATAATAGGCTGAATTATGGTAATCTTCCATATTTTTACTAGGATACGTATGTCGATGGTGCTTTTTAGAACTATAAAGTCGCGTATCACAAATACTTCTCCTGTCACTCACATCGTGATGGCATATATAACGATGTCTGCGTCTTCTATTTTGATCGAAACAACAAGAACACAATTCGCTACCTTCTTGGATTTCTTCGCGAATTAAAAATTCGTGGTCACGACAAACTGGTGCTGAAAATTGACTAAAATCTGAATCTCTCCTTCCAAACATTTTAACAGGCCTATACTGTTTATTGATAATTTTTTCTATGAACTCTTGGTCGACATTTAAATACTCTCGCTTATTTCGTTTTTGTTTGATTTGCCTCTGTTCATGTGTTTTTTTATAATATCTATGATCATTTGCTTCTATTTGTCTCTGTCTATGAATCTCTGGGCTCGATATTTTAGTAGCTTCATTTCCACGTTGTTTTGGTTGGTAGCCAGAGTAACCAGGCTCTGCATATTGTCTATATTTTGGTGTTACTAAAGAATGGAAACTACTTGTAGAATAAATAGCCGGGAGAATGTTTTGTTTGGATTTAGCTCTGTATTGTTGTCGGTAAACGTCTTGTTTCTCATTTTCATCGTTTTTTATCCTTTGTCCCTTATGTCGATACTTTTGTATGTTTTGATAGGAAGTTCTAGGATTCATAGTATTATCATATTTCTTGATATTACTAGTGTTACTACTACCATCTCTTATACGAAATTGGCCACTTGGCTTTTCATATAAAATTTTTGTTTCTACTGTCTTAACATCACCACATTTGAAATTTGTTTGATTAGGTCTAACTTCACTATGCTCGTTACAAAAATGTCCTGGATCTTTCACGCAATTTTCTTGAAGGAAAGTCAGGTCTTGACAATGTTTGCTCACTTTATTCAGTTCTTGTTCTATACTTTCGATTTTTGACTTCAAATTATGGACACTAATTTCTATACTCGAAGTTGTGTTTATATTTCTTTGAGATGAGGTACCTATAATGTGTTGGGGGAGATAATTTTAAAACTGTATCATAAACCAATAGCATATTTACCTATTACAGAATTCAAATGAGATATAATATGACTTAGCACTATTAATACCATCAGGGAAATGCTTATCGAAATATTTCAATAATTGATATTATAATACGTGTATAATTATTTTTTTCAGTTTCACGCAGTACCTCGCATATTGAAATTAGACAAAGGGAGCATAATTTTAAGACACTCGGCGTTCCCCTTTTCTTCAAATGCTGGAGGCATCGCGTTGTTGCGTGAATGGCGGATTTTAACGCCACGCTTTACCTCTATACCAGAGCGAAGAAATGGAAATATTAAATATTTTATTTTCTCCAGTGGGAAGCGAACCCACAACCTGTCACGTTTACAAGCATGCGAATTTGTGCTACTGCGCCATGATTGGTCTTTTAATTGTCCTGGTTTACAATTATAATTAATTTAAATTTTACTTACCTAAAGCTTTTGCTAAGAAATTCTTTATAGCTTTGTATCTGCGCTTAGTGCGGGGCGATATGCGACGCCGTGGAGTGCGGATGATCATCACCCTCTGTTGTAAATCATTAAGAACCTAATTATTTGAAGTACCTGGAAAATATTATTAGATTAATCTTATTAATAATACTATAAGAACATTTTACATTACTACGATGAAAGAAATAAGTAAAAGCGAATTAAAAATTTAAAAAGCAGTAGGTATACCAAAATTGAAAATAAAGATTAAAAGAGAATATAAAACAATAGGATTTTTTTTGTAATGAATATGTAAAAGAGGTATCTAAGAAATTTTGATTAGGAACAATTATAGTGCTATAAGGTTGTGAAACACACTGAATATTCAAATTCAAAATATTCTTTATTCAAATACTTAGACTGTTATAAGCAATTTTGAATCGTCGAATGAACATATGAACAAAAAGCTACGACCGGTTCGGAAGGCAGTTCTGCTGAGAAGCGCCGGCAAGAAACTCAACAGTTGCTCTTTTCAAAGTCAATGGTACAATTTATTACATTAGCTGGCAATAAATTTTGATAACCAATGTATAAAAACGTACCGTGGTTAAATTGGATTATAATTTCTTATTTGCAACTCTATACACAATACATATAGTATTTATTTTTATTGTTTAAAAATATATATATGCTATTATTACCAAAAATCTTACTTAAAATTAGTTATAATTTTAAATAAATAAATTAATAACTTTTGAATTTTAATGACAATATTTTTATTTAAATGAATAATTCTTGTCTTTATGTCAAATTTAGTTGAACGTCAGATTTGCGTTATTAAGTTTGTATATTACATTGAAAACTTATATTATGGTAAATATTACCTACGATGCAGTACGGTAATTCATTATATCTAAAATAATTATAATACTATAATTAAATGACCTTCACGCTGTATTCCGCACACAGCAGGGTAGGTAGAGGGAACTGAAGTGTTAAAACACTCCTTTTCCTATTTTCAATATAAAAAAATAATTAATTTTTATTTTATAATAGTCATAGTTTGTATTCGATAGCTAAGCTGGCTCCTATCCTAGAAAGAGATCACATCTCCACAGCATTCATCTTTCATTCATTCTTCTTCTGTAATACCCACGTTACGTTTCGCCTTCTCATCAATGCAACTAAGAAGGCACCATTAACCCTGTTACCGGCAGCAAACCTGTACAGTGAATGGTTTTTAAATTATAACTTCTACATAGTTATTTGGTATGAATTGAATGAATTTGGTATGAATAAAATTAAATAAATATTGCAAAATAAATTTTAGTTATAAGATTTGTTATTACTCAATATAATAAACTTGCAATTATTTATTATTGAATTATTTCCTTTTCCTTACTCTCCGGGTAACGAGACAAACCTCGGTGTTAAGTTCCGCCATTCTACACGAAATGCCTCAAAAATTGTACGGAGGGTAGGAAGAGGAGTGGACTTAAAATTAGATTTTTCTCTGCTTGTTGTGCTATATGTAGCTTCACAGCTAATAAAAAAACGCTTATCTAATACATAAAATTTAATGTATTACAGTAGGTAGGTATTATACGGCATCATTTTAAATCACACGCCACAATTTCCAAAACAGGCCACGACCATCTTAAACATTATCTTTTAAAAAAGTTTGGATGTCATTTATTTACATAACGTCAATACTAACCAAATCTTTGTTAAATTTCCAAAAATGTTTTTTAGACTACCTCTTCGTCTAACTACCTTTCTTTTGCCAAAAGTTAAATCTTTGAACCATGTCAGAAAAGCAGGGAGCATATTACCACCGACCCAATACGATGTGCCGATACCGAGGAAACTGCACCTGATGTATGCTTTAAAGACGTTCTGGGAAATTATTCCTTTGTTTATTGTTACTTGTACAAGTCTAAGTTTCATGGTCCTTTCTATGGCATGGGCTGTAAAGAATAAGGTATTTTTAGTTTAGTTAGATATTATTAAATTTTTTGCTTGTAATTTTATTATAAGATAATCTTAATATTTAAATGTTTATACAAAATTAATATAAGAGAAGACGAAACTAATTTTAAAAAGAAATAATTTAGCAGTTTTCATTCAGTTTGCATTGCTTCATTGAGATGTTAAGCTAAGATCAACACATCATCATGTTGAAGGTCATATAAGGGATATGCCGCCAAGTTACTTTTCTTTTAAATAAAACATTTCATAAAACTCTTAAATATTGAACAGTTTACGTACTTAGTGTAAATCGTAGATAAATTGTAGCTGCGTTTTTTCCGCAGTAGGCAGAGGGTTCCTTGTTAAGACACCTTTTATACCATTTTTTGGCTATTCGAGGCGTAACTCAGTGCACACGGAACGGTGACACAAACATTTTACCTTCATCCGAACATATCTTCAAAATTTTAAGTTAATAAATTAGAAAAACCTAAAATATCCAGGTAGACGTAGTATTCACGACTCACAACCGCGAGAACATCTCGCGCACAATGAACCTGCGGAACCCATCAGTCCACAAGCTGATCATCATAAACCAGCGATACGAGCCCTGGCCGGAGATGCAGGACGTGCTCGACAAGATGAAGATGGCGGAGAAACGAGCGCTAGTACGGTTGCAGACTTGTGCCACTAAGTAATGGTGCGATGAACGTGGCCGCACTGAAGTTAGCTGTAGATGACTGTGCAAATTTAATATTAAGATTTTTTCCTTCTGACTGCAAAAATCGCAAAGAAAGCTTAACTTTAAGCGGCCACAATACATCGGTTGTACTTTAATATACAACAATTTCGTTAGTAAAATTTTTTTGTCTGTTATGCAGTTTTTGGATATGTCCAATGTGCATGGGAGCCCTTGTCTTTAGCTTTGAACATGCATTTTTCTGTAATTTTTCACCCTTAATAGAAGAACATATTATGTAAAGAATATATTTTTTACATAATATGTAGAAATATTATTTTTAAAAACTTCTAGGTAAAATTTTAACGAGTTGTAATGTGTAATATAGTGAAGAGTGAGTGACGTGTGTATGGATTTGTTTATTAATAACTTTTCTTTTTGTATATTTTTATCTATACTGTATTTTTTTATCAAAGTGCCTTTACTATATGTACTTTAATTGTATATTTTTTGATTCATGTTTATTATTATATGGTTTTGAAATAAAACAATTTAATTTGTCAAGACTTTTTATTGTCATTCACAAGTGCTCGCTATCCTCTACAGACTACTAATAGATTTGTTATATCCACACTGTGATGTTAGACGCGCGCGTTCAAAGATGAAAATTAGTGCATTCAATTAACTTCACGCTCTTTCCCGCATATAGCAGGGTTGGCGGAGACAACTTAGTGTTAAGACACTCTTTCCTCCACTTTCCGCCATTTTTGGCTGCATAATGTTGTTTTAAAAAGAATAAACACGCGCGTATAACATCACTAAATACATCCATACCTACGTGTTAACAAATATTATAAAATTAAGTTAAAATAAACTATAGAATAGTAATTTCTAGTAAGCTCTTACAATTGGAATGTTTGTCTGTCATTAGAAAGTCAACGTTTTACTTCCCGCTTAATTTTCAAGATATTGTGTATTGAATGGCGGAATTCAACACCGCGGTTTATCGTTAATGCGGTTATATTAAAATAGCTGAGATATCATTTCCCCGAGTGTGATTCTTACCCACAACACGTCACGGTGTCACTAATCACTATGTTCTGTTCATGTCACTAAGGTTTGTTGACTTTCATATGACACAAGGATTATCCTACTTTGGTTTAACATAATCACTAGAAAAACAAACTAATATAGCTTTTTACAATTTTAATATATTAATATTGATATATAAGATTCTTCATAAGAAAAAAGTGTAGGAGCTATTAAGTGCATTTTTTATTTTTAAAATATATATTTTTTTATTGAAATGGCAAGATTGTAGGCAAATTAAATTAATCCATATTAAAAACTCTTTAAATATTACACTTTCTTTTTGCACTTATAAATAAAAAAAATATATAAATTTAAAATAAATAAATAAATATTAAAATAATTTAAAAAAAACAGATTTAAGTAGCGCTACATATAATAAGAAAAAATATTTTATTAATAACAACAAATTTGTTTGAAATATTTCTGTTGCGCTCAACCAAGGCATCAACTGTTAAGTTACATTATATTTTATTGAAAAAAATTTAACGATAGTTAATTAACGATTAATTAATTAACGATTCAGACTCCACAAGACATCTAAAAGGTCAATTTACAAAAAAATAATCATTTTTTTTCTATAAAACATAAATTTGAAATACCATTATATGTATAAAGTGAGTATCGTTAAGTCTATGCAATTGTACCATGATTCTCATTTACACGATTATTGACAAGAATTCTTAAGATTACATAATAAACGTAGTTGTTATTAAAAACTTTAGAAACATCTTACTTTAATATTTGTGCTTCGGATCACAACCGAATATACTATAATTTAAATTATAAATAAAGCTTAAAAATTATTAAAAAAATAAGTGATTAAAATGTCACTTTCAAAGCAGAAACTAACGTAATAAGATAATGGCTGGAAAACATTTAGACTTTTTTTGCCAAAATTATGTTTATAAGGAATAAAGTGACATTTATTTAGATAAATTAGGATTTCTTTTTTTTATATTAGTCTACCGGGATTTAGTGCATTATTTATACAAAGTGTTTATTTCTAATTTTTAATAATGATATAAATTAAATAATAAATATTGTGTAAATAGGATTATCTACAATTTTAATGAACTCTTTATTTTATGGCTGTAACTTTAAAACATTAGAAATTTCTTATTCCTTGGTGGCGGAAGGGCACAAGTGTGCGACTGGAAACGCATCGGTCATGGGTGCGATTCCCACTCTAAGGCATGAAATGTTTAATATTTTAATTACTTCTCTCTGGTAACCAAGCAAAGCACGGCGTTAAGTTCCGCCACTCAATACGGAATGCTTCAGGAATTCAGAGGAACGTGGCCTATATCCGGCTGCTTAAAAATATATACTTTAAAACATGTTTTTTCTTTAGTGTTTTTGTAAAAGTAAGCAATTTGATATTTTAAAGATAAAATTTAAATTCAAAAATCATTGTGGCAAGATTATTTGCAAATATTTAATATTTAAATAAATTTTGGTAAAGGGTAATGTAAATTGGATGTACAAAATCAATTCCTATATATTTAATACAACATTTTGATTCTCTTTAGAACAAGGATATAATACTTATTACTATACTTTTTATAAGATTATGGTTCTTATAATGTATTGATTGACCCCCAGATTGAAGTGATATTCTATTTTTTTCGTTATATTTTGTTTAATGACAGAAAAATATTTAAAAAGTAACATCTGCTGAATTTGCTTTTAACTTAAAAAAATATATTGCAATTAACAGTGAATAAAAAAATAAAAAATGGTCAACTTTTGCCATTATTTTTATAAATGCTAAAGCATTTTACTAATAATATCTTAAGATTCATATAAACTTATAAAAAAACTAAAATTTATATGCACATTTAGTTATTATAAAATTTTGTGATTTCATAAATTAAAAGAAATAATGATACTAAATTTATACTTGACTACTGACCTACATAATTTTTTTTATTATAACTATATACAGTATGTTAAAATAATATAATATTTACAATAGGGAAGAATTAATGTATATTACAATATTTTTAATGCTTACCAATAATTTGGAATATCTGTGAACTAACCGTAATCTATATTGAATTGAGACTATTTTATGACCTTAACATTAGCTAAATGCCTTTTTAGTTTTTCCTTCCTTTTTAGTTTAGTGCACTTATTAAAATATTTTTGTTTTAATAATGTTAGTGTTAAGAAACTTCATTCTCCATTTTTCGTCGAATTCGAGGAGGAAGTCAGTGCCGCGGTTTATCTTACTAGAGAAATGAAAATAAGATTAAATATCTTTCTCTATACTATACTCTTTCTCATAAATTGTTGCAAAAAGCAACTTTCAAAAATATAAAGAAAGTAATAATAACATCTAAAATGATTATTGGATAAAAATATTGTAATATACAGTGATAAAAATGGCAATTAAGTACGTTTAACATAAGAATAGGTTTAACAAGATAATAATTATTATATTTATTTTATATATTCAATTCAGTTTCGAAGGCTGTTTCTACACTGGCGGTCTTTTTAAAAAGTATTCAGTCTTCAGATAAGTATTTATTTTAATTTCAACTTTTTGTATACGTTTTCTTTATATTATTATTATGTAAAACTTATGCCTACTATTGTAGGAATGACAGCCATTTTAGTCTATACGATTATATTTACATTTATTTATTGTTTTCTGTTGTTTCTCATTTTAAAAATTAAAATATAAATAAGCGAAAATATTTTTATTTTCTTAAAAAAAATTAAGATATATATTTCTGCGCCATTCAGTAATATTAGCACACAAATACAGTAGAACCTCGACTATCTGACCCTCAGTTATACGGATTCGCGTTTATCCGGACTATCAATCACGATCATTATTTTATACAACCTACTACAATGAAACCTAAGAAAAATTATATGGATGTAAATGCGTACGTAATGTATATGTGTATAAATCGTACGTAGGAAAATGTTAATAATTTCTTAATAAGCGTTGATTTTGGTTGATATGTACTTATTGCTTTTAATACACATATAACAATTTTGTGATACATAACCACAAAGACAGCTTTTCTTTATACATTCGATTATCCGGATGACTAACCGAGTTAATCGAGTTTCTACTGTACGTCGATTAGAGTTCAAATGATATGAAATTATTACAAATTTATATATTTCTAAGATTACTGTTAATTAAACACTAATCAACTTCTCTGAGTGTGGTAGTTATCGTTAATTGGATCTGTTAATTTAATTTTTAAGTCATAGCAGATACAAATTTGAGATGACAATTAATTTTAAGTTTATTTCAGTTGAGACTTAGACTCTATATCAAACAGCCAAAGTCAGTTAAGTTTGTTTGTTTTAATAAAATAGGAATTATTTAATAAGTATAATTTACAAATAAATTCAATAAATTAGTTGGTCTATAGGTTAATTATTAAGACTAATTTACTTATAAAATAACTTTATCGTATTTATGACTTTTTAAAATTAATGTACTTTTATTTGAAAAACAAAAAAGAAATGCTTAAAATATTTATGTATTCGATATAAATCCCTTATTCCCTCTGTGAAACATACATTTATATTCCAAAGAGGCAATGTTAGCATCTCTTATTTATTTGGCAATGTTAGCATCTGTTATTTTTATGCTTTTTCAAATCTCATTTCTTTAATGATAAAAAAAGACCTTTAGGTTTATTAAAATTAATATTAGTGTGATTACATTCGTTCAGCTCTCCTTCACAAGGCCATAGCTTCCAAACTGAGTAGAGTACTCAAAAATCGATTTCATTATCGATTTTGAAAAATCGATATCTCCAATCAATCAACGTTGAAAACCTCACAAAAATCGATATTCTCAATTGTGTGCCGCCCTTTTGCCTTGCATATAACCTTCCCACCGTTTCGCCGTGTTTATAAATATCGGATCGGGATCTAATCCCGCTAATAAGTACAGTTGATTCACGTGAGTTGCGTGATAGTCCCATCTTGCTATATTCGGACTTATGCCCAAAGTAAAATGGCGGAGATCGTAGAAGCTACCACTGCCTGTATCGAAGAGTGGTAAAAGCGTTTTTAGGGAAAGCATTCCGTCGTCGTACATTTTTTTCGCTAACGATATGGAATTCTCACCTTCTATCACGTGGAGGTCGTAGAGACCGAGCAGCGTGTATATGAACCCGTTTAGAACGAATAGTGGCGGCTTCGTTGGATATTCTTCGTACCTGAAAATAAATTATATTATATTATTCTATAATATCTATTAATATTATGTCAAAAAATAACTATAGTGATATCGATTAATTATTTTACTCCACTTTATGAACCAATCTTGTCCTGTAATGTCATAAATACAAAAATCCCCCAAATTATATAACCTATAATGCATACAAAAAAGAGCCTATAAATCCATACATACCATACATATTTATCCATCCACATAGCTTTAACTCCTCCCGCGTGGCTCGGAACATCCAATAGGTGGAGAGCTCTCCGCGCCGCGCGCAAGTAGTTTATATCTCCACTGCGATAGTAGGCGCGCGAGAGGAGGGAAATACCGTGACCCTGGCTCATGGCCGAGTGCCTATTTATGAAAGAAAAAATATATATATTTGGTAGAAAATTCGCTTTATGGTGGACTTACTGGGAACGTATGGCTTCAAGAAACATTTTGAAATTTTGTTATATTGATACATAATGTCGTAATTATGGTTTTCTTTTATTCACTCTGGTCCGTTGGGTCAATTACTGCCTCTTTCACTCACTTAAGATTGTGATTAGTTTGAGTTTTGTAGATTTTAATAATCATCTTCACATATATTTTGGCATAACAACTACGTTTATAGGTGGGGAGCTCTCCGTGCTGCGCGTAAATATGTCCATTGGATTGGAGTAATAGGCGGGAGACAAGAGGGAAATACCTTCGCTCATTGCTGACTGCCTGTTTAAGAACATTAATAAATAAATTACGAAATATATGTATTATACGTTCTACGTCTTACGTCTACCAAATGGTAGATGAATAAATTTAGCAGAAACATACATTTGGTAGAAAAATTGCCTAATGGTGGCTCAGTGATACCGTCCGGTTTCAAAAGAGTGGAGCTGGAGTTCATCTTATTAGACTAAATTCTCCGCTTCATTCATGCACCATTGTTCTAGGTGGCGGAGTGATCCAAAATTTCTAATAGACAGACTTTTATAAAAAAAAAACCTTACATAAGTCTGTCAGTAACTTCCTATTCACATAAAAAAATCTAATTTAAATCTATACGACCTCTGTTATGCAGTAATCGTAAAGCTATTTAACCTTTAGCCCCGGCCCAGTTAGCCGCGATCACAGTGCGCCGGCGCAACAAAACCGCGACGCAAATAAAAACTCTTTGTGTGCTCACATATTATGTGCTTGTTATAAAACAATTTGATCAGTTATAAAACTTACTGAACAATATGATGTTATACAGCATAGTATCACTTGACTTGGACTATATAAAACAAAAAAAAAAAAAAAAAAAACAATTCGAACCTGTAGTTTTTGAGATTAGTGCGTTCAACCAAACAAACTTTTTCGCTATATAATATTAGTATAGAAGTATAGATAGTACCTGAATAACTATGTAACTAAAAATAGACTTACTTAACACATTTTGATAGCATCAATTAACTAAAGTACCCATTAGTGTCAATGTTGTAGTAGATTCCTTTAAGATTTATTACCTATAGTTAAGTTGAATTTAGGTTTTCATTTTCAATCTTAAGAAATAACTGTTTAGGGACGAAAACTACATGAAAGTAAAAAAAGAGGCACATGCTTTTTGTTTCTATTAATAAAATTAACTACTAACCTTTAAAAGCTTTGAATTGAACAATACGTTGATTAGCTACTTCCTTATGACGCGATCGACGGATATGGATTTAAATTATTCTTGACTAAACATTGATATTCACAATTACTCATAGATTTTTTCAGATTTGGTAAACCGCTGAGTTAAGTGTAATTACCTAAGTAAAAAAAAATAAGTAGGTACTGGATAACGCCACGTTTTGTCGTATCAGAGCAGGGAAGCGAAAAATATCACATATTCTAAAAGAATAGAGCAAAGGCAACAACAAATTTTAATATAACACAACAAACACAACAAATTCAAGCAAATAAATATATATTCAATAAAACTAGCGACCCGCATGCGGCTTCACACGCATGAACTACATAATTATTAATCTGCATTACTTTCCTTTTCTAATAATAACATCATTTTAAAAACAAATATCTATCCATCCTTATATTAACAAGTAAAGTATCAGTCAATTCAGTAAAATTGTTATTTATATAAATTTTGTCGAACAACATTCTTTCAAATGGTATAACTTTTTTATTTATAAGACGATTGAAATAAAACAAACAGAAGATATTTAAGTTAGAGAAAATGAAATAGTAAAAACTGCAATTAAATCGGTTAACCCATTTTTGATATTATCGTGAACAAGCGCACAGACAAACAGACAACAAATCTTAAAAATCATTGTCTTTGCTGCTATTATTTGTTAATAAATGTCACCATAACGTTTTATTTACAAACAGTACCTATTTTATGTACAGACAACAATCCGTTACGATTTTATTATAAGTATAAATAACTTACATTAAGAGACTATAGTAGAAAAACTTACCACCCAGGCTTTAAGTCAGGTACACCAGGTGCCACCCGGCGTCTTGCAAGCACCGGCCACCCACCTCGCGCCCTCTGGTTGTTGACCAGCCATCGAGCCGCGGCGTAAAAATGAGCGGTGTGAGAATGCGAGGATATCAATATGTTGGATATAGAACCGGATCCGGATAGCACTATACTGGATATCTGTCCGGGTGAGGATAAGAAATATAGTAAATTTATGAATGAATATATAACATATCAAATGAAAGCCTAAACTGGTTTATACAGCTTTTTGACAACCGGCCTAAACCTCTTGTATTGTTACTTGTAGTTGCATCTTTACAGACATTTTATTGGCAAGAAATAAAAAATATGCAAAACACATTTTTTACCTTAAATTTATTTCTTGGTGATTTTCGTTTGGGTTTGTCCTGTAATGCCCAGCCCTTTTGCATATCTATTATTAGGTCTCGTGTGATCTTCCGCCATTTTGAATCTACTCCTATACCGTAGTACGTGTGGTCATCCTATAAGAATGGAAAAACAATAAATGATGAAGAAAATAAACTTTTTGCAAGATATATATAAAAATACTAATAGTTGGAAATTTAACAAATATTTCGCGCAAAATCGAACACGCATTCCCCACCGAAAACATAATACTTATATTTTAAATCGTTTAAATAAAAAAAATACTCAAAATATATATTTTTAATTAAAACCAGCTCCATGCTTTTTCTAGCATAGCGGGGTAGGCAGAGGGAACGTAGTGTTAAGTCACTCCGTTCAAATTTTCAACGCAATGCATTTTGACTGGTTTGAACTTAACTCTGCATTTCCTCTACACCATGTTGGAATGTAATTAACAACATTTAATAATGATAGCAATAAAAGAAGCTAACCTGAGCATGAATAAGCTGTAAACTCGTAACATAATGCAAATACACCGTCTCCTTCTTATCTTTATTCTGTAGCACCACTGTTATAGAAGAATTGGGGTTCAATTTCAGATCCATGCTTAGTACAAAATCCTGAGTCAAATTCACTCTCAACCAGACCTGACTAGTGATGTGCCCAGACGTTGAAAATTTAATTACTTTAGCTTTTAACTCCGTATCAAAATCCCTGGCCATCATTGCATCTTTACTTACAACCCAATTTTCCAGAACTTTCTCGCTATCATCTATTACTTTAACCCTGGGCTCAGGTTCCGTTATATTTTTGCTATAATGGGCTAACCCGAATTGGGCTATTTGAGTAGGATAGAAGAACCCCTTGGGCTCCCATTGTGTGGACACGGGAACCCCTTCAATTCCGCTGATGCATTTCACCCTATCCCGCACTTCGACGTTATAGTTCTCGAAGGTAGTGAATGTGCCACGCGGGTCATATTTCTTTCTAGGATGATACACTTTGCTGTAACTGTGCGACCATTCGAATTTGTCTACGCCGCCTACTGAAGTTATTTTGCCGTAAATCTAAAAAAAAAATTTTTTTTTTAAATATTATAAGAATTTCTCTTGAAGTAATGAACTATCTTATTTCTTACTGTTGATATAATCTACTGAGATGTATAGATGGAATGAGTCAGAATAAATGTATGGATTTAAATCAAGATCGGAAATGTATTCACACTTTTTCTCTTCATCCTCTGCCTACCGTGCTATTTGCGGGATACTGGAATATAATAGGATATATTCCCCACTTTCCATTGAATTTTCTAGGCATTGCGTGTTGAATGGTGGAATTCAACGCCGCGCTTTTTGCCTTGGTCCCCGAGCGAAGAAATGAAAATATTAATAAATTCATTCCCCCGAGTAGGAAGCCAACCCACAACCGTCTCGTTACAGTTACACGCTTGTGCCCCTGTGCCACAACGGCCTTAAGTAAATACAAAAAACCTGAATATAAAATTTAATATAAAATATAAAAAAAACAAACATGGCTTACCTCAAAATATTTATGTATGAACGAGAACGGCACGTACACCTGGTCGCGGTCGCGCCGGCACGACACCGAGTATTCCCCATTTATAGAGCATTCGATTTCATCGCTAATACGTTCTATTAACTCGTTGGATGGTATTGAACCTACTGTAGATAAAAAGAGTATGTGTAAAAATTACTTTTTAAACTTCTGGAATAGAGAATGATTGTATAAGGAGCGTTTGATTATAAAAAAGATTTACATCAATAAAATTAATTTTAAAAAATTTAACTGACATATACATGCTATACTAAATTATAGATGTCCCCTCCAAAAATGCGTGGATGACTTTATCTCAAACACTACTGAACTCATTTTGGTGAAACTTAGATATACTCATAAGTTGGAATATACGTTTTTGCACGTTTTCTAAAAAAGTAATTTTCTTTCCTCCTAAGTATGGAGCAATACTTTAAAAATGTAAAAAAAAAACTGATTATTACAATAAAAAAATACATTTCCTCAATAATAAAAACAAACAAATATGCAAATATATAAAAAATACATATCAATCGGCATACTGACTGGGCCTATTCACCAGATCTCCACACCTGCCCAAATAGAACGTCACAAGTAGCACGCCCCCGCACAGCGCTGCTAATGCCAAGCGCATGTTCAAGCGCACTAGCATCATTGCTATCACCTGCTATAATAAAAAAAATACCTTTATTTCAATTTATCTATAATATTATAATATTATTTATTAAATAAGAAATGTAAGAAATAATAATTTAATATAATGAATGAAATAATAATGTAAGAAATAATAATACAGTTTACTCTTGAGAATTTAACGAAGTCCTTAATGCTCAGATGGAAGGAGCGGAGTGTCATTATAAAATACAAAACAGTTTTTTTTTTCCTGAACATGAGGTTAATGCTGTTAGCCCTATTGGCTTTTACAGCGACACCGGTTGGGTAGGGAAGAGGGTACTCTGTCCCTGATGAAATGCAAGCGCTAAGTGCCTGCCTGAGAGGAAGTTGACGACTGTAAGGGCGCCCCCTGCGGGAACAAAACTGTTTATTGGTGGAAATGTAAGCCTATTTTATTATCCGATTTCTATAAAAGAATGAGGTTATCCATTCAATTGTATTTTTTTATGTTTGACCGTGTGAACCGATTTTGACGATTCTTTTTTATTTGAAAGCTGGTGCTTCCCGTGTGGTCCTATTTAATTTGGTCCATTTCTGACAATATTATCCATGAGAAATATCTTAAATTCGCGTTAAGTATGTGCGTGACAAATGGACGAATAACTCAATATCACGCCAATCCACTTCAATTTAAAAAGGAGGATTATTATTATTTAAAAGGAGTCCGTTCTGCATAAGCATTAATCGCTCATTTCTCTTTCGCAGTGGAAACCGGACTTAATATTTACGCATGGATTTACACTAAGATTCTTAATTAATTTGCCATGGACGGAAAAGGCCAGTCGTGGTGCAGGGACACAAGTATGTGACTGTAAAACCGACTGGTTGCAGGTTCAATTTCCACTTTAGGAAATGAAATATTTATTTAAGTTAATATTTTTATTTCTTCGCTCTGGTGTATATAAAGCGCGGTATTGAGTTCCGCCACTCAACACGGAATGCCTCTATAATTCGGCGTAAAATGGGGAGACAGAATGTCTAAATGTCTTATTAATTAGTCATTCATGGTTTGTAATTTTCTATCCATATGGGGAATTAATGTATGCCTAACCACAAGAGTTGAGTTTATTTAAGATATAACCATTTCCTTGTATAGAATTCAAAGTCACAATCACTGTTTTGTAAGAGGAAAATATTTTATTATTGGAGCTTGTTTAAGAAAAATCATAGATTTATGTACAACTATTATTTTCTTTTGTTCTTTATTTTTTTCTGCAACTAAACTTCTGTCTCCCACTTTCCGCCTAATTTCTTAGGCATTGAGTTGCACATCATGCTTTGCATCATTACCAGGGCGAGGAAGGTGTGCCCCTATGCCCCTACTAGATATTATTTATATAACATAAGTAATTTTAATAACCATTAAACTGCTATTTAAAGAAAACATCATTACCAAACAGTTTTGTTTAAAAATAAAAAAAGACTCTTAAATGGTATTTGATTGCCAACACTATGTAGTGCCAAATGCTTAACTCTAAATGCAATTTTCAAAAGTTGGCACCCATTTGAAAATTTCAATGCCAAAAAACCTTAATTTTAAAGAAAGTGGTATAAAATAATAGTATACTTTCTATACTGTGATTTTTTAGCTTCACGCTTATCCCATACACAACAGGGTAGCCAGAGGGAATCTGGGAACCTAGTGTTCCAGATTCCACACACACATATATTAAAATACTTCCGTTTGCCACTTTTTGTCAAATTCTTGAGGCATTCATTTAGTTATTAGGTACTTTCTTAACAATTGCTATCTTTGACCTGCAGCTTTGTCTACTGGGTCAATTGGAAATAACAAAAATATATATTTTATCTAGCTTCATTGATAAATGAATAATAGAGTATCAACCACAAAAATAATTTGAACAGTACTTTGAAGAGTAGTTTCTGAGAATATGATGTTAATCACTTTTCATCATGTTAACTTTAGCTTTATAATGGTTATTATTAATATAAGTATTATATGAAAAACCAAGTTTATTGTGTTGGTTTTATATATTATCATTTTCATTTTTAATTTTAATAAAATTATATGAGAATACATGTTTAAGTGTGTAAAGATACACAAATAAAAAGACATAATGAAACTTATTACCTTATATGTACAAGAAATACTGATGACAAAGTACTAAAAATAACTCTTCCATGTAATGAATTAAAATTGGTAGGTATGTGGTTTAAATCATAAATAATGCATGCTTGGTTTCTCAACCTCTGCCTTGACATTGAATTTTAAATTGCAATATGTGTAATTTTATTATTTTTTAAAAAAAGTATTTATTAAGTTTAGAATTATAAAAGATAAATAATAAGTTTAAAAAATATCTATAATATATTCATTATGGAGTTAAAAGTAAAACATGTAATGCTAAAATGGCATTAAAGAGTAAAGCAAATAAACGTGAAGCTTAGAATAAACAATTTCGACCTCATTTTCATTTGCCATACATTACACTGAACGTATTAAAACATTTTTGAACGTACTATGTTGTCTTATAATATTTTAGGCGATGCATCTAAAAACTGGTTGATAATCGGATCGAGTTTACGTAGGCGTTATAAATATCTTGTTTATTTACATGTTAACACTGATAGATACGAAATTTCATTTTATTAAATACATATATAATAAATTTCTTAACTAAAAACTAAATAATCATTAAACTTAGAAATGAAAATAATTAGATTTAGAGAATAAGAAAATATATTTACTTTGCCCACTGCGGTCCATCCGTCTCGATGTTTGATCTGACTTAATTGTGAACACTACACGCAAATAACAGTCACATAATTAATTGGCAAGCACACGTAAAGTATAAAGCAAAGTAATACAGCTTTCACTTATGTTTCTTAACAAGTATTTTATAGTAGCACGATATCAATCGCCGCACACCGACTATGTGTGATATTGGCTGTGGACTATGACAGTCGATTTCAGTTAACTCTGACAGCCAATTTGACCGTATTGTGACACATTCCTTTGAGTGCTGCCACATTCAAAATTATTACAACTTAAAGTATATAACACAAAAAAAAATCTTTATGCAGTCAAAATATTGTTAAAATAATAATTTTAAATTTATATTTATGAGGATATGTTACAACTAGTTGTTGTTGTTGTTCTTTAATTATGGCGATCCGAAGTTACTACTTGATTGATTGATTGATTTCTCGATATATGGCGTTTCGAGCGTGCCAGTTGAGCACAATTCATTTCGCCAATGTCACGTTGTATGGAAAACACACGAAGGAAATTGACCGGTAATAAAAAAGATAAATATACACAATTATAGAATACATGTAAAAAAAAGAGAAGTTACTACTTTATGACTAAACTCTGTCAGAGTCTAATTCGATCGTATGGTGACACTGACACATTCTTTTGAGTGTTGCCACATTTGAATTTGTATGTCATATGTTCGTATATCACATTTTCAAATTAGATAATATGTCAAAATATTGTATTTAAAATTTTAAAATAATAATTTTATATTTTTTTTTAGGAAATATCACAACCAGTATTTTATGCATTATTAACAAATTGACAGAGTCCTGCTTTTATTTTTAAATTATTTAAATAATTTTTATAATATCATTTAATAATAAAAAAAAACATTTTAACCAAATACCGATTATGTTTCAAATACCAGGTTTAGAAATTGAATTGTAAATGAATAAAAAAATATTCTGGAACATAAACATGTGAAATCATTTATGTTGAAGAAACCAAAACAAAATTAAATCTGCGAAGAAACTAAAACTTATTAAAACTGTAATTTAGTAACTTCTGACACAACTTTCTAGAATAGGCTTTAGTAAATGCGATTATGTGTTGACATGACCTTTGACTTACAGTCTAACAGAGCAGATTAGAACAATCTAATATTTTATTTATTTTATAATATTGTTTCATAATAAAATAAAAATGAAGTACAACTATATATTCATATTGAGACAAGGACATACCTACTACTGGTATATTATGTCTACGATATGTAAATTATTATATGGTTAAAAAACTAGAATAAATAACATTTTAAATTTGTTTGTAGGTTGATTATTATGTCAAAAATAATGCAATAGAAGCAAATATTAATTTAAAACATTTATAAGGACTGACTACAGGTATTTGGTAGGTATTAAAAACAATAAAATGTAAACAAAATATCACGTAACTTAAATTGAATATATTTAATTACTTATTAATTAAACTATTGATATTCTTTATAATTGTAGCCGTCGGTGCATTATTAATTAAATACATCACAAATATTTTAATTAATTAAGATAGATACGCTGAGAATGTGATGTCGCACATGCAAGTGATCGTAATATATAAGCGATCAAAGAAACAGTTTTAACGAGTAAAATAACTGAACTGTCAAGTTTGCTTTTATTTTACGGTTCGTTATTCATTGTTTGCTTCTCCGGCATATAAATACCAACTTATGGGTACCTTAGTGCAGTACAGTAGCTACCACATTAAAGGGAGTCCGTCGAGAGTACTTAAAATTGACTGCTATGTAATAGAAGTTAAGTTTAAAATGGCGTGAGCGTATTACATTAGATTAGGTTATATTTATCGGCGGGGTGTACATCGCATTGGAAGTGCGCGCGGAGGTCAGTGTGCGCGGGAAGTGGGTCAGGGCGGATGCACCGGCGTCGGGCGGGCTCGGACGCAGTCGGGCAGGCTCGGGCGGTCTCGGGCGGGGTCGGGGGCGCAGGCGCGGTGCCGCATCGATCGCCGCCCACGCGGCGCAGCGCCAAGTGCTCCGCGAGTCGCGACGCGAACCCCGGGCTGTGCCCCTCGAAGATGGCGGCGTGAGCGCGCGCCCGCGGCCTCCGGCGGTCATGCCGCGATGGCCAGAGAGGTAACCACGCGACCGCCCCTAGTGCCGCCGACCTTGCGCCCCTTGCGTCGTGACTGACTGACACGCCCGGAGACATGGTTACTATCCTGGTGCCCTCGCCCTCTCGGCCTCCCGACCTCCCGACCTCCCACTGCCGACCGCCGCGCCATACATGCGATGCAACCTGTATTATTCAAATCTGTGCTAGTTTACATATTATGTACTTTTGTGATAGTGTCTTTTCACACGTTTAGAACTATTGATTAGTCGCTGCTTTCATTCAGAAATCTGTATTCCACATTTTCACATTATTTATATGTATGAGCTAGTAGTATCTAATACGACTCACTTTATAATATTTTATTCCTATATAATAAAAATAAATCGTAATCATAATATTATGTGTGCTAGCTTTTACAAAAACAAAGCATATCTATTAAATAATAGTATTCACAAATAAAGTGAAAAACTAAGTAATATTTAATAAAAGAAAGTGTTAATAAATATCGGTATAAAGGGCTAGTGTAGTCGGTTGGCACATGCGTGACAGCGTAGCACCGTAGTCCGTAGCGGTCCGTAGCGCTTGGCGTAACTAGACACTCAGTTTTCACCTCAATTTACTGTTAATTTTAACCATGAAAATAATTTATAGAAATGTATTGTTTTTATTATCATTAGCGTAAAACCGAGTATGATTTACACTCGGTTTTACTCAGTATTATTGTATTTTGTGAAAAGATTAATCCTGGTCTTTCAGAGAAAATCTTCACATAAAAATGGCTAGATTTCAACCCTTTTTAAGGTATAAAGTGTATTAGGTTAATGGATTGCCTCAAAACGAGATATTGTTCGGTAAGATACTATCAATATTAATGCCGATGTCAAGACATGAAAGATGCGCTCAGAATTTGACCAACTCGTCTTCAATCGTACGTATAATATGATTTAGTGTTTTTTAGTTTGACATTGTATCCTGGACTTAACACAGACACTTTAGACAGAGAGGTTCTCTGCTAACCTAGTGCTAAGACACTTTATTCCCATTAAAACACTTCTGTTCGCCACTGTCCTCCGAATTCTCGAGGCGTTACGTGGTGAGTGGCGGAACTTAAAGCCGCGCTTTGCTTCATTTCCAGAGTGAGAAAATGAAAATATAAAGTACATCTTTCTCCCGAGTGAAAATCGAACCTACAACCGTAAAACTCTCCTGTTCTCTATATCTAGCTTTTACAGTCGCACACATATGCCTCTGCACCACAACGGCCCCAATACCATTTAATATTTTTATTTATACAAATATTTTAAGATTTTAATATTAATTCTAACATTGCTCAAAATGTATTATGGTTCCATAGATAATGCCTACAAAGGTTTATTTTATTACTTTAAAATATACAGTATGTGTCTGCTTATATATTATACAGTATGTTTTAGTCGCGTGAAAATTTGACATTTCTACATAGTATACTTAAACGTCAAAAGTTTAAAATAAAACGCCATTTTAATCCTATAGTACAGATGTATCATTCATATGAGTTCTATATATAGAAATATGATAAAATAGCTCCATCTCGCATGTAGCAGGGAAAGTAGAGGGAACCTAGAACTAAAAATATTAAATTATTTATTCCCTGAGTGAGAATTCTCTGATATTACTTCAGGGTAGACATAGAGTATCAAGTGGTATCTCTATATTACATTTTCCACTTATTAGACGATGCGCGCTTAGTACCTAACTCAATGCTGCGTTTTAACAGAACGGACTGTGGAAACGAAAATATTTAATAAATAAATATCTGTAAGCAAATTTCACGAGGCCATCATGCCGAAGTGGAATAGCGTCTAACAGTAAGCGATGGTTGTGGGTATGTTTCCCACTAGGGGAACAGTATTATCTATATTTCCCCTCTGTAATAGGAAAGTCTCTATTTTGGACGAAAAGTGGATAACTTAGTGTTTTTTTTAACTTCACACTGTGTCCCGCACTTTCTAGGGTAGATAGAAGGAACCTGGGAACCTAGTATTACGACACTCCATTTCCATTAATACACTTCCGTTCCTTCACTTTCCGCCGAATTCTTGAAACATTGCGTGTCGAGTGGCGTAGCTCTACGGCGCTCTTCGCCTTATCAGAACCAGGAAATGAATATATTAAATATTTCATTCCTCCGGGTGTAAATCGAGACCACGACCTATAGCGCTTGCAGTCGTATACTTGTGCTCCTGCGCCACTACGGAATAAAACTGGACTCTCCTAGTCTTAATAGTACATATTCTCCGCATACCATACATATAGCAATATGCGGTTTAAACGTAAAGCTTAAAACCATGTTCCCTTAATAGGATTTGAATTCTTATTCGTTATTTTTATTCAAATATTATGAATAATGCTGTTAAGACGATAATTTATTTATGCGCGTATAAACTAAACATTTAAATTTCAAAATGTCTAATAAAAATGGTAGACTGTGTCATTTTAAACTGTCATTAATTTCAGTTAAGAGCTCTAGTATAAGATTGAAATGTATTGAATAATTCACTGTATTACTATTAGAGGTACATTTTTGTGTTATACATATAAATATTTTTTACTTTTATATGATTACTAGCGCTGCGGCTTTAGCCATTTATAGTTTCTAGATAAATGAAGATTTTTTTTCCATCCAGTAGTTTCTGAAAAACTGTTCAGCTTTATCATATTAGTATAGGTATTTAATTAACTTTTATTTCATACTAAATTACTTTAATTTCAATTTCAAAAGACGGCGTTGACACCACCATTTCCGCCATTCACCACAAAATTGGTCGGTGCGTAGAGAACGGAGGCTTAACGAAGCCTCAAGAATTCGCCGGAAAGTGGGAAAATGGCACTGCGTTAAGACACTAAGACACTTCTTAAACACTAGGTTCGCTCTGTCTACTATGCGGGATACAACTTGAAGCTCAAAAACTAAAAACTAAAACTCGTAGTGAAATGAGTGGCAGAACTCAATGCCGCACTTTGCCATGTCAGAAAGTGGAAACTAAAAAAATGGAACTGAAAAATGGATGTCTTCATACAAATTTCCGTCTGTCAAGCCTGATATATATATATATATATAAAAAAACCATGAAGTTAAATATACCACGTAAGGCGTATTGTCCTCTACCTCGTGCAAGATCACACAAACAAAATCTATGCAAAGTAAAAATAGAAGTGAGTGGACTATAATGTACATTATATATATATAGGTACTACTCCAAAGAGGAACACGCCAAAGAGGATCTATAATAGACTAATTTATCGAGTTAGTACGTATTAAAACTTACAAGCTGTAAGATCGATTCGATCGTGAGAGTATAACGAGGCAAGGGATCCGCGTTAATTCCACCACTCAGCGTTAATCCGCCCCCCCAGTTTCTGCTACTAGCGATTTTACTTGCGGCTGTTCATTATATTACAATTAAAAACAATTCTATAAATAAATAATATTAATAGCAGAGTAGGCAGAAGGAACCTTGGAACTTAAGTTGTTGTTAAGACATTCCGTTATCCAGACACTTCCGTTTTCTAATTTCTTCTATATATTTTATAATTATTCCAATCGACCAGATTAGATTACAATAACTATAAAATGTTTATATCGGCATCTGACAGATAAAGCTTGGCGTTGAGTTTCCTCAGAAATAAGCAATGTCAAAAACTCAGGCAGAAAACAGAGAATAGAGTGTGTTGACACTAGGTTCTCTTAACCTACTCTTCAATAGTGCTTGTATATGTAGGTGATGTATATCGTGGTATACATGGTATGGCATACTATATAAGAATGGCAAGCAATATTTCTGAAAGAAGCGAAAACTATAGAATGGGATACATTTATCTTCATTTTACAACTGTAAAATATCAAAGATTCTTCCCCTCTTCTTTATCAGATATAAATATGTGCATATAATGTTAAACAATAATAATTCAACAATTAAACCGACGACCAATTATAAACTACCTATATTATAGACATATGTACTACCTATGTCCCCTCTAGAAATGCATGCAGGATACAGCGAAAAGTTAAAAACATACTCGAAACAAGCCAACGTTTAACGTTTTATTTATGTTTGCCATTCAAATTACATTCGATCTATATAAATAACCTTGTCTGAAACCATTCAAGATCACATTAGCGAGGTTTCTTTATCAAACGAGCGAGTGTCGTGGTTTTGCAAAAGGCTGAAATTATAATATTGTAGCTACTCTTCCTCTGTGTGACTCTTTTTTACCCGATTAGTCCTCGATTCGTCGAAATCTATCCTTAATATTTTAAGGCTGATGAGTTTGCTTGGTTGACCGTGTGAATCTCAGGAACTGCCAATTTGAATTTAAAAGGTCTCTTATATTTCATCGTCTCCATAGGCTTTGTTAAATAACAAAAATGGTTTCGATACCTCACAAATGTGATATCAATCAATATCAATTGGAATTATTCTTCTTTTGTTTGAAAAGGTGTACTTTCCACATTGTGGTCATAAAGCCAGTATCTCATCAGGGAATCCTGAACAAAAAGTTTAAAAATACATAATCAATTTTTGTAATTACGTACCTTAATATGTTTTTCTATTTTTACCTTTTAAAAATCGTGTGTTCTCCTATACTGTAAGGGGCTCTTTATATGCAAATATGTCAAGAAACCAATCCATAAAATTAATATACGAAAGGGTATGTTAATTTTCTCTATAAATATAAATAGATTACTTATTATACGAAAACAGTAGGCAATTAACTTTAGTGAATTGGTGGTAAATTATTTAGCATATACCTTCTTATTTAGCTTCACGTAGAGATACAACTACTAGAGTACCTAGAGGGAACAGAGCGCCTAATGCTACAATCTCGGCATACCTGTTTCGCCTTGTCCACTATCATCAATCTCTTCATACATACCTTCCGGGGGAGCCTTATGCTTTTTACTTGACTTTCCTGCAGTATCACCAACACTGTGTTTTCGAAGGTTTCGAGGTGTGCCTCTGCCTCTATTGCCTCTCGCTTTTCGTTCATAAATCTTTTTTGGTATTGCTTCATCACTCTTCCGATCGACGTCCTCAAACCACCTGAGCACTTTCTTTTCATTCTCACTGTGACATCCTCCGTTAATTCTGTGCATCTCTTAATCGTGGATTCGTTAGTTAAACTGACTCCGCATATATACCTTATACAGGGTGGAATTGTCAGCACCACTTTAAATGAAACCACAGTTTTAACTACTCTATAAAAGCCTAATATAATTCGGAAAAAAAATAATTCTCAAAAATGAAAAAGTTTTTTTTTCAAACAAAATAAATAATAAAATTATCGTTTTAAAATAAAACGCCATTTGTAAAGTAAAACATAGGCACGCACACACTTACCTGTCAAAGCGGCAACGTCGCATACGTATGTGTGCGTGACACGAAATACAGGTATGGATAAAAATCGTGAAATGAAAAAAAAATCCTACGTCCAAACCGTTGAGGTACCTTGATTATTTTCTTTAATTCTGGGTTTGAAATATTTTACTCTATATGCACTTTCAGTAAAAGAAGCGCTGCCTCTTCCACCCTGTATAATATAACTTCTTAAAATAATTAAACCAGCTTCACGCTGTATCCCGTACAAAGCAGGGTAGGCAGAGGGAACCTAGTGTTAAGACACTCCCACTTTCCGCCGAATTCTGGGTGGGCGTGTGGCCGTGTTTTGTCTCTCTATGTTACAACCAGATCTGATGGTCTACATCCTGAATGTAGTAGGATAACTTCATTCCCATTTTTCGGATAATTTTCAAGGTGTTATGAGCGAAAAAATAAAAATTCCTCCGAGTGGAAATCGAACCCACAATCTTCGCGTTTACAATCAAACGCTTTGGTTTATTTATAATAAGAATTACATTTCTAAATGCAAATATAATAGGTATATCCCCAAATAAAATTCGAATTCACAACCAAAAAATCCCCATAAGACAACGTCAGCATTAGATAGGTCTAAAATTTTAAATAGAGACTACGTTTCAACAGCGCGAGTAACACGACCCCTGTAAAGCCTCAAGGGCGAACCACAAATAGCACTTAGGCTAGTTTCAAGTATAAAAAAAAAGAAATGCCCAGATTAATATTCTTTTCGACCGCATATTATGATTTTTTTTAAACAAAATGGTGAAATTTTATAATTTGTTAACAAGTTAAGCATTTCTGTTTTTAATTTAAGCTATTGATATTATTGTACATATATATTTATGTGACCCATGGATGTGACGGTTGTGAGTTTGATTCTCACTTGGGGGAATGATTAATTTCTTCGCTTTAGTAACAAGACGAAGCGAGGCGTTGAGCTGCGCCACTCAAACCACAATGTCTCGAAATATCTGTGAAAAGTGGGGAACGGAAGTCTTAATATTGGGTTGCCTACCCAGCTGTATAGAGCGTTAGGCTAAAGAAAACTAGTGGCCGCCCGTAACAATCTTTGCCTCCCATTGTATATTATAGATAGGTAGAGGAAACCGAGCGTTAAGAGGGAACAGACAGAATGTACTTTCACGTCACGGTTTCCGTCCAATTTTCTAGAAAAAATTCGAGCATTTTGGTCATTTTCTGTTGATATCTATAAATAAACCAATGTGGAACCCTAGCAGCCAAGCTAATCTTTAATATTATATGAATACTCGTATAGCGCCTTAAAACTACTTCTACTACTAGGCCGTCGTCAAGCCGTCAAGGCCGTCAGCAATATCTAGAAAATTAAGCACTGATTGAGGGACGGAGTGTATATATGTCAATACAAAACTCCCCATTTTTATAATTATTTATCCATACGAGCGAAGTCGAAGGCAATATTTAGTTTTTAAATAAAACACGATGCATAACATATTCTCTTGTAGTTGGCGAGCTTGCCTGCCTATCAACTTTATCTTATCTGCATGCAAGTAGCCTTGACCTTCACCATACTGAGGTTTAAGATTATTTTTAATTAAATAGTGCTAGTGTCGCAGTGTGAATTTTTTTTTAGCTTCACGGTGGTTCCCGCACACAGCAGGCTAGGCAGAGTGAACATAGTGTTAAGACACTCCGTTCCCCACTTTTCACCGAATTCCGGAGGTATTGCGTGTTGAGTAGCGGAACTCAACGCCGCAATTTTGCCTCGATACCAGAGGGAAGAAACGGAAATATAAATTTGAGTAAATATTTCGTTTCTTCGAGTGGGGATCGAACCCACAAGCGTCGCGTTATAGTCACACCCTAGTCACCCCATCCAATTGCGCCACGACGGTCACATTTATACTATTTATATTTTCAAATTTATAATATATATAAGTATATTTATATGTTTACAATAAAAAAATAAACAAATAGGTAATTCATTCGATGTTTATTCGAAAATCTAAGTATCAGACATTAAACATTTTATAATTCGACAATTCCAGCAATCTTCCTTCTAATATAATTACTAAAATAAATTTATCTAAGACGATATTTATATACATATTTAAATTACAACAATTAGACATTACCTCAAAATAAAAACGGAAAATATAAAGGTTAGGCCTTTGGGCACCAATAGACACACTTCCGGTACACCACGTTACAAAGCCAGAAGAATGAAAATATTGAATACCGGAAGCCCGTGCGGCTACGCCCGCTTGAAATGTATAAATATTTATTTAAGTGTATTTAAGAAAAAAACCGTCTAAGCGCAAGTCAGACTCGCTTACAGAGAGTTCTGTACCAATTTCAGGAACTTTTGTCGAACTAAGTACTTTAAATTGACATAACTTTTTTATTTATGAACCGAATGTAATAAAATAAACCCTAGATGTTTTTGGAAGATTGCCAGAATCCAACAGTGAAAATTGCATCTAAATCGGTTAAGCCAATTCTGAGATTAATGATAACAAACGCACAGACAAACAGGCAAAAATCATTGTATTGGGTTCTATTACGTTTATAAAGGTTCCCAATAACATTTTTTTAAATTATCCAAGTACAGACATCAACCCTCTTGTGATTTTATTATAAGTATAGATTTAAATTTCTCCAGTGGTAATCGAACCCACAACCGCGTTATAATCTCACACTTGTGCCTCAGCACGACGACTTTTTCTTTAAAAAAATGTAAAAAAATATATAAAATGTTACAGTTTACGCGCAGTTCACGCTCCCTTTCATCTCCTGACTTCTAAAGTAGACTCTACACTTGAAAGCGTTATATATCTCGGTCTCTGTACCACTTATATCTTGCAGCTAAGCATTTTTAGCATAAATTCAGTTTTTTTGTATATTTTATGCATTAGATTGTATATTGTTTGTTTGACTATGTTTTTCTCACATAGTATAAATCTCTAGGTAATGACGAATAAATTGGACATTTTTTTTTCATTTTCACGCTGTATATGTTTGTTGTTTAAAACTAGCTAGTGCAAGATATTTGCTAACTCGAATTCTTATTATGAACTTATTTATATTTAAAATTTACCTTAGGTATTCACTTGTAAACAGTGGAGTTGGTTGGATAATAGATATTGCTTACATAAAAAAAATAATCAGAGGGCAGTCTTAGCACACAGGAACACAAGAGTGCGACTGTAAAAGCGATAGGTTATAGATTCGATTCCTACTTCAGAAATGAAATATTTAAAATTTTCATTTCCTCGCTGTAACTAAAAAAAAACAGCGTGGCATTGATTTCTGCCATTCAACACACAATACCTCTGAATGCGGTGGAAAGTGAGGAACGGTAGTGTCTTAATGGGAACAGAGTGTTTTAACACTGACTTCTCACGTCCCCTCTCCCTACTCTACTATGTGCGGAATACAGCATGAAAGTAAAAAATATCATACATCTAATTATAGCGAATATGGGAGAGGAGCGCTTGCCATAGCGGAAATTCTTAGAACCATCTTGACTGATGGCAATGGCCCTCGAAAACACTGTGCCAGTTTTAGTTGCCCTTTAAAAATATATTGGTGTGAATTTTTAGTCACATTTATAAGTGTTTAGGGCACAGCTTCCGTTTATTTTAATATTAGATATTGTTTACTTTTATCTATTTTTTTAGGTTCAAACCCCCAATAAATACATGGGCATACCTAGAAATATTTTCCAGGGGGGCCTGGACTTTAGCATTGAACAGATCTGTTCGTGTTTCGTTTTGTCGGTTTTATTTTATTTTTATGGTATTTTTTGTTACTTTTTTCTATGAAATGTCTGTAAATTTTTACTTTTCACATTTTTTACACGGAAAATACCGTATAGGTTTTGATTATGCAGGGAATTTCATACATTGCATTGAATGCAGCAAAATCGATGGATAAATACTCGTATCTTTGGATTGCGTTATCTTAGAAGCTTAATTGTTTCTGTGCTTAAGGGACCGTAGACATGAATATTTGATATTAATTTCAGCTTGATACATCATGACGGAAAACGAAATGATGCTACGGAACCCTAAAAACAGCTAAAGTTAGTGAGATGCTGAAATAAATAAATAAATAAAAATGTCCTTATAATATTTGCCCGTATTGAGCTCAGAAAACGTTTTTTTCTTAGTAAATACTTACACCACACTAACTAACCTCCTGTAAATAACGGATCAAAGAAGAACTGTTTATTTTTAAACTTTCTATAATGTTTTTCGTTACAATGCATTTAATGATAAAACTAAACACGGCGTTGAGTCCTGCTACTCAACACTCATAGTCTGATATAAATTGGGCAGTGCATGGGGAACAGAGTGTCTTAACACTAACTTCACTTTATTTACATTGCTATATACGGGGTACAGTGTGAAGCTGAAACAAATTGTTAGGAAGGAATAAAAAGACGAAAATAACAGTCAATAGGAACTAAATAGTATGTTAGATATTTTGTAAATCAAAATTAATAATTAATATTAAAAAAAAATCTGATATAACTCACAGACAAACTGACATAACTAACTTAATCACTCCGCTATTAGTTCCCTATGGACAAGTGGAAATTGGGTTAAGTTAGTTAGTCAGTTGTAATTAGAAGTATGGTATGACGCTTGATACTATTATTATTCATTTTAAATTTAACACGGTCTTTCTTTTGTAATAATTCTATTAATTAAAAAAATATATCAGCTTCGAGCTGTATCTTGCATACAGCAGGATAGGCAGAGGGAACCTAGTGTTAAGACACTCTGTTTTCCGCCGAATTCTGAAGGCAGTGTGTGTTGAGTAGCGGAACTCAACGCCGCGCTTTGCCTCGGCACCAGAGCGAATAAATGAAAATATAAATTTAAAGAAATATATTATAACGTGATGATTGTAGGTTTAAAAGTGAAATGTCTTAAAACTAGGTACCCACCCAGGTTGCCTCTGCCTACCCTGGTTCAAGCTATGTGCGAGATACAGCGTGACGCTAAATAAATGTATGTATGTTAATACATAATTGCTATATGTATGTTATTATATGTCTGTATATAAATAGACAAATAAACACATTACCTTTCTTTGTGTCGCCAATCAGGTAAAAACTGTCAAGTTGAGGTCTATAACCCAACATACTCTACAAACAACAAGGATTTTATACTCTTGTAAGATTACTCTCCCTTGTATATAAAATATACATAAATAATGTGTACCTTAATGTATTTCCACTATGTTAAAATGGACGGGGCTTTTAATAAAATATTTCATAACCAAAATTAAATGTTTAAGCTCCACGTCTAAAATACTTTACATTGCTCTAATAGCAACGATGTCGCCTACGCCGTAGCACGTCTACGTATTTTAAAACATCGGCATCGGGGCAACGGACTGGGTTGAACGAATATTCTTATTAAAAATACCTCACCACCTATAAATTACACATCGAGCTCCGCCAATAAGCATTAAAAACCAACTAAATGAGCGTGGCAAGCCTCGTAACCGTTTCCTTTGATTCACCGGTATGAAAGAGCAGTGAATAGGCGGGCGTATCTTAAATAGAGATAGTTTGGAGTAACCGTGGTTTCGCCGATTTGCATCTCATTGATACGCAACCTCAATTTGGCGACATATAAATATAAATTTCTATCTTTAGATGCGGAGAAACGGTCCATACGATGAAATTATATAGCTTTGTGAGGCCGAAAAGTGCACTATCGGTGTTGTTAATTTCGAAGATGTTACGGCATCGGGTAGGGCGCTGCAGTGCGGGTCCGGGGCTCCGGCGGGGGCGCGGGGCGGGGGCGGGACGAGGCGGGGGTGGGCCGGGGCGGCGGGGGCGGCGGGAGGAGGGCGGGCGGGGGAGGCCGCGACCCGGTCACGAGTCACGAGTCGCGAGTCGACAGTGCGGTCGCGGCGCTCGCCGGCGCACCGCGCCGCCCCCTTCTGTAATCTATAATAAGATGCTCCCGTTTTACCTTGACGATGAACGATGAACTAGGATAACACTTAAACTCGCATGTGATAACCGACGATTGTGAATGAAGCACTAATTACAATAGATAGCGATGTGTTCCCAATTTTACAGATGCTCAAATTAGTATTTTTACACGTTGTTTAGTGATTTTTATTAGGTAGTGCCGTTTGTGGCCGTATGATTTAGGGTCGTGCCTCTCAGTCGCATGTGTATATCTCACGGGTGGAATTCATTTTTAAGCTTATATATTGTTGGGGGTTTCTTTGATGCGATAACGGAATCTTTTGCCGCGACGATCGTTTACGTTCTTTAACATTTGCTTCAGCAACTATGAGAAAGACTTCAACTAATTGTAAAATAGATTGGATAAACAGAAAAGTGAATTTAAAGTGAAGTAGCAAGTGTGAGTGAGTGTCGTGACAATGATAGTCGAAATACAAGAGGTAACTTTATGTGTAGACCCCGACCATGCACTCCTCATCGCTCATCGCGACATCCTCTAAATACATCGTACATCGTAGTACCTCTTATTATATTATTTGCGAGTTCATCACACCGAGGCGCCGACATCGAATAAAATAAATGGTACCAAATCACTTGTAGTTTTACTTTAATTATATTATGTTTACGAATGTTTTTTGATTGTTTTCATTGAAAGTTTTATGAAAAAAAAAACAAACGCTTTTGCTTCTCGTTCAACTTTTATTTGGCATGTCAATTAAGTCAGCTGATCAGTGGTGTAGTGGGGGCCCACGCCTGTTGATTCCACCTTGCCCAGCATTGGGCAAGTCCAGTCTAGATTAAAGATCGTTGAGGGCGATGTCAGTAGGTCAACGCACAGTGCGTGTGGCGGGGCGTGTCAGGGAGGGCAAGAGGGGACGGGGGGTACGAGGACGAGGGCGTGAGAGGGTAGGGGGCGCGGGGGACGGGGGTGCAGGTCGCTCGGGCGTTGCACCGCTGCATCCAGTGCAGGCTCTACGCCGGCTACGACGGCTACGACGTAGCGCCTACGCTTATGCTTGTCGAATGATTTAATAATGAAATACACTTGTTTTGTTTTAATTGAGTAAAATTTCAACCAATTGAATGGTAATTACGAGATATCGGTGAACAATAATTTGTTTACAAGCAAAAAATCATAGTGTATTGTATAGAAATCAATTTTAAACATAAAAGTTTTAGTTTTAGCTAAAGAACATTAAAAATTATAAATATATAGAAAGAGTAAATTTTGATAGCCGGGCTGTTTTTAATATCTGAGTAGTGCGAATACCATTTATTTAGCTGGTTTCTTTATTTTCGATTTTATTACACAGCCATTGCATTTTATAGTAACGTCCTCTCATTAGCGCTAATTTCAATTTCGCATACCATTGTACATAATAAAAACTATCATACCGCTTTATTCCTATAAATGATAATAAGATTTGTATAATAAGTCTTTTTTTATAGAAAAAAGATTAGAATAAGCATGTAATACAAATAAAATATTATATTATTAATTACCAAGATTAATTATCTGATGAATTGTTTGAAAACAAAGCGGGTTCAAATCCTATTTTATAAATTAAAAAATAAAAATTATAAAATGTAGGTGACAAATGGTAAATTTTTTTTGATAATATGGAAAAAGTGTTTTAACTAAACAGTGTGTTTGTTATCAGGAGGTTAGAGGGAAGAGGCCTTTTAAGATATGGGACAGTTCGCGAAACGTGAGGAAGGGATTGGTGGTGACTAGCTTCGAGGAGCTTATACACAGAGGTAAGTTTTTAATATACTTAATAAGAGAAAAATTATATTTTTTTAGTGTTACTCTCTCTCTCTCTTTCTATACTAATTGTTTTGATAAACGAGCTAATCTCAGGAACAGATTGGAATTCAAAAATTCTTCTTTTGTTGGATATTCCATTTGTCATTTTTATCTGTGTTCAGAAAAGCCTTCCGTACTTAAAATCTGTCATTCGTCATACACTCTTAGAATTTTTCCGGTAACAGTAACGGTAATAGTACGGCGAACACGCAATATGGGCTCGTTTCCAACTCTAGATAATGAATTATTTTAATTTTCCCCGCTCTGATGAAAACATAAAGCACGACGTCGGATTCCACCGAAGATTGAAGAAGAAGATAACCGAGTTTCTTAACACTAGGTTCAACTTTTCACGTTCCTCCATTTCGGCATTTCTCTCTCTACTTTTTTAACGTGAAAACAAAAGATTAAAATTACTAAAAAAGGTATTAGACATATTTATACGCCCTTCTTTCTTAAATTTAGATAAGTAGCCAAAATTTATGAGGAAAATTTATTCATGCCTTATTTCTTTTTATATCTTTAGTTATTCAATAAAATTGAACTTCATCAAAAATGTATATCGGTATAAATAAATAATACTACACATAATTATTATAATAGGTATACATGTTTTTAGCCTCAGGCTAACGTTATATGAAACGAGTGGCGGAATTCAACGCCGCGCTTATTAACAATTGGAGAATTAAAATAAATAATTCCTTTGAGTAGGAATCAAACTCACAACGACACAACCATCTCTATATGTATACATACAAACAGATTTATACAAATATATAATGTATATGTCATATATTAAAATATATAGTATATAATTTCGCCTTGGGTCGCTAATAGTAGCGTAGAATCAAGTAATAGCAATTAAACATCAGTCTCAACTCCCAAGATGCACCCAGCACTCGCAACTTAGGGAGGTCAATAAGATTTGCCGCAGTTGTACGTATGACCCGCTTTCGTCCTCGCCCAGCCTAGTTTACTAGCATCACTCTAAATCCGATCAATTGCGATGGTGAAATAATACAATTTAGAGCTTAGCCACAAAATACTAAGCCGTAGTGATAAATTTCTCTGTTTATCCTCTCCTATGACTATAACAGTAAATTTTTGTGAAAAACGCGACATTTTTGTTAATTAAAAGTCTGTCAGTCTTCTTTTATTTTTTTTTATATAACCTGCATAGTGTTTTTTGCACCTTTCGCGTAAAAAGAACATATTGTGGTTTAGATGATGGTTCATAACGCCGCAATCATTCATCCAATGGCAATCAAAATCCTCTCGTTAGAGAGTTTACATTTAAGACAATTAATGTACGAGTATATTATAAAATTTAAAACATAAGTATATTATAAAATTTCATAATCTGAGTCTCAGAATCTGTCATTCAGAATCATTTCAGAATCTCTTACTTATGAGTTAAGTTCCCTAATCTGGAGCTAATCCTGGCTGATGATGGCTGGGGATGATGTTTAGGTATATGATAAAAATATATGATTTAATTTAATTTGCAATAATTTATCCTAAACATACAAATATTGCAAACTCTCTCCCCTCTTGAAAAACACGGTAAACGTATTAGTCCAAAAAATGACCGAATTCCGAATACGAACTGACTTCTCAAAATGCTTTTCGAAATCTGAAAAATATGAAAAAATATTCCCTTATTCTGAATTAATTATAGTAACTGTTGAGTCACATTGGTTTCTGTTTTTTGTGGCTTGGGCGTGCAAATCCCATATAGGCTTTTATCTTAAACAAGTCGAGTAAAACATCTTACACTAAGTTAATTTATGTATTTAAGTGCTTTTGACTAGAATTCAGTTAATTAGAGATTTTACCTCGAAACGAAAATGCATAAAGATTTTTTTTATCTTTAGATATATATCTCCCGTGGTGAAGACGTAAAAATCTTAGTGTGACTTCACTTCACTCTCAACTTTCCAATCATTTGGACACATTACTTGTTCGGTAGTGTTATCTAACGTAGCACTTCGTCTAACCAAAACGGTAGAACTATTAACATTAACTAAAACATTTTACTCGTTTTGTTCGTTCAAGTATTCCGAATAAAAGCCACAACTTTCTTCGCCGGAGAATTTGAAAAAAATCCTGGATATAGCTCACTTTATAAAAAATATTTTTTCCAGGGAAAGAGAAGCTATCAGTAGCGGCGAGCGAGCCAGTGCGGTTGGTGTTAGAGAGCGACGGCACGCAGGTCGAGGACGGCGAGTACTGGCGCACGCTCCCGCCCAACACCGTACTGCTGCTGCTGCGGCAGGGGGAGAGATGGTATCCGACGGGGGTCGACGTTATCAAGGCTGGTTAGTTCATTCAATTGGTGGATCGCATTCAATGTTTAGTTCATTAAACGTTGTAAGTGAGTTAAAGATCTGGCATTGTAATTGTTAGCGTCGTTATAGAATATTATTATTTCCTGTTGTGCTTCTATTAACGTTTTGCTTTATTGAGCTACTTGCTTCTCAATGTTAATTTATTTTTCCAGCTATATCGGCGATTCCAAAAATTGTATGCGAGACAATACACGCTCTCGAACTACACGATGAAACACCTTCATGGAAAATCATGGACAACAAGGGGCGTGTCACAGTGGTGCTGCATTGGGACCAGCGGCCGCAGGCGTCGCCTGCCGCTCGCTCGCCCTCGCGGCAGGCGAAGCCCGACCGCCGGCCCTCGCTCGTTATACAGACCTCCCTGGAGCGCCCGCAGCCTCCGCCGCCGCACATCACTGTCGTGAACCACGATGAGCCCGGCCCCGCACGCGCGCGTCTCTCCCGCGCACCGTCCTCCCTCGACCACCACGTGCACACCGCGGAGTGCCGCGCGGCCGCCCCACCGGCCCACACCCCCGCCGCCCACGCCCACGGCCACGCGCACCGCCCGCCCACCGACGAGTGCGACTTCCACTGCTGCGCGCTGCACGAGGAGGGCCGACGCATCGCCGTACACAAGAGCGTGGCCACCTCGCCCATACAGGACTCGCAGCCGCGCGCCTCGCCACAGGGCCGGCCGAAGGGTCACGTGCGATTTCTCGATGCCGAGTCCGCGCGACGCGGCGATCGAGACTCGTCGGAGAGCGAAACCGAAAACACCCTAGTCGAAGATGAAGCGGTCACGTCTGAGAAGTTTCTATTGTTAATCGATCAACTGAGCGTCGACCAGAAGCGGCATTTGACCATCAAAGATATCGGTATTATTCTCGAACGGCTCAGCTCCAAGATCCTAGACGTTGAAAGGCTTGACCGAGAGTCGGAGTCCGATGACTGCTACAACTGGACGATCAAAGCGACAATTCGGGGCGACGCGCTGAGGGAACTGGGTGTCATATACAATGGAAACTACTATGCGATTAGCGAACACCCCGGCTACCGGGAGGAGAACGAGGAGGCTGGTGACGAGGGCGAAGAGGAAGAGGAGGAGGACAGACTCTGATCGGGCCTGTGCGGCGCCGCCGTGCCCGCCGCCGCCGCGCTGCGCCTAGCGCTGTGCCGCGTCGCCGCGCGCTGACCCGCCGCACTCCGTCGCCCGCCGCCGCACTCCGCCGCCCGGGGCCTTCAAGCAATAATACCACCGAGTCCCGCGGGTGAGGCGACCGTAGTCCGGTACCGGCCCTAAGATTGTCGACTTTATATTAGAGGGCTGTGTGAACACCGGCGCGAGTCGTTGAATCATTGTAGGTAGTGAAAACAGAGCTCATAGCGATTGTATGTCGCGAAAATTAAAGACTTTTTATGAAATTTTCAAATGGTCACTCGCTCCGTCGGCTCGAGCCGCGTGGGCAGATGTGTTAACGTTAGTTAATAAATAGGGAAATAAAGTAAGTAAAACTGACTTCCTCTCGATTCCTATGGAGGCTAGCGTACCGGTCAGTTATCGAGCACATTTTTGAATCGATACAACGCACTTTTGCGTGCTATCGATCGTGTATTGGATATATACATACATGTGTACGTACAGTACCGTAGCGTATTCTATTATATAACGTCCGGCGTTGTCGGCGACGAACAGCAGCACAAATATTTATCATCAACATTATGGTCTTTATAATTAGGTAATAATAAATTATAGACGACTTATTAGCAAAGGAATAAGGTGCCATAAATCCGCTGCTTTTTACTAACTATTTAATTTACCTAATATATTGTTTTATCCTATGCGGCTAATTTCGATCACGATCACGACATCCATAGTCGAAGGTAGGCCTAAATAAGAAATCGTTTCATATTCAATTAACATTAGAACATCAACAAAGAAATACCATTACGTACGTGGGTAAGGCGACAAAGAACAATAATGGCAAGTTTGTTTTGTGACGAACTTGGCTCGACTCGCGTCGTCGTCTGTCGTTAGGTTTGAGGGTTTGAGGGCGTGTGGGCTAGACTGATGAGCGATCGCTCTTTTTGCTTTATTTAAAATTTACCAGTAAGTTCGCGGATGTGGCTCTCGGCCTCGAGACGAGCCGACGTTTCACAGAAATACTCTTAATAAATATAATAAAGTGAGCTAGCTGAATGTTTAAAAAAAAAAGGTTGTAACTAAAATACGAATATACCACACAGCGTCACATCGTGCCAAATTGGTATTTGGTAGTCGTAAGTCAAATCTTGTATTGATAAGATCTATGATATCGTAGCATTATTGTATAATGTTTTTAATTTTTGTATAGTACTGATATGTGAATTGTATGATATATGGAAGTTTAATAAGTTTTACGGCTCCGGCTGGAATAAAATGTATAGTTATTTTAGGTGTAATGTTAATAATTATTAAAATTATTATCTATAGTAGATGTCGGTGCAGCGTTCTGTCGGCAAACGACTGTATACATATTGGTGTACGATACCTGTTGTAATTATGTGCTGTCCGTTTATTTCCAAGTTGACAACGGTTCATGAAAATTATTTAGAGCTACTAAGTTTTCTAGTCTGTGGTTAACTACTGTGTGAATGGACGAATGCTTGTTTGTTTTTAATTTTGGCGTTTGTACAATGAATGTAATGGTAAGATTTAATATTGGGTGTGTTGCTTAAAATTTTTGTAATTAAAATTATTTTATTAGAAAAATTTTAACCAATTCAAGCGGAATGTCTGGTCTTTTTTATTACAAGAATTTCAAAGTGATATGGATGGTGTATTTTGAACGTTAATTTTTTTTCGGCGAGCAAATATCATATACGATTGTCACTTAATATGCCTTATAACAAAAATTATTTCTTTATAACTATATAATAAATAGAATCGCATAATTGTAATAGCTACTATTGGCATATGTAATAAAAGCTGTGAAAACATGCTCTTCTCATGGTAAATAAATAAAAAAATTTTCATGAACCGACAGAAAACCACCATTTTGATGTTTTGATACATAAATTATAAGAATTTGATTTTAAGGTTTGATATTGTGACATGTCTTTATTAATTCTAATTAAATAATTTCTATAAATTACTATTGCTATAAAATTTTAGGTGAAGCTATTTCGAAAGTGGCCGAGTTACACAGAGGTATAACGAGATGCGGAAATTAAAAGATCGACTCTAATATTACATAGAAATTTAAAAAAAGTGAATTAATCGCATGTTGATCGTAGAAACAGAGTGTTATATATGAGAGATTTTTTTATTTGAAATACCAGTGACTTCAAATACTTGTTAAAAATTTAAATTTGTTAGACAATTTTTTAGACATCCATTATAAAGTTCAAATTGCTTATTTTATCTGTTGAAACATAACTGGCACATAGAAGAATTATTATTCCTACCTAGCCAATTTAAAGATTGTGAGAGAATATAAAAATACAACCTTTACCTCACGTTTACAATTAAACATCATGTAAAAATTGTACGTATGACAAGACATAAAAAAAACTGCCATTGAAGCGCTTTTCGCGACTTTACTTGTAGTATAATTATATTAGTTTAGCATTTATCCACTTTATACATAATATAAGTTTCAATGAAATTTTTATTAACACGTAAGTAGGGGTGCCATTAACAAACTAGGTGTAAGAATTATTATTTTAAACGCAGGTATCGGGTACGCTTTAGTAAACGTTAGGACTGAATCCAATAATGTGAATACTCTAGGAAAAAATTGTCGTATTTTTTAATTTATATGTTTATAATAGCTTTAAATTATTATAAAAATTCAATTATTGAGACGGTGGTCAACAGATGGGTACTTTGCGTATACAATTTCATTTAAAAAAAAATCTACATGTCAGGTTGTATTGAATGAATGAAAGTTCGCGCTCATTCTATAATGTCAAAGCGAAAGGAAAGATGTGCCAAAACAAAAAAAAAATATATAAAATAAAATAAATCTATACCTAATTAAAATGAAGTCACTGTTAGTATTTCCTTGTTCAAAGCATACGTAATCTTTTATAAAATTATAACATAAAATAAAAAATATGATAATCGACACAAGAAAGCACTACATAGAATAATTTTAATGTTATGTGCCAAGTATCGTGTTAGCTGAACACGCTGAGTGGAGGTGGGTGTAATTTTCTTTTTTATATTTACAGTACGGTTGGTGATTCGTGGCTGCCCTAAGGTTAGGCTGTAGAAGTTATCGCGCAGATTTGATTTTAGGATTTTTCTTAATTTTGATTATTTTCTTCCCAAGTTAACAATGCGCCAAAGTTCAGAAAGCTTAACAAGACGGCGGTCACGGCTCGTCGAACTTACTGTACCCAGATTGTTGGTTCCCCTTTTGTTGTACACAATAGGTTCCTAAAATAGTCACATTTGTTTAGTTTGAAGCAAATTTAACGGTATAAAGTCGAATCTATAAGTTTTATGCGTGATTTAAAGTCGTTAGACGCGACAATTGGCTTTAAACTCAATATTATAAATCATTAAATACAGTACAATCGAAGAGTCGTGGACGCCCTGAAGTAACACATAGATGGCTGCCCAGATTTAATTTAACGATTTTTTCTTAATTTGATAATTATTTTGACAAAAGTGCGATGCGCAAAAATTTAGATCTCAACTACATGGCTTCAACTCGTCGACTTTACTGTACATTTATTGTCTCGATTTATAATCAACCAGTAAACGCTAATTGTTGTCTCTGAGTATGGCTGTTAGTGTGTGTAAGCGTTGCCATTTCGTTGTAATTTTCTTTTTGTAAATATCGAAGTCTACTTGTTAAATTATAATGTAAACTGTTATACATTTTATTTCATAATATAAAATTTCAAGTGATATTTAATTATTTATAGTAATATAAACAAAAATGTAACATTAAAATTTATTCAATTCATATATTGTATGGGACTTCGATATATAATATGGAATCGTATATAATTATTAATTTATTAGCGACGACTGAAACACCGATTTCCGTTAGTTACATTAAGAAACATCTCGAAAAAACTTCACTGCCACTAAATTAATAATAAAAATATTGGAAATGATTACACTGGCGTTTTACTAATATTTTTAATTTAAATTTTATTGTGTATATAAGTATCCCGCTTATGGCAGGGATAGTAGATCTCCGTTCCCATTTTTGTTCCCCATTTTCCGCTGAATTCTGGTGGAAAACGTTTTAAATTTTTACCTTAAGAAAGAAAACTATAAAAAGTTTTAGAAAACATAAAAATTTGAACGAGATTCAAACGAGTGCCTCGTGAAAACCGTTCAAGTTTCTAAATAACAATCTTTTATATATTGATAAAATTTATTTATACATATATAACAACAAACTCTTGAAAAATTATCAAAAATTATGACTTTTTTTATTCTATGTTAAGTATACAGGGTGGAAGAGGCAGCGCTCCTTTTACTGAAAGTGCATATAGAGTAAAATATTTCAAACCCAGACCTAAGAAATTAATCAAGGTACCTCAACAGTTTGGACATAGGTTTCTTTTTTTCATTTCACGATTTTTATCCATACCTATATTTCGTGTGACGCACACATACGTGTGTGACGATGCCGCTTTGACAGGTGTGTGCGTGCCTATGTTATACTTTACAAATAAAAGGTTTTATTTTAAAACGGTAATTTTATTATTTATTTTGTTTGAAAAAATAACTTTTTCTTTTTTGGGATTTTTTTTTTCTGAATTATATTAGGCTTTTATATAGCAGTTAAAACTGTGGTTTCATTTAAAGTGGTGCTGACAATTTCAACCTGTATAATATATTTATCAAAATTATTTTTATATAACAAAAACTTTAATTGTACAATTCTTACACAAAATAACACATTTACATTTATTTATACAGATACATGATGCAATTATTTATTTAATATTGTTTTTTCACTAAAGCCACAGACAGATACAAAAATATAAAGGACATGTTTACTATTACTACAATTATAATACATTATTATTACATAACTTTTACATAATTTCACAAATAATAGACACAATGTTTGTAGCACGCTAAGAAACATTTAGTATTTAAAATATTTAATTTTCAACAATTATTATTTTTATTTACTGTGCTTTAAAAGCCAGTATAAATTATTTATATACTATATAACATATAATCCCTGGAAGTAAACTGACTTTAAACTAAAATCGTGTGTAGAAATTCGAAAGAAAAGGTTAAATAAACTAGCTATACTAACATAACATGATATAATAAAAAAGTCTACTTCAAAGTATTTCATTTTAAATTTTAAAAAACATTTTTTCATAATTCATTTCTTATCCATATATAATATCAATTAATTATAGTTTAACATTATTTCATATACATCACTTTTGAATAAAATACAAACAAATCTCACATTTAAACAAAACAAAATCACCATATAATCTCTTTCACTGTAATTAATATAAAAAAAAATTAGAAACTTTAATAGCCATAATTTGAAATTAAATTTCAATTTCTAATCATCCATTGTTACTTAACTTATTTTCTTTATCTTAGCCATTAATTTTAACATGTCTTGATTTATAAAACATTGTCATTATATACAGAAATGATACACAATCTTTCGAAATTAAACAAAATATCCAAAATATTTAATCAGTCATTGAATTTATTTGTGCTTTTTACCTTTTAACGTATTCATAATTCTTGCTCCGATCGTTTTTTTCTTTTTTTCACTAGTTTCGCTAGTGCTGCTTAGGGATTTAGTTTCGGCTGACAGATTTGTGTCTATGTCTATGGTGGGAAGGTTTTCTATGGTAGGAAGGTTTTCCATAGAGGAACTGTCCATTCTTATGGGGGGTAATGCAAGTTTTTCTTTGAATCCATTTATACCACCATTTCTGCTAGTCGATAACTCCTTGATGATCACTGATGATGTTGAGTTGTATTCTATTCTGTAATTGTGGAAGAAAATATTGTATTTGTTTTGAATTTTGTTTAAATATTCTTTAATGCCTTATGTATGTATAAAAATCAGCTTAAACGCTGTATCCTGCACACAGCAGGGTAGGCAGTGGGAAACTAGTGTTAAGACACTCTGTTATCCATTTTATTAAAATATTGTTTTGTAAGTATAATGTAATGTACTCTAATTAAAAGCATAATTATGAAGAAGAAGCCAAGAAGAGTCATGTTAAATCTTAAGTAATGCATGGTTCTCGATTTCACCCATAAAGAATGGGAGATCTATGTGGGTGCCGAGTTCTTCTGTGTTTACTTGGTATAAAATTCAAATTCGCTACTCCACAATGACCAAAGTGTCTTAAAAAAAGTTTATAAATTGAAAAGAAATATATTTATAGAAACAAAAAAACTAAATACCTTGGCTCATTGACAATACGCAAAGAATCTGATAGTCTATACCAAAAATAAGGATTCAAAATGCCTCCGCTCATGTAGTGGAGACAGTGATACTGTGCCAGGAGGTGGGGTATAATGCACTCTCTATACTTTATCGGTATTAACTTTATTTGTTGTTTATCTGAAATGAGTAACAGTATTATTAATATTTTAGGAAAGAAAAGCTTTTAGAAAATATAAAAGAATTTGAATGTAGTAGGATTTGAACCTGGCCAACCGTCTGACGTCCAATAGCTCTGACATTGTCTGTTGAAATTCTTATATGCTTGTTACAACATATTTAAGCTGTTAGCATCTCTCTGTTTAGAATTTTGCAAGAGAGAATGGTAGATACTTATTAAACATTTTTATCATACTAAGCACTACTAGCACAATGATAATTTTAACGAACTATTCCACATATTATCATTATAGTTGTATATTTATTTATCAATATTTTTGCATGTTGTCTGTTTGAAATTGGTCTAAGTGAAAAAATCCGTCTTGCACATTAGTCGACGCGGCGTTTAGTTCCGCCACTCAACACGCAATGCATCCGGAAAGTGGGGCACTAAGCTCCCGCTGCTTACACAGCGTGATTTTATTTTTAAAATAATAAAAGCAACTCACTTATACCATCAACATGTGCCAAATTAGTGTAAAAGGCAATGTCTGAATTTTTCCAAAAGTCTGAGGAGTATATAAGCACCGTGTATCTACACCTGTGTAGTATAAGCCGCGACACCGGCTCCACTCGCGTCGGATGGCCTATTAGCAAATCCTCTTCTGTACATAGCTGTAAAATAAATTTATCTGTATTGTTTTCCTTTTTTGTAGATTTAAATATGTAAAAAAATCAGTTTCACGCTGTATCCCGCACACAGCAGAGGGTAGGCACAGGGCCTAGTGTTATGACACTCCATTTTGCTATAGGCTATAGGATGGGTTGCTAACAAGACAAAATGCGGCATTGGGTTCAGCCACACAACACATGAAGTCTCGAAACAAACTCAGGCGGTCTGTAAGGGATGGAATGTCATAAAAGTAGGTTAATTCTGTATATCTTGTTATACTCGGGATACATTGTGAACCTAAGAAAAGGCAAGGCAGTATTAGTGGCCACACCTTCTACAGAAAACATCACACAGACATACCTTCAGACCTTGGCTCCTCATCCGGATGACCAGCTCATCGACAAAATCCTTATCCTCCCTAGCATGTAACACATATGCATGATATTTCTGCGGAAAACCCAATAGTTTGTCATCATATGTTATTATATCTTTGTCATTTTCATCCCATGTTACAATTTGATGGTCACCATTACTTGGGTTAACTAAAAAGTAATGATAATTATTATTTTTATTGTGTAACCATTGTGGCATAGTGGGGCAGCAAATAACTGTAAGTGTGATATTTGTGAGTTCTATCCCCACTCATGTTATTTTCATTTCTCTTTTCTGTTTAACAAAAGCATCAAGTTCAGCCATTCTACACACATTGTCAAAGTGTGAAGCTGTAAAAATCAACTGGCATGCTCGAAACACCATATATCAAGAATTCAATTCAATTCAAGCTGTGAAAGAAATTAAAAATTTATTTAAATATTTTTGAGGCAGTAGGAAATCAACTGTCTGACTTTATATATGATGGTTAAAAGTAAACCCAAAAAAGAGAAAAGAGTGTTTTAAGTTTTGACATAAGTCTGATAAGTCTTCCTGCCTTCCCTACAATATCTGTGTAATTATATTTACCTTGCCAATACCATATTATTAAATAAGAAATATTAATTATATTATTTAAAATTCTTTTCACATAATTTAGTTGTAATAAGATGGTAAAGTAATTTAGTTCCAACACTATAAAAAAAGGACTTTCTACTTCCAATTTACCTAAAAACTTAAGTATGATCGGTATTGACATCTTAATGATAAGCAAATTTATAGACAATTTAAGATTACAACACTAATAAGTCTACAATTAATCAATAATTAATTAGGTTGTTATCTCAAATCTTTTACAAAAATATTTATGCACATCACTATCTATTTTATCATGTTAATTAGTAGTGAATATTTTAATCTATATTATTAGAATATTGAGAATGTGAATAGTATGGTGGGCAGAGAAAACAATAGAGTGTTTATACACTCTATTCGTTCTTTTTGTTAGCTATATGCCACACTTAGCAAGGTAGGCAAAGGGGACCTGGGATCCTGTTGTTAAGACCAGTCAGATATTTTTTTTTTACTTTTTTTACATTTTCTTACCATACTACCCTGCTATATATGAAATCTTTTCCCCATTAAGATAAACAATACTTATAAGTCAATCTTACCTATAAGTTTATTTTCTTTATGAAGGTCTATTAAATCTTCACAGACATCAAATCTGTCGATTAATTGTAAAAAGTCTAAGAGTTTAGCAATTGTTGCCGCACCATCTGAACTTTTTGACCATATTTCCAAAACTCTGGCCGTTTTATCTGTATAGTCATTTATACTAGCTGCTACTTCTGTTGATATTTGGGCCAGTGATGCTAGCCCTCGCCAATCTCTAGAATTAAATAAATTTAGGGTAAATTTTATAAATCTATATGAAAATTGTTATGAAAGTTGTCTTTTCTAGTAGTTTTTTTTTTTTGTTAATTTGGATACAAAACACATGTAATGTTAATGATATGTACTACTTTCTAATGTTATAACTTTCCCTTTTCCTATTTTATTTAAAATTAAGTTACAAATAATATAAGAAAAGAAAAGAAATAAATTATTTGTTTTTGTTGTTCAGTATCAACAAAGACACGAGATCAAGAAACAAGGCGTCCAATTCATTAATAAAGATTATTGTTGTTTCTCAATAAGCAACATGTCATTATTTATCGACTATATGTAAAGTTGCCTTACAAATACGATAATATTACTTAAATACCTGTGTCTAGGTAGTTGATCGGGCCCAACAATTGGTATAACTTTTTTAGGATTTAATCGAGAAGATAATATATTACGAGATTCATTTGAGAGTGCAGACAACGGCACAGCGGTGAGATCGACGACCATATTGCCGCCACTTTATATAAGAACTATAATAAATCACTTTTTATTCTGTTTTGGCACACTTTCATTTCGTTACGTTTCCTAGAAGCGCAAATAAAAATTAAATTTGTAATATATTTGTGTATTACTATTGAGTTATCACAATTTTACTAGTGTTGTACGATTTGCTACTTGTTGATTTCATTGTTTCCAACTTCCAGTGCGGAACGAAATAACAGACTTTATTTACGTCAATCGTTTTAATATTCTCGATATTGCTATCGACATTAAATTACAAAGCTCACATATAAGAAGGTATTTTAAATAAGGAAAGTCTAATAAATAACCCACATAGTTTTATGATAAATATTTTGTATATTATGTTAAATGTAAAATAAAACTGGAATAAAACTAGTAGTGATATCGATGCTAAATCAAGCTTGTCATATATACTTAAAATCGATATCATCTTTGTAACTTGTAATTAATCTGTGGTTGTTACCACAGACTGTTAGCCAGTTCTACAGAGTATAATGTTCTTTGCCTTTAGCGTATTTATAATTATGTTTAGTATATTTAAAAATTCTTATGGTTATCTTTAATAAAACTATAGGTTTTAAGTGCAAAATTTTATAAAATAATGAATAATGAAAAATATTTCATCTCAGACTACATTTTTCAAAAATATATCAAATTTAGTAAAAGAAAATAGTAGTAGTAGTAATTTTTCTTTAGTCTCTTTTGTAATTTGAAATTTAGAAGTCTAATTTTATAAAATTAAAATGATTAATTATATTTTCCAACGTGATGGTCTATGATAATGGTGGATCAACGGAATGTCAGGAATTTTCTTTTCTGGCAAGGGCTATGCATGTCGCAAAAACTACTTTGCAGGTTAATAATAAATGAAAAATAACATATTTTAACCAATATATAAATATTTATTTATCTTTATGAAACAATTATACTGTAAATTCTAACAAAATTGTCACTGCCACAGCTTGCTAACATAAAGTCTTTACTTTCATCGTCTTCTAGGTTTGGTTTGAAAAACAATCTTTTTACTGTTAAATGGTGTGCGATGCTGAAAAACAAATATTGTTAATATAGTAATAGTACTTTTCAACGTGTTTCCTACATTTGAGGGAAAATACCAGTTTCTCCACGTACAATCCGTTTTAGAGACATTATGTTATATATTTTATTTTAACTTCTTATATTTTAATGGGAATAAACTCTAAATTTTTAGTTGAAAAATTAAAAATTTTGGAATATTTTCGTATGGCTAATTAATTTGAAGTTAAGCAAAATTATGAGTGTAGACATATAAAGGTGGACATTCTGCTTAAATTACATAATAACATGCATGCTCGAATCACCATAAACTAAGAACTGAACTAATAAATTAGTTAGGCTTATAATAAAATGAATATTTTACCTATTATCCATTTCATGAAGGGAACTCCAAATTCCATCGAAACTATATATCCTTATTATACCAGATTCGAACCCCACAGCTATTATTCGGTCTGACTTCGTGGGCGCGAAATCCAACGCGGTCACTGAACTATTGGATACTTCTAGGGCTTTGCCTATATTTGAAAGAAAATAAAAAACAACATAATTATGTTAGAGTCCATTTATTATTAGGACAAAGTGTATAAGGCACTAGACTTATTGCTTATATACTAATATAAACATTTTATTAATACAACTTACCAACAAGACTATAATTCTTAAGCGACGAATTACTTAGTGTATCTGTTCTTGTCCATACACATACCTAAAAAAAATATTACATTTATTTCATTATACATTTAATATTTGCCTTAACACCTACTACACCGCTATGTGCGGGATACAGAGTGAAGCTAAAAAATTAAGACAAAGTGTATAGTTGAGTTATCGATACTTAGCTCATCTCAAGTTCTTGCAAAATGTTGAGAACGAAGTAACATAACACTAAGCTAAAGGCATTCTCTGCTAACGCGAGACAAAGCTAAAAAATACACAGTTATCCTATACTACCATTGGTCTGTTGGAATTACTAATCATTGGGTGCCACTAGTTAATACTCAATGTAAATAAAATGGACAGAATATAAAATGTATATTTTTTATCTATGAAGTTTGCTTACACTGCTATATTCCTAACGTTAAAAACAATGACAAATTCTTTACCCGCCCATCCCTGGATCCAGTAGCGAATACTTTACTATCACACGCCCAAGCGCAACACCATATAATCCTGGAGTGTACGCCATTAGTTTTGTCTGTATTAGCTTCAATTTCGAATTGATTTGTATCCGCTACCCTTTGGAATAAGGTCCATTTGCGGTCTCGTGACACTGATAACAGGCGTTGACTGTCGGGTGAAAAGGCTAGTTGCGTTACAGTTAGTGTGTGGGATAGGAGCTGTTGTATTTGTTGCCACGTTTTAGTTTCCCTGAAATGAAATAATTAATATAAATCTATATTGATATTATAATAAAGCGTATGTGTAGAATATTTGGTTGAACGCGCTCATCTTAGAAATTACCAACACCAAGGCAAAAACCTAGCGTTGACTCTCAACACGTAATGCCGAAAAAAAGTGGGGAACAGAGTGCCTTAACACTAGGTTCCCTCTGCCAATCCCGCTGTATGCGGGATACAAAGTGAAGCTGATTATTATACTCCTATCAAAAATAATGACTACACATTCATAGCTAAAACCCAGCCAGCTCAGCCCAGCTCTTTCTCTCTCTCCCACGCACACGCACACACACACTCACACGCATATACTCTTTATACAGAGTGTTGTTATCAGCACCACTTTAAATGAAACCACAGTTTTAACTACTCTATAAAAATCTATCAAAGAGACACCGCCGCACACGTCTCATTCCGAAATCGAGTCGTAGGTATTGTCGATAAAGTTCAAAGTTGTTTAACCTTTTGTAGTAGTAAGTGTTTACGTTATTGGTATTTATGCGTAAATGCGTCACACGAAATACAGGTATGGATAAACATCGCGAAATTTAAAAAAAAACTTTAGAAAAATATTTCACTCACCACACAATGACGGCAGCATGGGCGGCAGAGGAGGACTTGCAGGCGGAAGCAAGGAAGGCACCATCGGGACTTGCGCTTAGGCAGTACACCTCGTAGCCGTGCCCATACAACTTCTGCGTTTCGGGCCACAGAGTATTCTGCATTAACGTTTCTTCTGTTGGTGGTTCTGGTGATGTGAAATATATTTGTTAGAATTAATTTTTAGCTGTGTACATCTTCCGTATACACAAAAGATGTTATATAATAGGGTAGGCAGTGGGAACCTATTTTTAAAACATTCCGCTCTAGATATAATGTAGGCGTTGACTTACTTGTCTAAGGAAATAACATTGTTTTTAAACCCACAATCATCTTGTGTGTGTACATTAAATTAAATTAAATATGTCGTATGTTGAACTCAGCACTACACATTGCGCGGGTGAATGAAAATATTGCGCATGAAAATATTTACTACTCTGACTGAATACAGAACTCACAACCTTTACATTAATACTCAGACGTTGCCACATTGTGCTGCGAGGGTCACGTGATGTTATTAAATAAAAAATATATATTTAAACAATTATATTCACCATGTAACTCCATAGGTACGAAATATCCATCGTTTTCATCACCGTTGGCTTGATCTTCGTCGCTGAAGACAGCCTTGTTAGACAATCCTAAAGACGGAACTGAAGCTCCTTCTGGACCTAAAAGTAAGATGACAGGATACAAAAATGGAACTGATCATTTAGCATTTATCGCTTACATAAATTAAAATGTATATTCACAAATAATTAAAACCATAATACGTATGTTGTAAAATACTTAGTTCTACAGTGAGTTATTTTTTAAACGGGCAGAATTTAACGCCCTTCTTTACCAAAAACAAAAAAGAAAAATAAACTAAAATTACCTTTAATTCCTCCGTCAACAAGTTCACAACCAACAATATTATTAAAATTGACAACAAAATTGTGTGGGGCTTCAAACACTCTAATAACTTTTTCTTCAGCGGCGGAAGCGAACACTGTTGCGTTCACTAAAGCAATGGACGCCATGTCATATCCGTGGACTTGGGGGCGAGATATTTCATGCCATTCCAGACCTTTACCTGTTGATAATTTTAAAGTACTTTAAAAGTCAAAAAATACTTTGCATGGAAAAAAATACTTTGCAAAGAAAAAAATTTATCGCAAAAATGGGCCAAGATAGCGCTGCAAGATATTATACATTGTTTGATAGATAGGTCGAAAGTGTAGAAAACCATCTAAATAAACTAAACTAACTAAGACTAAATATAAATTTATAAAAAAACGTGTATAGATAAACAATATTTTCTTCTTATGAAATGCTTATTTACTATGTAATCTAATAGTCCAAAAATTCTAATAATCAGATATCCTCTGGTCTGTAACAGCAAAATTAGTGAGATTCTATTGTAGTCGCACATAAAATAATTAAATAAAACATTTGTAGTAAAAATTGTCTTCTCTTCAACAATTATTTAAAGTGATTCATAATTACCAAAACAATTTAAAAATATAATAAAATTTTTCACCATTTAAAATTATTAACATATTAAAAAAACATGTCCACTTACCATCCTTTCTCTTCCACGGTGCATGTAGTCTAGTAGTCTGATCTAAAGACACACTGACCAAGTATCTCCCTTGCCCCTCCCATTTGATATCTTCGACTCCACTAAAATGTCCTCCGATAACTACGCTTGGATGCCATTGGTTTGTTTCCTGTTAAATGTGAAAAAGAAAAATTGTGTAAACACCTAATGTAAAATTTCAAAAAACTTATACTTAGATAATTATGATGTAAATAAATAAAGGCTACCAGGGCGCAGTGATTCCCGCAGTTCAGTCCCACGCATGGGAGTAAATTATCTTAATTAATTTTTCTAATCAGGTATAAAGTGAAGCGTTGAGTTCCACTACTCAATACACAATGTCTCGATTCGGGTGCAAGCTAAGAACGGAATGTTGCCACAACGTTCTATGCCTACTCTGGTAGTTGTAAAGTAACGAAATGTATAAACCAGAATTTTGTGTTTGTGATAAAGTGATATGACTGAAAGTAGAAAAGAAATCTAAAATCAGAATATACTTTATTCCTACAGGAAAGTTAACACCTTCAAAATATAAATGCCCCGAGCGGGGAGGACATGGTCCCGCTTTTCGTGAATTATTCCACGCACTTTGAGAATTCTTTTTTAAGTACTTCATCTTTTTAATAAATTAGTAACAAATCCAGAGTAAAAAAATTAGCTTTTTTCCAAGACACAATCTGGCAACGCTGATACGTACCTACACCGATACGAAAGAAGCTACTTCAAGGAACTTTTATTATGAAAATTATGATATAAGTAAACAGGTTAAAGCAGCACAATTTAATAACATTGAATTTTAAAAAATAGTTAAGAAACGACCTACCTTATCCAATTTCCATATATGCAATGACCCATTATAACCGTGGCCCATAAACGCATCGGATCCGAAGCGGCTACCGTAAAATCCTAGCCCATTTCCTCCCACTTCACCCACCCTGACATTCTCCACCCACGCTCCACCGTGGGTTTCTGGTTGCCATATTATTATTGTTTTGTCCAATGATGATGATAGAAGACGGTAGAAAGGCTGGTTGTCTGTAAAAAAAATTTGTATAAAAAATTATGCCATGCCCCTGTGCATGGCATAATTTTTTATATTTGTCACAAACGTGACAAGTTGTGGGTACGATTCCTACTCGAGGAACTTAAATATTAAATATTTTCATTTATTTGCTCTGTTGTAGAGGCAAAACGCGCCGTTGAGTTCCGTCAATCAACACACAATGACTCCAGAATTTGGCAAAAAGTGGGGAGCGAAATGTCATCTTTATGTGTGGACGCGAGATCATATGTGTGGATGTGGGATCACTCGTGTGGACGTTGAAACTAGTAGTAACTTTAGGATATTTTAAACTTAAAATCTGTTCTATACATGCTATATGAAAGATATGCGTGAATATAACAATCAACTATCTCCCTTACCCTTATCAAGCCCCTTATCCCATTGAACTCCGTAAACCCATCCTTCGTGTCCAGCAAGAACAGCATCAAGCTTCACTGACCAAATGACCCCGTGAGCTTGAAACACCTTCTCCTCAACCTTGATCCCAGAGACCACCTGGTCTTCATGACGCTGGATCCTCCATAACCTAATGTAGGTGTCTTGAGATGCTGATGCTAGCATTATTGTTGTATTATCTATAAGTGTTCAAAAAGTTGAATAAAAATTATAATTTAGGTGTTTTCCTAAACTTCCCAATTTTCAAGACAGTGTGCGTCAGAACTCAACACCATGCAGTACCCTCTTACCAGAGCAAAAAAATTGAAAATCAATATCCCAAGTGAGAATCGCATCCATAATCATTATTACAGTTAAATGGTGTGCTGCTGACACAATTTCAAATAGATGCAGGCTGTTATGGTCCAGTGGGATAATGTCTGGCTGTAAAGGCACAGTTCTGGATTAAATGCATAGTAAAGGGGGCAATTATAGTTTGTTTTATATTAATTTTTATTTTTAATAATAATAAAAATGAAATATAATATAAACGTTTATGGAACTCACTACCTAACTCTATTCTGTCAGGCAATCCATCTCTAAATACTTTTAAAATCAAATTAAAACAGCATTTTCTTAATCTCAATTAGAATCTTTAGTAGTCGCTTTGTCTTTTTCTTTATTAATTTTCTTTTTCTGGTTCAACTCTTTTATGTTATTGTATATATTTATATGTTTGTATGTGTGTATGTTTGTATAAGTATATTTATATAGGTATAGTAATATTGATTAATATTATGTATATTTGTATGTAGGTTTATTATTATTATTATTAACATTATATATAAATACCGCACCCGAATCATTTCTTTTAACATCTCCTACATTCAAGGGTTTCTGGTAGAGATCTCTACTAGAGATAAGTTATCCATTGTACACATTTTTTCTGTTGTCATAAGTTTTTTGTACTTTCTTTCTTGTGTGGTACATAAATAAATGAAAAAAAAAAGAAACTTAGTTTTGTCTCACCAACACTTATAACATCTAGTCCTCGAACCCAATCTTCGTGACCAAGTAATGTATGGACTCTATGATATTCATTTTCTTCTGTGAAAAGGTGTATCTTATGATCGTCTAATGCACAAAATAATACAGGTTTTTTGGCAATTGGTAAAATATGGGCTTTAAGAGTTAGACAGAGGCCAGAATGTAAGTCAATAGTTTGTTTAAGTGTTGTGGTACCTGAAAAATTAAAAATGATTAAATTGTATATTATAAATATTGTCATAGATATAAAAAAAATTCAGTAATTTCAAAAAGTTTGTACCACTTCTACGTTCCCAAATTTTCACAGTAGTATCAATAGACCCAGTATATACTACTAAATCATCTTCAATATATAATCCACTGATACAAGTCACTCCATCTCCATGTCCTGATAAAACACTTGTAACTTTCCAACTGCCATTTTCTAAAGAATATATTGCAGCAGTTTTATCAGCTGAGCATGACAGCAGTTCTATACAACTATTATCAGGTCTGTGCAGCCATTTGACTGAGTTTACTTTTGATTTGTGATGGCTTAACACCGTAAGTGGATCGGAGCCTTTTAAATTCTAAAAGAAAAAGAATATAATATATACTATAGCAAAATATTACAGATTAACTTTAACTATACATTCTATCCTGCAAATAACGGGCCAGGCTAAGGGAAGGTCTATTGTTAAGGAAGTTTGTTCCTCATAATCTGCACAATTTTTGAAGGACTGTGTCTAGTATTTAGTGGAACGAGGGAAACGATTCGTTTCTCCAAGTAAGATTCGAACCAATAACCGTGGTATTTACAGTCAAACTATTTATCAAAAAAAAGCAATACAAAATAGTAATAGAATATGAATGTATGATTTTATAAGTAATTTTTATTACTTATTATTACGCACCGTGTCATATATAACCACAGCATTTGAAGCGCCGTAGCATATTAATCCCTGTTTATTCCAGTCTGCAATTTCAGGGCAACGATTGCAAGCTACAGATGTGTACACTTGTTTTATAGATACCATTTTCTTTATTATTTTAGTCGCATGTGCAATGTTTTGTTTACAATATTGACATTTGTAATAGAGGTTAGATTTTTTAATACTGTCATTTGTTAAATGTCATAATACTTCGTCTTCGTCATTCGATCGTTTACTTAAAGAGTACCTACGGCTTTATTACTATAAAAAGTAAAACAACATTAGTTATTTGGAATAATTATTGTAATTAAATATTTTTTGTGTTCTTTTTTTTAATTTTAATAAAACAGCTTACAGTGTTTCATTCGGCAAATAGATTTTCTATTACGGTACCGTAGTCCGTACCGTACTTTATTTCCTCTGAAAATAATGTAAATAATTTTGGCGGGAATTAAACATTTTGACACTGACAACGAAACATTGGTATTTGGTATTTGGTTATAAAATTATAAATTGCGATTGTTTATATTGTGTAATGTAATATTTAAGAGTAGTCATATTTATTTATTAGTTAAATATATCCATTGTACAATAAAAATGCCTGAAGTGATGATATATGGAATCCCCGTGACCTTTCCCTTCGAACCCTATGATGTACAAAAGGCATACATGGAAAAAGTTATTCAAAGTTTACAAAATAACACAAATGCCTTATTAGAATCACCTACAGGAACTGGAAAAACTTTGAGCCTACTGTGTTCGTCTTTAGCCTGGTTAATGGTGAAAAAAGCGCAGTTACAAATGAACGCACAACTTGGTAATTTCTCTGAACACAGCGGATCTTTTAGTGGGTCATTACGAGACAGTCTTAAGGCTAGTGGTGGCAGTAAAGCTAAAGATAACACGTCTTGGGGTATGCCAAAGATAATTTATTCTTCACGAACTCATTCTCAATTAACACAGGCCATGCAAGAGTTAAAAAGGTCAAGTTACAAACATGTTAAAGCCTCAGTCCTTGGTTCGAGAGATCAAATGTGTATTCATCCTGAAGTGTCCAAAGAAACAAATAACATGAACAAAGTTCACATGTGTCAGTTAAAAGTGAAAACTAGAACTTGCCATTTTTATAACAATGTAGAATCCAAAAAGGATGATAGATCTGTAAAAGGAGATGAAATTTTAGATATTGAAGACTTAGTGTCTGTAGGAAAAAAGCTAAAATGCTGTCCCTATTATTTATCTAAAGAGTTAAAACAGGATGCAGATATAATTTTCATGCCATACAATTATTTATTAGATCCTAAATCAAGAAAGGCAAATGGAGTTGAACTCCTTAACAATATTATAATTCTTGATGAAGCTCATAATGTTGAGAAAATGTGTGAAGAATCTGCTTCTTTACAGATAAGGACCACAGATGTTGCACTTTGTATAGATGAAATAACTTATATAATGAGATCTTTTGTTGAGGGTGGTGATGACCAATTAGATATAACCTTAGATAGCAATCAAGCAAAAGATTTCACATGTGATGATCTATGTATTTTAAAAGAAATGATGCTAGCATTAGAAAAAGCTGTTGATGAAATTTCAATTGGTTCAGATGGCACAACTTATCCTGGTGGCTTTATATTTGAACTCCTTGATAAAGCTGAAATAAAAGATCATAATCATATGTCAGTTATAAATTTAATAGAAAATCTGATACAATACCTTTCTACAGCAAGTGCATCACCATTTCAAAGAAAAGGTGTGGGACTACAGAAGATTGTTGATTTATTGAATGTTGTATTTTGTGGTATATCACATGCATATAAGGAGAGAATAAAAATGTGCTATAAAGTCCATATTCATATAGAGGATAAGAAAAATAATAAAAAATCTGATAGCTGGGGAGCTTTGAAAGCTGGTGGCAATAAATCTGCAGAAAGAGTTTTAAGCTACTGGTGTTTTAGTCCTGGCTTTGGTATGAAACAGTTAATAGATCAAAATGTTAGAAGTATTATCTTAACTAGTGGTACACTAGCACCTTTAAAACCTCTTGTCTCCGAACTGGGCATACCAATAGGTGTGCAATTAGAAAATCCTCATATAGTAAAATCAAATCAAATTTGTGTCAAAATTATAGGGCAGGGCCCAGATTCCACGCAGTTAAATTCAAGCTATCAAAATAGGGATAATCCCAAATACATTTCATCACTAGGTAGAACTATATTGAGTTTCTGCCGAGTAATTCCAGATGGTTTACTAGTTTTCTTTCCATCATATCCTATTATGACAAAGTGTCAGGAAAGCTGGCAAGCTGAGGGAATCTGGTCGAGTATTAATAGTTTGAAACCAATTTTTGTTGAGCCTCAAAGAAAAGATACTTTTAATACAATAATAAATGATTATTACAGTAAAATTAGTGATCCCAGTACTAAGGGAGCCTGCTTCATGGCAGTATGTAGGGGGAAGGTATCAGAAGGTTTAGATTTCGCTGACATGAATGGAAGAGCTGTCATTATAACTGGTCTACCGTTTCCTCCACTAAAGGATCCAAGGATCATATTAAAAAAGAAGTACTTAGAAGAACTGAGGGTTAAAGACAAGGATTTTCTATCAGGTGATGAATGGTACTCTTTAGAAGCAACGAGAGCTGTAAACCAAGCTATAGGAAGAGTCATTCGTCATCAACATGATTATGGTGCAATTTTACTTTGTGATAATAGGTTTAATAACCCAAGACTAAAAAATCAACTGTCCTCTTGGTTGAAAGATCATATAAAATTATCTAACAAATTTGGAGAAACACTTAGTGAAGTATGCAGATTTTTTAAAAATGCTGAAACTACATTGCCTTTACCAAAATTGAAGCCATTACTACCATGTGATATTAATACAAATTATAAAGAAAGTACCGCAACAAGTATAAATGGAGTATCATTTCCTGTAACAAACACAAGGGTGGTACAAAATAAAAAATCAGTAAAACAATATCCTAATTCAAATGAGGTTTATGCAGATTTTTCAATGGATTTTTATAAAAATGCTCAAGCTTCCAAATATGTGAATGAATTCAAGCCAAAAGAAACTAAAGATTTGTTTAGTGCTTTAGATTCTTCCAGTGAAAGCACACAATCTTCTCAGCCCTTAGTAACAATTCATAAAAGAAATGCAGAGGAAACTAATATTATTGCTGTGTCAAAGAAAAAAAAATTGAAAATTAAAAATTTTGGTTTTGAAGAAAATTTGAAAGAATCCGGTGAACTGCCACCAATGCCTGAAGAAAGAGCTGCACCTACTTCACTAATAGATTTTGTAAAAGAACTGAAAACTCTATTAGATGCTGAAAATTATAAGAAATTTCAACAATCCATATCGTTGTATAAAAAAAATGGTGACTATCACTTATTTTTAGATATGTTGACTGAACTATTACAAAACAAAAGACTGTTCTATTTATTTAAAGGCATGAAGAGATTTCTGAAAGAGGAACATAAAAATTCTTTTCAAACTTATTGTGATAATGTGAAATTTTAGAACTTTTTTTAGCTTCATGTTATATCTTGCACATAACAGAGAGAGTACTATCTTACTAATTACACACTTTATTATTATGAAACAATATATATTATGTTTTTATGGAAACCTTACCTTATTATTAGTATACAATTTTTTAATTAATTTGTTTTGAGTCAAAATTATTAAAAAAAATATATTTTCTTTGTATGTATTAATTAATTTAAGGTTTAGCAAATACCAATATTCAATGACATTCTATTTATTAATTAATTTTATTTATTTAAATTCAATATGTAATTAATAAAAGATTAGTCTATAATACTATGGAGATGTAAGAAGGTAAATAAAAGATTTATGTGTAACTTTAATTGTTTTATTACACTAAACATTACTTTCCTAACCATTGTTTACTAAAATACATTTTTAGGGGCCTCATTAATCTTATTTTCTATTTTTATAGAATTAATTCGTAACATTGTCTGTTGAGCTCTTTGGAAGTTAATTCTCATGAACTGCTTCCTCCTCTTCTTCTTGAAATGAGTTCTTGTGTGTGAAAGACCTTTAGATATAATTGTAGCAGTAACAGTCACAAGACCTGGCTGCACCAATGGTCGTCCAATCAAAGAAAAATCTTTTGTTGCTGCTAATAATACTTTATCCAGAGTTATTTTATCACCAATATTTGGAGGCCAATAGCCTTCGACAACCAAGAGATCGCCATCAGTAACACGCCATTGCTTGCCCAGTAGATGTACTATAGCAAAGTTGCGGGAGGTTTTGGATTCAATTAACTTGTTGCAAGTGTCTATCACGTCTCTTCTAGTCTCTTGTATCGTAGAGGTTTGTGATGGAGCATTTTGTGTTATAAATCTTGAAAGTATACCACCTGATAATCAAAAACAAATATTATTTTAATTAATAACTTAACGACAATCTGCCACCGGTTTTTAAACGTAATAACATTAGATTTGAGAAATATGTGCTAGAAATTTAACAGGACTCTTTGTTATTTATAAATAGTATAGTACTTTTACATAAAAAAAAAAATGTTTTATAATCAAAATACGGGAGATTTAAAGATATTTTTTGTGGTAACATAAATATACCTTGACTATTAAATACGTTGGCTAAGCGTTGAAGTCCTGCTCTAATCATGTTTGTAGTAATTACACTTCAATAATTGGAGAATTGAATTACTGCTTAAACATTGTTTTAGTACGAAAATATAACATAACCTAAGTAGATGTTTTATTTTTGACGTTTAATGTAAGTTGACATTGACAATTACGTTACATAGAATATAAACATATTGCAGGTTATATATAAATGCACGGTATCGATATGTCATGAATAGAAAAATACGTTTCATTTTGAATGTAAAACCAGTATTAACACAATTTTTTCCAGCTTCACGCTGTATCCAGCATGTATCAGAGTAAGCCGAGGGAGCCTAGTTTTTATTACAGTCCACTTCCCACTTTGCTCCATATTTGCCACTCAGAGCGAAGAAATAAAAATAGTAAAAATTCCATTTAGATTTAGGTTCAGTGCAACATTTAGTTATTATTCAGGAAACTATTATACTCAACAATATCATCTTAGTTAAACGATAACATTTTAAAAGGGAAGCTTATAGTTTGTCTAAATTATATAAATAAATAAGTAATTTAACAATAACTTGGTAGCATTTACAATCCAAACAAAAAAAAACCTCGAGTCTGGGGTTAAGTAAGTTTTCAAGTTTCTCAGCCAAATATGCAGTGTTTAAATAAATAAAATGCGAAGAATGGGTGAAGATACCTAATTTAAATCCAAATTCAAAATATAGTTCCAATAAAAAGACTTTCTCAAGCAGCTTTGAACCAACGAATGACCATGTTAATCGCCACCAACGACTCGGGTGGCGATTCAGCTGAACATAGCCAGCTAGAAACCAGTCGTTTATTTCAATAAATCAATGTTACAATTTAATTATTACATAAATTGGCAGGCACATTCACGAGATTCAGTTGATTTTAACTTCATACATTTTTATCCTTTAAATATTCCTTAACAGTGTATAGTAATAGGCTTTTCTTGTAAGTTTTATTTTTACGGTTACTTAAAAATTTCTATAGCGGCAAACTTGGAATACATTGAGGAATTTTATTATAAACATGTATACTCCGACCCATAAAAGATTTATTTATTACCTTTTTGGATACAAAAACTTGGTGTTACTATAACAATGAATATGTTGTTGGGCAATCAGAATAATATTTCTGCATTTCACCACATCCTTCCTTGTATTTCTTTAAATATTTTGAATAAGCATGAAAACCAGGGCTATTGAGGATAACTCTCACAGCATCGAACTTTATTTTAACAGTTTTAATTACTTTCTTTTATCATTGTAAATATTTTATTTCAATTTTTATTATTTTAGTTCTTATTTTTGAACGTATTTTTTATGAAACAAACAACGGTAATAACGGTAATATTTTTTTTAAAAAAATTAATTTGATTTTGAATGTTTCAGTATAGGTAAGGTTATTTTAATTAAGTTACCTTAAAAAAATTAAGCAAAAACTAAATAATTTAACAAACAGGCTAACCGTACATTTCTTTAAACGAACTAAAGAACAAAAATAGTTACAGGTAAAAATGGCGACCGAATTTCTGCGTAGCTTGTAAGGGCGATTGTGATTTACCGCCGTCCCCCGGTTAAATAATAAAAATAATATATTTCTTGCCCCCTCGTCGCATGACGGATGACCTGAATAATGCGAGTCCGTGTCGCTCTAGACACTGAAATAAGCTATGCCGACGATATTCGTACGCCTTGAAATGCAATAATTTTTGAAGAAATCTTATTAAAACTTAGATGATTTGACGCTATTGAGGCGAAGTTTGCATAGGTGGGGTTAAACGTGATGGTTGTAGGTTCAGTTTTTATATGAATAGGAAATGTTTATATTTATATTATGTTACAAGCTTTGGGTTCGATTCCCACTTTTCGATTCACACATTCCTACGTTCAAATCGCCGATATTTTCATCTACACTATATTACATATAACCATTGGGTTGGGTGAAACATTGAATATTTTCATTTCATCTCTTTGATTACAAGGCACAACGCGGCTTTGAGTTCCGCCACTCAACCTGCAATGACTCCAGAATTCGGCGTAAAGTGGGGAATGGAAGTACCTTAATGTAAACGGAATGTCTGTCTGGTTCCCTTTGCCAACCCACTATGTACAGTATTATAGCGTGAAGCTAAAAAATAAATAAATTCAAAAAATAGATTGTAAGACATATTTAAAAAAAGACAATTACCTATTACTTTTTTTTTAGCATCTCGCTATATCAGGCATATAGCAGGGTAGGCAGAGGGAATTAGTGATAAGACTCAGTTCCCGCAGCATGAAGCAAAAAAATCTATCGAAATTTTTAATAATCGTTTCAAACCATAAAATTTGTTGTGTTTATGGGAAATTTGTGTTTACACCTAAGTGAGGCCAGGGCAGGTCGTTAATGATTATAATATATGGCCCCAGGGGTCATAGATAGATGTCCCAAAAGGGAAAAATATTTATGTCGACCTCACAAATATTTCACGTCCAAAAATGGCGTGCTTTAATAAATGCTTACGAAATATAGGCCTTACAAGATTTTGGACAGTAAAAGGTCTTCTAAATATTTATATAGAACATATCTAATAACGCGATACAACATTTTAAGTAATCTATAGAATATTATGATGAATTCGTAAAAACCGAGTTCCGCCACTCATTACGTAATGCCTCAAAAATTAGGTGGAAAGTGGGAAACAGAAGTGTCTTAATGGGAAACAGAGTATCTTAATACTGGGTTCCCAGGTTCCTTATGCCTAGACCGCTTCTGAGATATAGCGTGAAGGTAAAAATAACTTCCTTTTGAATTACGAGCGAACCTATTGTTAAGACACTTCGTTTCCCACTTTCCGCAGCATTTTTGTCGCATTGCGTGTTGAGTGGCGGAACTCTACGCCGCGCTTTTATTAATAAATTGTAATATTAATAAATAATAATACAATTTCCCTGAGTGGGATTCGAACCCACAAATGTCGCAAGATTTTTTTTAATTACTGAATAATTATGTATCCATCACTTTTTTCATATGATAATTTATGTACAGATGATTTCTCCGTGTTGCGGACAATTCAGTCCGTCAATTAAGAAAAATCGTTAAGCTTTTTAATTTTCATAATTGGGATAGTAACGATTCAGTTAAAAATCAGAAATTATAAGTTAGTGGTCAATATCTTTTTAAATATGCATAAATATTAATCTGCTCAGGGCTTTAAGCTGTTAGCTATGACCGCATTTAATGTATACTTTCTTATAGAATAGAAATAAATTTTATTACAACAGCTCAACAAACCGTAGAGCTCATGGAGCTACGCCGTAGCACCGTAGCTTCTGTCCTTTTGAGAATATTTTGTCAATACCTAGGACGGCGAAGTCGTCAGTTACGTAAGTTTTTGCACTTTGTAGATAATCTTCTAAGTTCTGGGCTAGTGCTAACTTATACATAAGTATATACCAAGTTTTATTATCAGATAGAGGAATTGAAAATAATTGTTTTCCCCGAGTGGGGATTGAACCCAGAACCGAGTTCGCGTGCACTTACGACTGTAAAGACAAAGAGAATTGTTTGTATCATATTGTAAACGGAAGGATGTTAATTTAGATTGACATTTTTTCAAAATCGGCAATAAAACGTAAAAGCGACAGGTCAAAAGAATGCACGTCAATATTGTCGGCCTCAACAAAAATTGTAGCTTTGGAAACATATTACTAAAAAAAACATCAGAAAAAATCAAGTTGTCCAATATAAAATAAGTTTTGTGATTTAGTATTTTTATTATTAGGTTAATATCCGCTCTCTACTCGTTATTATTATTTTCTTTTTTTACTGTCGACTGTAAACTCGACGCTTGTGGGTTCAATACCCACTCGGGAGATTAAATTATAATATTTTCCTTTCCTCGTTTTGGTAACGAGGCAAAGCACGACGTTGAGTTCTGCTACTCAACACTTTATGGTTTAAGAATTCAGCGGAAAGTGGGGAACGAAAGTATCTTAAGAGATACAATGTGAAGGTACTAGTCCACAGAGGGTTCCGTACCAATTATATGATAGTAGGTCCACAGGAAGTATAAATTACAAGGTTGACACGTAATTATAAACTTAAGTTAGCAGAAAATTAAAAGTTAGTCAAACTGTATTTTTTAAATTTATATTATTTTTATTTATAAAAGTGATATTATTTATTTGCATTCTAGTTTTCATTTAAATAGGATTCAAATTAATAATGTACAGTGGACATTGAATTTCCGTTACCGCCTAAAGCGGTTTCATTAAAACGGTACAAACGTCAGACATACACAAATATAAAACATATGACATACAACATACAACGTAAAATAAATCTATTACGTAATAGTGTCGTCGTAGCGCAGTAGCACAGCCTCTGAATGTAAACGCGTGTTGTGGGTTCGATTCTGTTGTTTATTTATATTGTTACATGGAGGTAGCAGGGGCCCAGTCTGCGAGCCAGGTTGTAGGCAGAAGTGTCCTATAAACTAAAGCTTCGTTTACTTGACCCCTATCCCATCAAATATACAACAGATTCTTACTCGGGAGAATGATTATCTCGCTCTGGTACACCCAACGCGCCACTTAACACGCAATGTCTCGAAATTGGGAAGGAAGTGGGGAATGGTCTGTTTTAACACTAGGTTAATCAATTAGAAACTAGACCAATGAAACTATTTACATTGAGTTCTGCCATTTAATATTTTTTCTATTACAGTAGAAATATAAGTCGAGTGAGCACTTTATTTTGATTCTCTATGAATTTACATAAATGGTTTCTATGAATATTCATAAGAACCATTTATATAAATGAATCTGTGTAAATTTGAACTTTCAACATACAGTAAATAATTATGTAAATCATAAGATCTGCTACTCAACACGCATGTCCAGAACAACGAGCAAGAAGTGGAGACCAAAGTGTCTTAACACTAGGCTCTCTGCCTACCTCACTATATGCGGGATACAGCGTCAAGTTGAAAAAAATATTAATTATAAACATATATAAATAACCTATGATACACAAAACATTCCTATTAGAAATATAATATATTTTCATGACATATCTACTCACATTTAAGTTAAATATAGATAATAAACGTATAATCAATCAAGATTTTTCCAAAAGGAGCTAGGTTTTTCTGGGCTCGGCCTCGCTCGGGGCGGCTCGGGTGGTTTCGTTGCGTTGCCATGGCGACGGGCACGCGCCGCGCCGCGCCCGAAAATAAACACCAAAGAGCCTCCGGGCGTCACGTGACATAGCTTCTATTCTGGTATAGTTTTTAATTCATAATAGCAATTAAAACTATTAACAAATTTTGATAAATTATTTTATATATTTTGTAGTATTTCAGGTTATGTAGACCAGAAACGGTTGTTTTTATCTGTTCTTACTATAACCGCAACGGTAGTGAATAGAATGATTTGTTGCGTTCAATTATATTCTTTTTGAGCTTATTTCAATAAAATGCCCCGTTTTTAAGCTTCAGAGTGGTAATAATGGACATGCCTATGAATCAAATTGAATATAGATGAGGGTAGTCCTACAAAAAGCTCAAAGAGCTCCATATTTTAAAATGTCCTAGAACGGTGTGCATAACACTAGTCAGTCACTACAATTTGAGCTTTAACCAATATAAACAGATCGACAGGGTTTTCGTGCGATCGGATGGATGGCTGAAAGTTGGGGTCCGGGCGGGGTCGGGGGTGCGGTGCGCGCGCACGGCCCGCGCGTCAGTCGCTGGGCGGCGCGGGCCGGCGCGGTCGATAGCCAACACGGCCATGACGGGCAAAGTGCAAACGCGGGCATGTGTAGTGTGAACTGGTGGTGCTTTCGGTCAGTATGTGTATTTACCATAAACGAGCTGGCGGTGAGGTGTCATACCAATACGATATAGCCACCCCATCATTTTTTAGCCAATTTTCCTTCTACATTCAATGGTAATAGAAAAAAATCTGATAGTACCCTCGTTGTATCAGATTTGCGTTGGTAAGGCTCTGTAGCTGATAAACGTAAGGCGCACTTGTGCCACAGAAATCACAAGAGCTAGGTAACCTATTTAATTCACTTATCCACATGGGTCCTACTTAAGGCTCGTTTTCGAGACACTAGGGTCACTACGGTCACTAATTTCTATAGCTAAAATCTAGAGCAAATATTAATGAGGCTGAGATTTTTACATCTAAAGTTAAAATGATGTTGTTTCAGTCATACCGAGAAATGGGGTCAATGACATATCCGCTATACGTCACTACTGTTTCTCATAGTGTGAAATAAAAAATCTGTTTTTATTCAAGTTGCATACAAATGTGTCGAAATTTTTTATTTAATTTTTTTTATATTTTTAACGCATGACTCCTTCATTTGTCCCGACAACTTTTAACGGAAAGATTGAGATGTCAAATATATATCTCTAGTACCTTTTAAATAATATTTTATCTAATCCATGAAAAAGCAAGTTGAAACAATACCAATATAATTTGAACAAGTAATAAAGAAATGTATACCTCAATATACAAAAAAAGTTTATTAACGTCATATCAATAATACACACAGTTAGTACTAAGTCTTATTACTTTAAAAACAAATCTAATACATAAATACAATAATTTATTGAACGTTCATTTTTCACAAATTTTTAGCTAACAGTGGTTAAAATATCATAGTTCTTATTTTTATTTAGTTTAAGAAAATCTTCAGTAAGATAGAAATGTCTAGTTTTATCTCCTTTTGGGATAGTCTATTAATTATTATATTTATATTGAATCATTATACCACACTATCTGATTTTGAGTGGTAATTAATATCTATCCAGAGATGATTTTTTTTTCAATTGCAAAAGTTTTCTATTTTTCTTCGTATTTGCCAAATATTTATAATCTTTTTTTTAATTTAAGCTTAATTTAATACATATTATAAACATTTACAAAATGAAAGTCCACATTACAACACTAATGTACAATTTTAATGTTATTTTCTTAAATTTACCTAAATTTAAGCTCGAAATGATAATGTTTAAAAGGAAAACAATATTATCAAGAATTTATTTTTTTACTATAGTAACACTTTTTTGAAATATATATGTATATAATTCGTTTCTAATTGTTTTGGCGAAAGCTAAATTTATAGCGCAGTTATAAGAAAGTGCGCTAGATGTCGCTACATTGACAGTTTACTTTAGAGATTATGACAAGTGATAAAAATTTGACATCTCATTAGAATATTTGGCGTTGGTTCAAGATAAAAAATATGATATAAATGCATTTTTAATTTCCACTTCAAATATATAAAATGTAAACGAGGTATTTCAATAATTTATTTTGTTATAATATGTATATAACCAGTAGAAGCTCGCATATATCGTTTGCGTGGATTATAAAGTGTAACTTGTTTTTTAACGGTGTAGTCGGAATATCTATTAGTGCTTACACTCCCTAACCTACATGCCAAATTTCAGAGTTCTACGCCGCCTGGTTTCGGATATGCGTCATCTGTCATTCAATCCTTAAGTTTTGTATACATATTCGTATATATAGATTTTTTGACTCTATATGGATATAATGTAAAAGAAAATAAAGATTCACCATTTGAGACCATCGTGGCGTGGCCTTACTGTGAACGTTACGGTTGAGGATTCGTTTCATACACGAGGTAATTATTTATTTTCTTTTCCGCCAATCATTATGCAATGGTATGAATTGGCACGGAAAGCAGAGAAAGGAGTGTTTTGACAATACATTTTTTTATGGAGAGGATAAAGCACAGAAACGTACGGGTTATCTGATGGTAAGTGATCACCGCAGCCTACGACCACGTATAACATCAGCCGTGTTACATATGGGCTGCCGGTCTTTAAGGTTGAGGTAGATGGGCTTATCAAAGGTACCCACCCATGTCGATTTAGATTCTCTCAGCCTAACCTGCTATGCAGGATAAAGCGTGAAGCTGCACCAAGTAAAGATGACGTTGTGCTCTCTCTGTAGCCCAATAGTGACAGTTGCATATTGGATGAGGAAACTAAATAAATTTTTATACAAATTTATATTTTCATTTCTTCGCTCTGGTCTTGGTCAAAACCGCAGTGTTGAATTCCGCTACTCAACACATAATGCCTTCAGAATCCGGCGGAAAATGAACAACGGAGTGTCTTAACAGTACATTCCCTTTGCTCTGCTGTGTGCGTGATACAGCGAGAAGCTGATTTTTGAAATTTCTACAAGTTCGTGAGTGCCTCGACTCAATATCCAAATATTCAAGAGTATCCTTCAATTCATGCTGCATTATAAGAAAATATGATAGTTCATATACTTTATATTTGTATACTTAAGATTTATAATAAAAAAGCAGTTTTAATGGGGTTTTAATAACTCTTATTTTTTAAAAGCATTCAATACAAGCAATAGTGCAATGAACGTTATATAGGTTTAGCAATAACAGATTTTTTAGCCTTCAATCCCGACGTATCTTTGAAAGTACTCGTACCTGTAACTTCAACAAAAGGTCGATCTGACCTGAATTTGATTTACAGCGACTAGAGAGTAATGAAAGATTCAGAGTTCACATAAAGCGTCATATGTTTTTTTTAAGAATAAAGTAAAATTTTCACAGTGAAGTATTCTATTCTTATGTTTGTATATTGTGGAATAATATTCTATTAAACACCGCGTCGATTGTTTTTTTTATAATCGTTACTAATATTTAATAAAATTACTTTTTTAGATTTTTTTGCCAGTTTAGATATTATAATGCTTGTATTTACGGGCTAGTCCACGTGTTTTATATATAATCCAGTTACAGTAAGTTGAATTGAAATAATAAATGTGATGTAGTATAGCAAATAGCCTTCCCCGAATGCCTTCTTCCTTTTCCTTTTTTATATTATAATATAAAAATAAATTTTCAAATCAAACCAGTAGTTCTTGAGATTAGTGTATGTAACCAAAGAAAATCTTAGGTTTATAAAATTAAGTATAGATCTAAGTTAACTAATATTATTATTAAAAGGCGTCTAGGTATTATTATTAGGCCGCAATGGCACAGTAGGACAGCTATTGATTCTAACGCGAAAGTAGAGTATTCGATCCCACTTGGGGAATTGAATATATGTCAATTACTTTAATTTCTCCACTCATCCTATCCTATATCTTATAAAACAAAGTCGCTTTTCGTGTCTGTCTGAACTTTCTAACTCTTCTTCTTCTAAACCACCCAACGGATTTTTATGCGGTTTTCACCATTAGGTCGAGTATTTCTCAGGGAAGGTTTATATATAGTTTATTATTTGTAAATTCTTATGTAAATTAACATAAATACGATAAATGTGTCTAAAGTCCTACCCGTTGAGACACTTTCGCGCATGCGCTGCTTTAATGGCAAGTACTACATGAAAATAATGTACTGGAGTATTGTTCCTCTTAATAAGATCTACAAAAAAGTCCGCGAGAGCATATTTTTATCTTTTAAGGATAACGTGTAGTGATCATATTTCTGTCTAAAAATAGTAATTTCAATATATTTTTTATTGTGAGGGATATTTTTCCATAATGGTATTAATCCTTATTCTTTAAAATACTTTATTAATTTTCTACGTTAAACGAGGATAAAATTTGCTGTTTACACTATTTCGAAATTGCGAATAGTTTTAGAGAAAAACGCATTTAATTGTTGACACATCACGCCGTTGACTCATCAGCTGTGCCGACTTAAGTTTTACTTTTCCCTTACTCTCAGCATATAAATAAGTATATTAGTTACGTTGCCCATTTAATTGTAGATCAAAACTGTCTTTTACTGTTTTTCATTTTAATAAGTACTTTAGAAGTTGTTACAACATCAAAACATCCTTGCTGCGAAACGCGCCCCGCGACGTTTTGCTTATACAAGCGCGTCATGAGCAGTCATCGGTGGTTCCGTGGTAGAATGCTCACCTGCCACGCGGGCAGCCCGGGTTCGATCCATTCCATTCCCGGCCGATGCATTCTATTTAATTTTCCTCACAGGCAGCCACGTAGTGCTTGCTTTTCATCAGGGACAGAATACCCTCTTCAGCATTAACCACAAGCTCGAAAAAAAAACCCGCCCGCTATAGAGGCATAGCAACGAAGATTTAGATGCGTTTGCACGTATTGGATAATTGGAGTTGAATGTATTATTTCAGCGCGATATATTTGATTTCATATTTTTTGTAGTAGTTATTAGTAGGTGGCTTTTGTTTATAATTTCTTCCGTTTAAAAATAGTCATTTAACTATCTAAAAATAGTCATTTAAATATATTTTAATAAGTACTTGAAAAGATTAGTAGCACAGATTTAAAATTACGATACCTACTAAAAAATCCTTGCCGAGTAAAACAATTGGAAAATCCTTATTGAAACTACAAAAATACGGGTTGCATCAGAGTTTAATTAATTTTCACATTATCTTAGGTGCTTTGAAAACATACATTATATGAATAATCCAGTAGTAAAAGCGGGCGAAGCCGCAAGGGGGTCGCTAGTAATATATAAATACAGAAACTGTAGAAAAGATTGTCCTAACTCTAGGATAAAGCTTGAAGCTAGACTTTAAATATTTTTGTCTTAAAAAATTACATGTACGATTAATTTGTCTCAAATAAAAATCAAATTAGGTACTATCACAATTTTTCACTACCACAGATGGGCGTTTTTAAATATATATTTTCATGTTCTCTTCTCCCGAGGCATCAATAGGTAGGGTATTGATATTCATTTTGTTAGGGCTCAATAAAAAAGTTTGTTTGGTGTCAAACAATATGGCTAATGGAATTTCATATAAATAGAATATTTTATGCATCGTGATATTTGAATAGTCAAATTGTTTGCCAAATACCTATGCTGGGTTTTTTTATATAATAGAAACAAATGGCAATTTAGAGATCGATCGTGGCGAAGGGTCACAGTGACTGTAGTCGGGACAGGTTGTGGGCTCGATTCCCGCTCGAGGAAATGAAATATTTAATTTCCATTTCTTCGGTCTGGTGCCGAGACAATGCGCGGCGTTGAGTTCCACCATTCAACACGCAATGCCTCCAGAATTCAGCGGAAAGTGAAAAGTCTTAAGACTAGGCTCACTTTGCCTACCCTGGATATGAGAGATACAGCGTGAAGCTGAATAAAAGGCAATTTTAATAGCGTTTTTTTCAATTATCCTTATAAAAAATAATAATTAATGGGAAAATATATTGATGATACGCGCCGTTAGACTTTCGCCACTTCACCCGCTTTTATATTGGGCTGGGCGTGGTAAACGAAGTGTCTTAACACTAGGTTCCCTCTCCCTCCCCTGTTATAAGCGGGATACAGCGTGAAGCTAAATAAAACTCTAATCTCATAATTATAAAGCGTACATTTGTACTAATGATTCAAATGAATGTTGAGAACATCACATGTAGTTAGCAAATGCCTTTTATGTTTTATATTTGCACTTTTTCCACTCGCTTGCATTATAAAGAATGTACAGCGTTCCTTACAACTCTACTAGAGTAAAGTTGTAGTATTATGTTGTTCTATTTGTATCAGTTTCAATTTATTTAATAAATATTATTAAAGGTTAATATTTTTATTTCTTTATTGCCGGGTAAAGGGAGGAATGTAGAGCTGTAGGGCTAGTATAGAGTGTAGTAAAGAGTTGTCATATTTCTCTTCACATTCAGATATTTATATAAAACTATTCCATAATTGAGTGACTGACTGACAACGCACGTATGAAACTACTACTAGGTTCTTAGATAAGTTTTTAAGCTTCAAGCTTTATTCTCCACATAGCAGAGTAGGCAGAGGGAATCTGTGAATCTAGTGTTAAAACTCTCCGTTCCCATTATAACATTATTAAACATTTAATTTCCTCTGGTGAGGTTCGCGTTTACAGTCGCTCTCTTGTGCCTCTGCGCTACTCGCTCTTTGCTATATTTACTCATTTTGCCATATTACGTATATCTAAATGCTGAATTAAATAACATTTTATGTAAATATAAGCATATTATTGTTCTCCAAAGTAGGATTTGAATCTACAATCATCGAATTAAGTAAAGGCATTCAAGTCCCAATGTTGTTGCAAGCGTACTCTCGTAGTAATAGATTACTAAGTAAAGTCTCAATAAACAAATTAGATAACGTCGTAAGGTAACATAGTTGTCGTGGCTTATGTTGTGCACCTCCCACAGGTATTTCCACGTTGCCTTAATGAAATTGTATACAAATAGTTAGAGACTATATGAAAATTATGGGTTAATGGAAAAATAGGACTAAATTTATAACCCTGTGACACACCTTTTGAAAAATGAGAAATGTTGCTAGTTTCAAAAATATAAGTTTATATGAATGATTTCTTTGAACTTTTCTAGTTTAATCCTTAATGTTTAATTAATTTCTTTTTTTCACTTATCAATTACAGATTAGTTGTTGAGTTTACCTTTTTAAATTGCGATTGGATTGAAATTATAACTATAGCGTGTGCAATAGATCCTTTTACTGAGCTACGTTGGTGTTACTTTTTTTTTAACTTCATGCTGTATCCCAGACATAGCAGAGTGGGCAGAGATAACCTAGGCAGCCTAGTGTTAAGATACTCCGTTTATCATAAAGACACTTTTGGTCCCTATTTTCCACCAATTCATTGCGTGTTGAGTGGCGCAACTGAACGACGAGCTTTGCCTCGTTGCTATAGTGAGTACATGAAAATATTACCTAAATATTTCATTCTTCCGAGTGGGATTCGAAGTGGGGTTTGTTAATAGTCCCATTATTCTGCCATCTATTTTGACTACATCAAAGCGTAAGTTCATTATACAAGTTCCTGTCACAGATTGTTTAAGATGGATGCAACAACTCGGTCACGACGTGGACAAAATTACAAAATGCTATTTTGTGTAAGTTATTAAAATTTTAGAGGCCGCCATACCGCAGGGTTCCGAGTTTGCGACTGTGAACACTATAGTTGTAGGTTGGATTCCCACTCGGGGAAAAGGAATATTTAATTTAGTATTATTTCCTCGTTCTAGTTACGCGGCGTTGAGTTCCGCTACTCAATGCCTCCTAAAATTCGGTGAAAAGTGAGGACGCAATTGTCTTAATGGGGAACGGTTTGTCATGGCACTAGGTTCTCAGGTTCCCTCTGCCTATCCTGCTATGCGCGGGAAACAGCATGAATCTGAAAAGATATTCTAAATCTATATGCTTTGGTAGACACAACTTGGTGAAAACTATGTAGGTTCCCCCTGTTTACCCTGCTATGCGGCAAACAGCGTCAAGTTGTCGAGGATGTCACAAGTGCTTTAGTATTTTTTAATTACATACACAGTGTTTATTATTTAGTTATTTATAACTAACCAGGCACTACATTTTTTTCACGTCCATTCAACCAAATTTCACAGTTGAAAATAGGTTTTCCAGTATTATGTTCAAATAGAAAATAAAAGAAATATACATAAAATACCTACATATATGTATATGTATATAAATAAATAAAAAAAAATTGTGCATTTCATTTTTTATTTGAATAGTTTATTCTTTAGTTCCATTTTTGAGCTTTCGATGAATAATGAATGTAGGTCAAAAGTTTTTTTATAAGGGCTAAAAATAACGAATGCGCCATTTAAAATATTTAATGTTCTCCATTTAACGTGTTGTTAACATTGTTGTGTTGTAACATAATTGTATGGACCGTGTAATGCTATAAATAAATATGTTTTATATAATGAGACCGTTGTGGCGCAGAGATGGAACGTCATAACGGTTCTGGTCTCGATTCCCATTTGAGGGATGAATTATTTGGATTTCCTTGTTCTGGCTCAGCTGAACCGCGATTTGAGTTCCGTGGGGAACGGAGTGTCCTAACGTTTGATCTCCTTTGCCTACCTTGCTACGTGATGGATACAGCGTGAAGCTAAAAATATAAGTATAATAGACTCATAGAATACTAAATAAATAACATTACGCGTCTATATAATAACATTGAACGTCATACATCAAAGCATTATTATACAAATGACCCATCTATACTCTTTAATTTTAATTATATTTGTTATCTGTGCATAACCACATTATTGTGTAATAGATGTAAATATTTATAATAAATTTGTGACTATTATTCAAATTCAAAAAGCAAATGTGTGTATTATCATATACAAAACAATTTTAATAGTGCTTTAAATAATATAAGACGTAAATTAATTATTTTACTTATAATAATAAACGTTTCAAGTTTAATTTATTATAACAGACCATATATTTCATTATGTTCATTCGAGGATTCAAAAGTGCTTGCAAAAGTCTATTTAAATTAAGAATACCAAAACTTCACGAACTAACCTAAAATACTACAAATGTCACACTCATTACAATAATAATAAAAAAAAAACGAAAAAAAAAAAATTAAAATATAAAAATATGTCCAGATTTTAAAATAATGTGGCAAGGTCGAAATAGGTTGAATGCGCTGTGCTATTTCCGCGCGTGACGTCACTGCAGTGTTGCAAGTTTTTATAGTCTTTGACCCCCTTTCGGTAGAACTTGTTTAATGCCTAAACTGATACAGATTATTTACTATTTGCTTGATCCAATATCCAAACAGCTAAGATGGATGTTGTTATGCTTAAATGAAATGTTAAAACTATATTGTTTTTATATATTTAAAGACGCCATTCGTGGCGCAAGAGTACAAATGTCTGATAAAACGTGAATGGCTGTGGGTTCCACCCCCATTCGAAGAAGTGAAATATTTGATATCCATCAGAATTCGGCGGAAAATGGGTAACGGAGTGTCATTAACTTAACTTAACTTAACATTAGGCTTCTCCTCTAGCGTGAAGCTGAGAAAAAAAAATATTGAATGAAAGTTTAAATTCTCAGGTTTTTATGCCTGTCCTGCTGTATTAGGGGGTAAAGCGCGAATCTAAGAAAAACCGTAAAAATAGATAAAAAATATTTTATTTGTTTATAGGAATTATTAGTACTTAGAAATTTGAGACATTGCGTGTTGATTGGTGGAACTTAATAGTCTTCTTACAAAATCGGGAAAATGAGAATAATTCATTAATTGAGTGGGAATCAAATCCACAACCGTCGCACTTACGCCTAAAAATGTTCTAATTTATAGTATTTTGTTGACTACGCGACGTGATACAATATATTACGTTTATGAGGAATATGAGGATATAAGAAACTGTCCCTAGAGAGCTGGGAAGACCTTAATATTTCATTATTCTTAGCTACTATTACTTGGTATAATTTGTTCTGAGTGTTGTACGCTTATGAGCTAGGTACGAAAAATAAATGTCAATCAAATTAAACTTCAATTTCTTTTCAATTTACTCAGAATGAATATGTTTTAAAATTATTTTTAATTTGTCCCGCTCTGGTAGACAAAACGCGACGTTAAGTTCCGCCACTCACGCAATGTCTCGAAAATTAGGCGAAAAGTGGAAGGCAGCGGAGTGTTTCGTAACTCATGTCCCTTAGATCATGTCTTCTCCCTAAAATGGGCGAGAAATTGAGAACGAAGCGTTCCAACATCTCTCTCTCTCTCTCTCTTGTCATCTATTTCGCAAAAGAGGCGAAAAGTATGTTAACATTTTCACATTTTATTACATATATTTTTCATTACGCTACGAGGAGGTATATTACTGTTTCAAAACGAATCTGACTTTTCATATAAGCCTGTGTTTTTACAAACTAAAATAAATTGGACGGCATTACTTCCCCCAATTTTTATTTATTAAAATACACCCGGATGTGTCATTACGTTTTCGGGACTTACGACGCGTCGTTTTAAAAAGTTTTTAACGCAGACTGACGGTACGGATTGTCCTAAATGTGATGGGGTCATGTTTTTTCATTATTACTGACCCGATATGTTGCGTATTCTTTATTTAATTTTGGTTTCACGCCTTATCCCGCATTTAGCAGGTTAGAGGGTAGGTTTCCTAGGTGTTAAGACTCAATGTCGTGTTAAATGATTTAAAGAACTAACTCGTATAACCAGCAACGTATCTAGTATACTACGTTATTAATAGTGTGTATAAATATCAGTTAAATTCACTTTCCTCTATCGACCGTGACCCGTGTGTCGTTTGTAGTGGTTAGGAAAGCTGTGAGAATTTTGGCTTTTTTTAAATTTTTGTTTTGTAATTTTAAATATTTATGGGCATTTTTTGGGTGGGTAACGCGGTGGGTGTGGGTTTTATTTCAAATTAGGGGGGAATAACTTATTTTCACTTAATTCTGATAAAAACAGACTCCAGGGAACTGAGTGTCTTAACACAAGGTTCTCCCTGCCCACTCTGCTTTATGCGGGATACAATACAAAGGAAAAATATTCATAATCTATATATATAAAAGGACTTGTCCTCACTGACTGAGGTAAGATGCACGCACAGCCGTAACCGCTGTGCGTAGAAACGTGAAATTTGGACAGATTTTTACTTTCGTAATCTGGACTTCCACTAAGAAGGGATTTTAAAATTTTTTAACCCTAAATGGGTGAAATAGGGGTTGAAAGATTGGATGGGAAAAAAATTCAATCGGCACCGATTTTTATAAGATTGTAAATTCAGTCTCTTATAAATATTTAATTGACCACGTGTTTCAGTGTTTATTAGAATTCACCCCTAAAGATGCAAATAAGCAGGAGAAGCTGTGCGCGTCCACTAGTATCTATATAAACCTACCAGTGTTCTTGATAGCCAGGGGTACCATAAGATTCATCCGTATACGCCGTCGTTGAAAAAAAATCTACCATATTATAAAATATCCAATAAAATAACGTTTACCTATAAATAAGATATAAAGTAAACAAAATATAAAACAAGTTTTAACGCGCCCCTCACGGCGTCAAACAAAAGTTTAAAGTTTCCACATGGCTCTATTGTACATGCAGATCCAATAGTCTTAATCTGAAACATGAATAAAGCTACGAGGCTTAAAAATAGCAGGGTTTTCACTTTCACTAGCTCGCCCGTGACCTGTCTATGTCAATCTATTAGAATTATATACGTATTATGGATAATTCTAAAGATAGAATCCTATTTTCGTATAGAACATATATATACATATTATATATATGTGAGCAGTTTAGTTATTATACTTTGATCCTAGACAAAAGCCTGAGAAGCGATCAGGCACATCACGGCGTTGAGTTTTACTGTTGAATGTCAATGTCTCGAAAATTGGATGGTTCGATGAAAAGGAGTGTCTTATCACTACATTGCATCGGCCTACCCACGTGCCTATCTACATGTGGGTTACAGCATTAAGCAATACAATGTTTTGTTTAAATTTCAACTCTTCTCAGCAGAAATGCCTTTTAAGCTTCTATAATGTTTTAATTTAAAGTTTTATTGATAATTTTTATTATTGGATCAGAGTGTCTTAACACTAGGTTCTCAGATTCGGTATACAAGTATGTGTGGTATATATTGATGTTTGTTTCGAATTATCTCTATATTATGATACGAGTATATTTTGTGCATATGTATAGCGGAGAAATGAAACTTAATTTAAGGTCCGGTATTTGCTCAGTTTTTAAATTTATTTTATTATTAAATTTTTAATCGTCACATATCGTAATTTACTTACTGATTTACATACCCAAAGTATATATGTTCCGTCATATTTTTTTAGCTTCACGTTGTATCCCGCACATAGCAGAGTGGGCACTGGGAACCTGGGATCTTATATATTAAATAATTTATTTCCTGAATTGGGAATCCAACCCACAACTTTTCGTGTTCACAGCCGCACGCTTGCTTTCTTGCACCACGACGGCCTCTATCATAATAATTCCTTTTATTTAAATTTAATTTCACACGCAAACAGAACATAGAGTGGGTAGTTTAAAAATAGCAAGCCTTTCACTTTCATTAGTCCGCCCGTGACCCGTCTATTTCCGGCGGCACCGATGCCAATCTAGTTAGAATTAACTACATTTGATGGGTAGGTATATTGAAGGGCGTCTCTTGATTACCTTGTTGTACCTACTTATAACGTTATAATTGGTTTTTGGAATCGTCCGTTTTGAGCAAGTTTTGTGTATTTTCTGGTATATTTTCCTTTAAATTGTGGTTTTGCAAAGGCACGGTGCAAACGTTTCGGTCGTGGGTTCGATTTCCACTTGGGAGAATGAATTATTTTCGTGTGTTCGCTCTGTTGACAAAACAGCACAGCGTTTAACTCCGCCATTCAACACGCAATATGTGAAAAATTGGATGGCACGTGCAGAACGGAGGACTTTAACATTAGGTTCTCTCCATCCAGGAACTCTTCACTATTCCTTGACTACATTTGATGGGTAGGCATATTGATTACAGGTAGGTACATATATCTCTTAATTACCTTGTGATACCTACTTATAATGCTGTAATTGGTTTTTGGAATCGTCCGTTTTGAGAAAATTCTGAGTAATTTTCCTTTTGATCGTTGTGTGGCAGTAGTAGTGTCTGATTGTAAACGCCACCCATGCGGTAGCAAGACAAATCACATCGTTGAGTTTCGCTACCCAACAATTGCGAGTGCTGAGTGTCTTAACACTAGGATATTTGTGTATATGTACACATTTAGATATATATGTAGTTAACACCGTCTGAACTTAATTTAACTCCGTTGGGCTATTTTCTAGCGGCCTTACAACAAAACTGAAAAATATTAATATTAAAACACAAAAGAAAATGTCACATCGACTTGCGTTAAATATAACAGCTTAATCAAATTCTCCCATGATTTATAGCATGGTTATATCAGTTGGATTTTTTATCTTATTATAGAGGCCGTCGTGGCGATTTTCAGATGCCATTTTAATAATCTAGGAATGAAAACGTCATCTCAAGATCGATCTCAGAGTTGAGAGAGATTTAAAAAATACGGGCCTTAATCTTAGTTATTATTTCTTTATTATATTCATCACAACAGCGAATCCGCGGGTGAAAACTAGTTTATAATAATAACTAACGCCGACCGTTATTACATTTGAATCTAAAATAAAATATGATCGAAACGTGGAATATTTAGACCACTTTAGTTAATTTAAATGATTCAGTAAATATTTCGCCATTTCTAATATAATGCTATAAATTTTGCTTAAATGCTTTAATTAAGTAACAAATTGTGAATAGTGGGTTATTAATAACTATATATTTGGATGATTTATAAAACGTGAAAGGGTGACCAATGGGTCGGGTTGCCTCTCTATAGAATTTAAGTAATATAAGTAATACCAGTTAACGAGACTAATAATCTAGTTTTGGTTGCTGTCTTTGCGTCCATAATTTTTTGTGGCTGAGTCCTTTGAACAATATTTTAGAGGTGTAATTTATAGGTATTATGTATATAAAATATATTTTAACTTACGGACTCGAACTCGCGACTCTTGGAAGCCGTCCAAGCGTTATAGGTAATCAACTCATCTCTACTAACTACGAGTTACGTCGAAATTCTCATACATTTTTTCAACTAAATATCAAGCCTCCTTGGGATGGAAATATTTTTTAATAAAATAATAAAAGAAATATTCCAAGGTTCCAATTATCATATAAAAAAATAAAGCAAATTAAGTAAAGTAGGTGATCGTTTCTCTCCAGCTCGGTGGAAGTTTCTGGAATCATAAACCGTGGTCTTAAACTCGGCCATTGTGGCGAAAGTGGGTAGGCCGTAAAAAAAGTTTCTAAGTTACCCCTGAGGTCGTACGCTACCACTTTTATTTCAAGCTTCATATTTATAAATTGCTAACTTTTAATTTTTTTTACCTGGATTCGCGGATTCCTTTGTTATATATGTAGATTAGGATATTTAGATTTTTTTAGCTTCTTTCCCACGGATTGCCACCCAGGCATCTTGAGGTATTATGTGATAAGACGCAACTCAACGATGCGCCTTGCCTTGTTGCCAGAGAGTTGATGAAAATATTAAATATTTAAGTCCCCCAAGTGGGAATCAAACCCACAATTATAGAGGAAAGAGCTCGGACAGTGGAGGTGAATGTTAAAAAATAGTAACCCACATAATCCTACTCCTTTGTCGTCCCAGGCACTGCTCTGAGCTCCTCACTCTGCAACGTGATGGAGAATGCATGGAACGTTGAGTAGTTTCATATTTTAGGGTCACAAGTTCAATTAACATTGAAATGGAGTATATAGTTTCACACCTTGCTGTTCCTCATGACTAGAGAGAGGAATTTCGAGCAATGAAGAAAATAATTTATTTTTCTAAATGGGAACCAAACTTACAACCCGTCGCCTTTACCGTCAAGCGCGTCAATGACGGTAAAATATGTGGACTGAAGTAAAGCTACATTTTGATTTCCATTTTCTAGCAAAATATTTATCTAGTTTGAATTAACAATGATTTTTTTATTCTATTAGATCATGTCGAAAATAAAAATAAGTAAATACATAAACTGTATGCCATTATCTTGTCTGACGTCATAGTAAACTCAAGATATCAACTGAGTACTTTGCAACGCTCCTACACTTTAATTAAGCATTCAACAGGCACCAATTAAAATGAAACTACAAAAGATTATTTTACAGGAATTAGTAATTGAGAAGTTACAATCAAATTTTGAGGCACTATGACAGCCTGACTGTAAGCGTAATGGTGGTAGTTTTGATCTCTTAGCAGAGGAATGATTAAATTTTAATTATTTTTATTTTCCAGACGGGAAATAATAGAGATGTGTTAGACAAATCTCGGTGTTGAGTTCCACCACTGACTATGCAATGTCCCGGAAATTTGGCCTTTCTTCTCCTCTCCTCTCCTCTCTTCATCCTCTCTTACTATTGCGTCAAAGAGCCTGGAAGCTGAAACAAAAATATAATTTAGTAGAGAACCAACTTCCCTAACTGGAGTATTTGGGAATAAAATTAATTATGGCCATTGAAATAATTGTTGAATTTGTCCCTGAGCGAGTTGTTTGTACAAACAATACCTACAGTGAAGTCAAACTTTTAAGTTACTCTCGATACAATTGAAGTTTTGCAATTTCCAGTAATTAATCTTCATAAGATAAATAAACTTTTGAATGTAGACTTGGAGTTTGATAAAGGCTAGTTTAGGACTACTTACTTATGGTAAAAATGTTGTTTATATATAAAAGTTTTATTCCACACTTAGTAAAGAAAAATATTTTCTAGAAAACGGATTTGAACCTACTTATCTTGTACGGTTTTCAACCTACTTCTCTCGGGTTTAGATATCGCTATGTTAAAATTTTTAAGCGTTTTTTTTTACATTTTCTAATAAAATGAATTAATTATTTTTAAATGATAAATACAAATCACGGTGTTAAGTTCCGCCATTCGCGGCGCGTAGGGAAAAAAGGTTCTCGTTCTAAACACTTGTTTCCCTCTGTCCATCTTTCTACGAAGAAAAAAGCGTGAACCTCCTTTTTATATACCTACATAAGTACAGAATCTAACTAATGCACCCAGAGCTGGTCCTCTATAGCAACAATCCGTCTCTTGTGCGGCAACAAATGAAAGCCATTCAAGTCGTTTTAAAAGGATTGCTGAAATTATTTTACTTAACGCTTTTAAGTCTGCACTAATCTTCTCGAAAGTATGGTTAGCCAGCAAAATGTATTACTTTCCAATTTTATATACATTTCTGTGGGGATTGAGGCCATCTGTACTACATGTAGTACTGTTTCACCTTAAGCGCAATTATTGTAGATTCTGTCCCCAATTGGGGGAATCGTTGTATTGATTTTGATATCATCGCTATAGTAGACACAACACGGCGTTGAGTCTTGCTACTCAATAATGTCTCAGAAATTTGGCAGAAAGAGGGTAAAGAAATGTCTTATTACTAGGTTCCCTCTACTTACCCTGTTATAGGCAAGATATAGCGTGATACCTTTTTTTAAAACTTCATCGTAGTATCATTCATTACCAACTTTCCAGTGAGAACCGTCTATACTTGTAAAATCTTTACAACATTTTCTGCTTACTCTAAATCCCTTTAATGTTATTTTCAATTATTTCAAAGTTAGATTCACAAAGAGTTCTCGCTCTGCTATTAAATCCATTCTGACAGAATCATGTGACTTTCAAATAACGTACAATTATATATTTTTGTGTGAATTTGAATGTTAATGTTAAATTTTAGTTTTATATGTTTATTTTTTTAACTTCACGCTGTATAAAACCTACTGCGGGCTAAGCAGGATTAGGGGTAGGAGACCTACTGTTTAGAAACTTCGTTCCTCGTCTTTCACCAGATTTTCGTAACATTGCGTGTCGAGGGGCGGAACTAAACGTCGCGCTTTGTCGTGTTATCAGAACGGAGAATTGAAAACTTCATGCATTCTTTGATGCTTACTATAAAGTGATTTAAAGTGACTCCTTAGAAATCTTCCACAAGATTTGGGAACGGTGGCCAAACAAAAAAAACCTCGAATATAAAAGGTATCGTATATATATACTTACGATATACAGACTACGGTCTACGACAAATTACTCTGGCCCGATGCAGCGACAGTCGATTGCGGCAATTCATCCAAGTATCCGATCTGGTCTGAATTCCACTGCTTTTATCTAAAGCAATCTAAGAACAAATGTTGCTCATTTTGGATGTTTTAAAGTTGATTGAAAAAATATTATTTTTTGTATATTTCTGCTTAAAGTTTGGTGATAGTGACTGAAAATTTTAGTTCAATATCTGTAGTAGGACTGACACTACTAGGATTTTTGTTATTTGACGATTTGAAAGTGCTTGTGATGGCCAATTGAAAAAATAATAATTTGATTTAAATTTTAGTGCTTTTGTGTGTTTATTATGAGCAATTTATATAAACACGTAATTTAAAAACTAATGGTATTAGATTTAAAAAATCAATAAATATAGCTCTACATATATTTTTTTATAATTCCACTTATTTCACGATTTTTTTTAGGGTTAATGAGGACTTTTGGTATTTATATGTGCATCATTATAAATAAATATAAAAAAAGTCTCATAATCTTTTTTGTTATTTTATTAAATAGAGATAGATAGTCACTGCAAATAAAAACCTAGGATCTCTATCAAAGTTTAGCTTGTGCCATTTTTTCCGTTGATTGAAATGTTTATTTTAACCTAACCAAAAACATTCTTAACCAATTAAAACACACAGTATGTATGTAACCATACATGGTCATAAAATATACAATTCTTTGTTTCTCCATACAAAACAAAAAAATAATTTAACAATATAAAGTAAAAAGATACCAAATGACATACACAAATATATTTCTTTTACAATAAAATTGAATAAAAATTCAAAGAATCTATCCGAAAATAATGAACTCTTTTGTGCGTATTACTGAAGTATCAACCAGGGGCTTTTCTTAAAATAACATAAAAAAAAACAATTGTTTCCAATTGTATAGAAAACTCCAATGTATTGCTTTTCCACTTCATGCTTTAGCAATCATAAAGCAGGACAGATAAAGAGAGCCTAGTGTCAAGACTCTTCGTTCTCAAATACGCAACCTTGGTCAATTTACTTCGTGTGTGAATTGTGCTCAACTAGCAACTACGAAATGCCACAAATTAAGAACTCAACTGAATTCTAAACGAAGCATGATGAGGAATCACCCAGTCTCTCTAGTTGCGGATCTCAACGTCGCTTTATATTTTTGGCAAAGGTCAAAATCAAAGTCAAGGCAAAGCATTGCGTGTTGAGAGGCGGAACTTAACGCCTTTAGCCACGTAAATGATTCTCACTACTCAGCTTTAGTGACGCTTTCTATTTCAGTACATCCCAAGGCGGTTTGTCGAGTGTTTTCGCATTTCCTTTGTCAGTGTCTGTCTACGGTGCGCGGTGTGCGACTGCCGCGTACAAACAGCGGAGTTTGATATTTTGCGTTTGTAATGAGTTTAAAAGCAGATCGAAGTGATTTCCGGTGGGATCCTTTGATATTATGCACGTGGAGTTGGTTATGCTGTTCTTGGCAACGGATGTGCTGCTTAAATATGTTTATATGTATTTGAATTGAAACCATTCGTGGCATTTTGGTAACGAGGCAAAACGCGGCGTTAAATTCTGCCACGTTCGTTTCTTAACACTAGGTTCCTAGTTCTTTCTCCACCTTAAAACGCAGTTAGGGCGCGGCGGTGATCACCTATTTTGGGACCTGTAGGCTCATTTCCTTGTATTTTCTTTAAAAAAATAATTCCCAATCCTACTATACGTGGAAAAGCATAAAGCTACAATAAATTTATTATATTAAAACAATTATTACAACCGGAAAGACTTCCCCATACCTTAACGAAATTATTCCCCAAAAAACAACAATTTGAGGACACGTGGCACAACAAAATAAATAATAAACCAATTGCCTTCTAAACCGATAAAAGTGAAAGATGGTTATAATCTTATCAGCCATAAGATACTCTTAGAGCTGTTCTATTTAACGATTACTGTAGGAAAGATGTCGCTAGCATGTTACAGCGTGATATGAAGGAAAAATTGTTCCTGTGAGAATGAAAAAGGTTTGTTTTGATACTAGTGGTTCGTTCACGATTTCGCTTGTTTATAATACAACCTTCGTTTTTTATTGAGGCACAGCTTTTGATTGCGACGGTTGTGGGTACGATTCCCGTTCGAGGATTTCATTATTATTATTTATTTTCACTAGGAACAAGACAGAACGGTATGGAGCTCCGCCACTCAAAACGGAATATCTCCGAAAATTGGGTGGTGCGTAGGGAAAGGAGTGTTTTAGCGCAATGAGCACTTTGTTTATCCTGCTATATGCGGGATACAGGGTTCTTCTTAGTTTGGTCATACAATATTAAATTATCCTGATATTAATGATCGTTACAATCAATATTAATCACCGTCATCCGTGAATATTTAGCAAGGGGACTTCTTCGTGATGCTAATTACAGTGTCCTCTTACAAAACTTCATTGAAAGTGAATTTATAATGAAGGCTGAAAATTATCTTAATTTGGCTACCTTTTTGTGATATTAATAGCTAAATATAATAATAAATAATAAAAAAAACAGTTTCACGCTGTATCCCGCAAATAGCATGTAGTGTTAAAACACTCCGTTCCCCACTTTCCGCCGAATTTTTCGAGTCAGAACTCAACGCCAGGTTTTTGAAATGAGTCGGGGGAGGGAGGGATTATTATTTGTTAATATGAAACTATTCATAAATAATAATTCTTTCCCCCGACTGGGCACCGAACCTACAGCCGTTTTGTAAACTACAAAGCACTCTATTTCACAACAAGTAAGCACTATAAGCTCTCTAGAATGAATCTACCTACTAATTAATTAGCCGGATTTGAATCCCCACTACTCAGACAAGGTGCACCACATAAATATGCCTAAACCGACATTAATACCGGCAACTAGTTTACTCAATCATTTATGGTGCAGAACGCCACAAAAGCCTGCTAAGGGGGAATAAATCCGATTATTGTCTTCCGCTTCTATTATCCTATACTTACTTGAAACAAGCACTGTACATTGTATGATGTATCAGACCAGAATCAATAGACCTCCTTTACTTTCCATGTTTTGTGAATATTGTATGGATCGAAGATGTATGGCTGTCATTTCATAGGTCATGTTATAATGGCTAGGTTTGAAGCCTATGAAGTAAGTTGCAAAGAAAAAATATTAAATTTAAACATGATAATTTATGTCAAAGTAAGGCTGTTGGGGGCAGATTGGTGGTTTTGGGTTTTGTTGATGGTTCTGGGCTCTAATCGCGCTAGGGGTAATGTTTGTAATTAAAATATAAAGAAATTTCTAGCTTAATATAATATAAGCTTTTTGATAGATTTGTCACTATATGTTTTTTCCTTTCACGTTTTTTCTCGCATAGCAATATAGGAAAGGGAACCTAATAATTCTGATATTAAAACGTTTCTCATGCACTGCCTGCGCACGATTTTTGAAATTTGCGCCTTGATAGGCGCAATCCAACACCTCCCTTTTTTGAAGTTAAAGTAACCAGTAAACAACTAGTGCAAAGGAAGTTAGGCAATTAATCACAATATAAATAATCTTTGACCGCGGCCCGGGCCTAGTAAAATAACAATTAAAACACAATCACCGTCCGCCACGGCAACTGTTTGAAATCGAATAAATCACAAGTGCGTTGTGTTGTTCATAATTGATTTCGTGAGAATTAGGAAACTTATTTGGCTATGTATACCTTAATTCAATTGAGTTCTATTGCTTCACGCTCACTAGGTTCTTTCTATATGTATCCCGCATATAGCAGGATAGGCAGAAGGATCCTAGTGTTGAGACACTCCGTTCCCCGTTCACTCAATGTGAATTATCACTAAATAATCTCCATACTATGAAAAGAATGTAACAAAAAATATTTCATAACAAAACAAGAATTTATACAAGCAAAATTTTTATATTCGCAAATTTTCTCTATGTAAAATAATATACGTATAAAGCAAAACTAACAGCTATCGATTCTGAGTTGAAAGACCGACAATATCCATATATGGGCGAACTAAAACGCTTCGAAGAAACGCAAATTGAATCAATTTTTCGAGAAAAATTGTTTCCCACGGAACGAAATTGTATGTAAGGGCGTTTGAGCGTCGACAAATCACCTCGCCCGGGCACATCGACAGACGATCGCATCTCGAGATATATCTCATACAAATGTCATAAAGTCTGGCTGTAAATTAAGGATAATATATTACTTTTTCGAGGCCAGTCGTGGCGCAAAGGGCACAAAGTGGGACTGTTATCGCTACTGGTTGTGTAGGTTCGATCCTTACACGAACGAATAAAATATTTATTTCGTTATTTTCATTTTTTTGCTCTGGTGACAAGGCGAAGCGCGGTGTTTAGTTCCGACACTCAACACTCACTGCCTCCAGAATACAGCGGAAAGTGGGAAACAGAGTGTCTTAACACTAGATTCCCTCTGCCTACTCTGTCGTGTGCGGGATACAATGTAAAGCTGATTTTGATATTAGTTATATTATTTATTTTATGTAAAACTTTGTTCTCGGTTAAACATATCTTAAAAGTCTTTTTATTATAAATTTAGTTCCACTCACTCAACACGCAATGTCTCCTTCTGGCTACCGTGGTATGCGAGAAAATGCGTGAAGCTGTAAAAAAAATTATACAGGGTGGAATTGTCAGCACCACTTTAAATGAAACCACAGTTTTAACTACTCTATAAAAGCCTAATATAATTCAGAAAAAAAATAATTCCCAAAAATAAAAAAGTTATTTTTTCAAACAAAATTAATAATAAAATAATCGTTTTAAAATAAGACGTCATTTGTAAAGTATAACATAGGCACGCACACACTGACCTGTCAAAGCCGCAACGTCGCATACGTATGTGTGAGTCACACGAAATACAGGTATGGATAAAAATAGTGAAATGAAAAAAAAATTCTACGTCGAAACTATTGAGGTACCGTGATTAATTTCTTTAGTTCTGGGTTTCAATTATTTTACCCTATATGCAGTTTCAGTAAAAGAAGCGCTGCCTCTTCCACCCTGTATATCAGCCAAATAAGTCAAAGGTAGTATTTGGACATAGTTTTGCAAATGGTACAATCAAATACGTCAATTAATTTTATTCTTCAATAAATTATTACCATTGCAGTATCTACTACACTTCTTATAATTTAATGTTAGTTAAATTCTGATTTACGTCTCTAAGTATAACTCTAAACAGATAAGAAAAGGGAAACATATATTTTTATCTTTTGCGTCTCGTTCGGTAACATTTTCCTTTGATGCAGCAAGATGTGCATATTTTAGATGTACAAGTAATACTTCTAAGAGCCACCACATACATACCTTATTTAATAATGTTAGTCTTTTACAAGAATTCTATCTGAGGAATGATTTAAAATTCAATTTATCTAAAAGTTAACAACATTACTGTATTTCTATGTAAGTACATAGATATGTGAGTAAATAGTATTTCAAATAAACTCGTAAGTGCAGTTTAAAAATATATTGTACACCATTAAGTCGACAAATGGCGCCTTAAAAACATAAATATGTTTGTGATTTTAAAATAATATTTTATATTTTTAGTTCTACATAATTTTTTGTAATTATTTAGCTTCAAGCTTTGTCCTATGCCTTCCTTGTCCTTTCTTCAAGGAGCCTAGTGTTAAGACTCCGTCACTCATTTTTATTTGAGTTTCTCACTCTGTATACAGGATGGAATTGTCAGCGCCACTTTAAATGAAACCACAGTTTTAACTACTCTATAAAAGCTTAATATAATTCGGAAAAAAAATAATTCCCAAAAATGAAAAAGTTATTTTTTCAAACAAAATAAATAATAAAATTATCGTTTTAAAATAAAACGCCATTTGTAAAGTATAACATAGGCACGCACACACTTACCTGTCAAATCGGAAACGTCGCACACGTATGTGTGCGTCACACGAAATACAGGTATGGATAAAAATCGTGAAATGAAAAAAAAAATCCTACGTCCAAACTGTTGAGGTACCTTGATTAATTTCTTAGGTGTGGGTTGGAAATATATTACCCTATATGCAGTTTCAATAAAAGAAGCGCTGCCTCTTCCATCCTGTATATACATGACCCGAGTGGGAAACGAACTCACAACCATTGCGTTCTACAGTCGACGCTGTGGACAGAATTCTAATATTTAGTGACATTATATATCACTTATATATGTATGTATTCTGAATATACTTTTATTAAATTAGTGAATCAATTTTACATTTTTAAATATAAATTATTATAAAAAAGATACATTTAAAAATATAAAAAAACCACTCTTCCGAGGGCGGGACAAGGGTCCAAGCCATCGGTGGCTAGGGCTCCAGAGAGAGGAACCTCCGCACAATACGTGCCGTCTCAAGTAATACTGCCTTCTGTATCCGGTTCTTGATCCAACAGCTAAGCGATAGCCTCTTAAGGTGTTGGTCGAGGCTTTTCGCTATTAAACCGTTAACCGAAACCACTATCGGCACAATGATAGTCGCATTGACATCCCACATGGCGGTAATCTCATGGGCTAGGTCCAAATATTTAGATTGTTTTTCTTTTTCGGCCTTCACGAGATTTTCATCATGTGGGATAGTAACGTCAACAATCACTGCGCGGCGCGCCGCTCGGTCTACTAGTACTATATCAGGTCTATTGGCAACAATATACCTGTCAGTAATAATAGACCGATCCCAGTAGAGCAAAGCACAGCTATTTTCAAGAACAGACATGGGATTGTACCTGTAGTAAGGCACCTCCAATTCTACAAGGCCATATTGAAGAGCAAGTTGCTGGTGTATTATCTTGGCTACTTGATTGTGTCTATGCAAATACTCGCCATTAGCAAGATGAGAACAACCAGAGACAATATGTCTGAGGGACTCCCCAGGTCGATGACACGCCCGGCAGATGTCGATAGTGCCATCTTTCATAATATGTCTCTGGTAGTTCCGTGTCTTGATAACTTCGTCCATAATTGCACAGACAAAACCTTCAGTTTCTCCGAAAAGATCCCCGAACTGTAACCAAGATAATGATGAAACAGTATCCACGTCCTGGCCCACTAGGGCTCTATGGAATCTACCATGCAGCTCCTTGCTCTTCCATACAGCCATGCGATCAGAAGTAGTAAGTACTACAGGCCGACGCCAGTTCTCTTTGCCCAAGGAAAGAGGAGTAAGGCCTTTGTCAACTGTTACCACATCCTTGTGCATATCCACGTCAATCTTGAGAAAATATTCTCTAAGACTGCATACCTCGTGGTTATGGAGGTTCTTGACATTCAAAAAGCCACGACCTCCACACTTACGCGGGATATACAGTCTCATTACAGACGAACGCGGATGGTGCATTCGGTATGTCGTCAACAATTTACGTATTTGGCGATCTACGGAGTCTAACTCAGTCTGTGTCCATCTTACAATGCCAAAAGTATAGGCTAAAAGCGGCATAACCCAACCGTTGAAAGCACGCACCTTGTTGCCACCAGATAAAAGGCTGCCAAGCACTTTTTTCAGGCGGCTAAAGAAACGCTCCTTCACCAATTGCTTTATGCTCCGCTCATCAATACCCAATGCTTCAGACATTCCAAGATATTTATAAGTCTCACCTTCACCAAGAGTTCTGAAGGAAACAGAATCTGAAATGCAAATATTATCAGATCTGATCACACTCCCCCGCACTACATGCATGCTAGCACATTTATTGACGCCAAATTCCATTCTTATATCACTACTAAAAGTTTGAGTTACCTTTAGTAGCCGCATAAGATCAGAACGTTTTGACGCAAATAATTTCAGATCATCCATGTACAGCAAGTGAGATATGACCTTACCCCCCCGGCGAAGACGAAAGCCTAAACCTGAATCCTCTAACATAGTGCTAAGAGGATTCAGAGCTAGGCAAAACCATAAAGGACTCAGACTGTCACCCTGAAATATACCCCTCTTTATCCTTATCGGTTCAGACGTTGCAGGAATATCACACTCCCCTAGATGACGAAGGACAGTGACCCATTGTCCCATACAAGCCTCCAAAAATGATCTCAAAGTAATATCAATCTTATATAACTCCAAGACCTTCAAGAGCCAAGTATGTGGCACTGAATCATATGCCTTCTTATAGTCTATCCAAGCAGTAGTGAGATTTTTCCTGTTCCGCCTTACCTGTTGGCTTATAGTTGTGTCAATGAGAAGAAGTTCCTTTGTACCACGGCCACCAGCCTTACACCCATTCTGAGTCGGTGCCAAAATTTTATTACGAACAATATGTTCTGTGATTTTTTTATGTATTTATTTATTAAGGGCATTCAGTGTTGTCAATATTAAATTTTTACTAGTAAAATTAAAACCGAATGATAAATTATTAAGAAACGTTTAATAAATTATTAATTATACTAAAAACACGCTTTTTGTTCTAAAAACATATTATAACATGAAAATAATGAGTGTAAACTCGATGTTTACTAGTAGGCAGTCTAAAGTTCCACCAGCCATCTTCCAATACCATCATCAGCTCGCTAGGCTGCACCCCATAGTTTTATAAAAAACAAATCTTTCCCAGCTTCACGCTTCTTCACCGCATAATTTGAACAAAATTGAATGCAGCGCTTGCCTATCTCGAGCCCACTAGATTTACATGATAAAACTTTGTGGGAAGTAGTCTTAATATTTTTATTCCTGCGCGAAGTTCTTGCGGAGATAATAAATTTACTTTTTTTATCTTTTACATATTAATGGGACTTACCTTTTTCATTCGCTCGTCGTAGCCGGTGTACGACATGCTTGGTTTAATTTTTTTTTATCCTATTATCTAGAGTCCCGTTCTGGCTTTTAATTTTAATATGGTTCGTCCGGGCTATTCAGATTGGTGTTTTATTTTTTTGGTAGCTTTACGCTGCAAGTAGAGAGGAACCAAGTGTTAAAATATTCTGCTCTCCATATTTTTCTCATATTTAGAGACACTACTTGAAAAACAGTGGCGGGACTTAACATAGCCCTCATTTTCATTTCCTCGTTTCAAACAAGAAAAATCGCGGCGTTGAGTTGCGCCATTCAACTCTAGAAAGTTGGGAATGAAGTATCTTAACACTAAGTCCCCTATGTCAACCCTGCTATATGGAAAGTATATGAAGCTGCTAGCTTATAAACACAAAGCCTACTTAACTTAACTAGAAAGTTATATCAAAATCAACTAATTTAAAAGTAAACAGAACGGCAAATAACTTACAAATACTTAATGCTGTTAGGGAAGAAGGAAAATGAATAAATCTTTTTTAAAACTGGCCAAGGTTCCACTGATTACCGTCTCGGGGCTTTCGTTCGAAAGTTTTCGTTTCAGCCCTGCAGCATGTTTACTGCGGACGTGTGATGACAATAACGTTTTTGAACTGGAACTTCAATATCTGCTTGTTAGGTTCAGTTATAACGCTATTCGAGCTCCGTTGTGAATGGTATCTTCGTGAGTATCGGGGAAAGTGGGTTGAATTCTGACTACTGAAGTATTTTTTTACAAATTAATTGCGCCAAAAAACTCGCGTCTAGGATGCGTCTTGTAATGAAGGACGTAGTGTGTTGACACTAGCTCTTTTTTCATACGTCAAGCCACTACCCACGCTCGAGTAATAAGGCAAAGCGCGACGTTGAGTTCCGCCACCCAATACGCAATGCCTCCAGAATTCGGTGGAACGACAGTTTCTTAATGGGAACGGAGTGTTGTAACTCTAGGTTCTCTCTGCTGACCCTGCTATGTACGGGATATAGCGTACAGCGAAAAATATATATCATACAATAACATTAAAGTAATTGGACAAAGGAGTATTTCATAAAAACAAATAATAATAAACAAAGTAAGTATAAGAAAAATAAACAAAGATGCGATGCCAATATCAAAGACTGATACTAGAATTTTATTAACATGTACGGTACGAATATACCTTTCATAGATTCAATACATAAAATAAAGATAAAAAACCATTTCATTTTTATATTATGAAAAATGAACGATATAAAATATATGGTTGCATTTTCACGTCTTTTAATATAAGCTGGGAATAGTGATTTATTGTGCATTCTATCTCTCTCATCTTTAGGCAGAGGGAACCTGGGAACCTAGTGTCAAGACTTTCCATTTTCATTATGATACTTTGGTTCCCACTTTTCACCGAATTCTTGAGGCTATGTGTGTTGAGTGGTGGAATTCAATGATGTGCTTGGATTCGTTACCAGAATGAGGAAATGCAAATATTAAATGGAACCTACAATCGTCGACCTAACATAGATGCACTTATTCCCAACCTTATATTATTTTAATCTATAACGTCTAACTAAAAATAAAGCATAAAAAATGTTATGAGAATTATTTTTGTGTTAGATAGACTATTGTGACCCACTGGCCTCGTGGCCATACCTTCTTTCCTGCTGACCATGCAGGCAAACTCGCAAGTGAAATCTAGTATATATGGTACACAAAAAGTAGAAAAAATATATATCCAATATATATAATATTATGAACCAAGCACGAAAAAAATAAAGAATTTTCAAATTTTGTTTGAAACATCGAAACGAAGGCCTTTGCCTTTGTGCAAATTACCGGCGACCTTACACGTCTGTACTCTACACAACGTGAACATGACAGCCCTCCTAGAAATATAAAAATCTATTTTCAGTTTGTATTGCGCTGAATTGTTTTTATTTTGTTTCTTTATATTTTTTAACACCTGACTAGATGCGACGGTCGTGGGTTCGATAAAATACGGCGTTTAATTCCACCGGGCCAATTGGGCGGAGAGTAGGCCGTGATGTGTCTTGCGCAGGATACAGAGTGAAGCTGTTTAATAATTAAAATTTATATTATTTTTCTTTCTAAATATTTAATACAATTTTGGTTGAGTATGAGTCGGTTTTATGCAGAAAAGACGACACGCTGTATCCTGCACTTAACAGCGTAGGCAGGGGGAACCTGGTAACCTAGGGTTAAGACATTCCGTTCCTATTCATTTTCCGCCGAATAAGTGATAAGGGGGAATCGAACCCGCATCCTATCACGCTTTTGCCCTTGCGTCACGATAGACCTCACAGTGTTGTTTGTAAATATTAAAGTTAGTTACAATGCTATTTGAGTTTCGCTTAATATGCAACAACACCAATTCAGGCGCAAAATAGAGAACACTATCTCTCCTTACCTTCCTATGAGGGATAAGCATGAAGTTAAAAAGTAATAAAAAAATATAAATTTGTATAACACGGTAACTTTTTTATAAGGAACTGTTTTTGAACTTACAAAGTTTCTGTATTCGCACCACGTTTTCCACATACATTTAGCTTTCGCGGAATCTTTTTAAAACATAATCATATGTGAGGTAGGATTTTTTGTTAAGTCATATTTTTAATAAGAGATTTTTTTTCTAATTATTTCTATAGAATATACCGTCGAGACTATCCTGGCGCAGCGACATAGCAAGTGACAGGAAAGTGACGATTGCACGTTCGATTCCACGCTCTGTTAAAAAGACAGCGCAGAGTTAATTTCCGCAACATACAGAAACTTTTAAAAATATAAAACCTAACCCAAGTAAAAATCTTCATACAAAATGAGAATAGACTACTAGTATACGAGATTAGTAAATCAAAATGGTTGTCTTGAATGACATTATTAGGACGTAATACCGTACAAACCGCACCTGCTGAGTAATAAGAGAATATGAAATGAATCGCTTAAATATAGTAAGAGATATGCATAATATATACAACGAAGTTAATTTCTTGTTTCGTCAACAGACATTAGGAAATATTATATATATAGAATTCATAGTAATTACTTTGTTTCACTACTTGTTTGAAACTTTCGACGTACCTATATTTTAAGACGTAAATTTTTCCAGTTCTCGTTTTAATTTAGGTTTAGGGAAAATCTTCGCTTAGGGCTCCGCTACGCTTACCAAGGAAAATGTCAAATTTCAGCGTTCTACGCCGTCTATTTACGAATGTTTTGTATGTTATTCGATCAGTAAAAAAATATATAACGTAGTTGTAGTTTTTTTTCATAAGATTTTTATTAGCAAATAAAAAGCACTTTTATAGGCAAAATAAAAGTTATCGAATATCAAAGATTTTTATCGAAGTTGAGATGCACTGCGAAACCTTTTAATTGGAACAGGTAATCTATATTCTATACTAATATTATTAAGCTAAGGAGTTTCTTTGATTGAGCGTCTTAATCTCAGAAACTACTGATTCGAACAGAAACTATTGATTTTTTTTGTGTTGGATAGTCCATTTATTGAAGAAGACTCTTGCAATTTAAAGAGCAAAAGGTAAAATTTGGTAAATATATTTATTAGCTTCACGCTGTACCCTGCACGTCGCAAGGTAGGTAGAGTGATTCTGAGAATCTAGTGTTAAGATACTCCGTTCCCAATAAGACACTTTCGTTTCCCACTTTGCGCCGAACTATGGAAGTTTAGTGTGTTGAAGGCGGAACTTAATGCCACGCTTTGCCTCGTTACCAAAGCGAGGAAATTAAAATATTAAATATTCCAATTCCTCAAGTGGGAATCGAACCCACAAGCGTTTACAGCTTTGTGTGTCTAATATAGTGTAGTAACCATATAAAATGTGATAATTTACGTAAATACCTAAGCTAACGTATAAGAAGAGAAGATTTTAGTAATAGCCTGTGAGCCAGGTGTAGTAATAACTGCTAATAATAATGAAACGCTGTAATAGACCTCTGACCGCACCTGGACAATCCATATATATGAGAATTTGTGCTAAGCTCGTTTTGGCAAAATGAATCCTATTTCCGTTAAACATTCCGTTTTTGGGTATTCATTTTAATTGTTTAAGAGGAATAAGAAATACTGATTTCTGTTTATTTTTGAAGAGTTTTAGTTTAGTAATTAATTTTTTTCTTTTTTTTATTAGTGTTTTTTTTATTTTTTGTTTGGATTTTTTTAGCTTCATACTCCACTTTTCTGTATATTCTGTATAGATTTAAATAACGTGACGAATTTTATACAAAATGCAACGAAAATAATTCAAAAATGTTCATAATTTTAGATTGCATTGACCTAGAAACTTATTTTAAACATTTTTTTGTGCTTTAAGGACCTAGATACTTCCACACGAACTCGAGATAAATGGTCTGTTCAGACAGGCAGACCGACAACAAAATGGTCATATAAAGGTTCCGTTTTTCTTTTTGAGGTACGGATCCTTAAAAAACTAAAATATTTCAAATAAAAAAAATATAAAAATTCTAATTATAAATAAGCCTTCTACAAATATACACTAGAATTTGATCTCTGTACCATCGCGTTCTAAGTTTATGTAAAACATATAAGAAAATATTAATAACATATTGATAAAACTCTACGCAACTTCGGTGTTGCATAACTAAAACTACTCGACAGGTGTAATAAGAGGGGTCTAATCAAGCGGGCAGAATTAACTACACCTGTTGCAGTTACGTTGGGGTTTAGTTACAGTTACGTGCCATAGTTAGAATAATCTTCAGGTCGTGGCCGTGACTCGGGGCAATTGCTACGGTTAGATTAATTTAGGTTAATACGAGTGTATGTATTAACTATATTAGCTTATGGTTTTTGATATATTTTTAACTTTTGTCTTTAGCGTGATAGCGAGGAGGAGAGGGAAAGGCATTCGGGGGTTTTTCAGGTGTTTTTTCTTTCTTTTAGTAAAATTGATACTGTATTCTAGAAGGTCACCAGAAATCTCTTCCATCCACTCCTCATCAAATATTTGAATTCGGACTAATGTGTTAAATACATTTATGAGCGAAATACGTATCCGTGTCTTTTCCATCAGCAATTTTTTTTTTTAAATCTATTGCTCTATATATATCGTCATTAAGCCCAATGATTGTAGATTCAATGTCTTGTTATAATTTTAAAAAATTATTCTGATTAGAAAAGGCGTACTATTGGCATTATGACATATTTTAAAAAACTGTTATATAATTTGTTTGATAAATTGAGAAATATATTATAATTACAATATATCTCAAATATCTGCAAGAAAATAAAGCTCTATAAAAAATATATTTTAATTCATAGTTTAAAAACGCCCCAAAATGCGTCAAAATTATGGCGTCGCTTATGACGTCAAGTTTGAGTAATCTGTCAATACCATTGTATACCTACCATATAAAATGTCAATACGTTTGTTTACCAGGGCGTGACTTAAAAAGCTTTGATTGACGTTCAACATATCAAGGCGGCTTGTTATATTTTGCACTTTTATTTTTTTATAATAATTATTATATTAATTATCTATTAATTATATTCTTTTATTAATTAAATACATAATTTAAGTGATTTTGACTAATGGCCATCATGCCTATTTGGTATCGATCTGTAAGTGTTAAACAGAGTGTACAGTCACTAGAGGCGCAGTGGGGCAAGGACTAAATGTAAGCAGGTGTGTATAGGGTTCATCCCTACTTAAGGGTTTCCTTTCAATATTCACGCGTTTTCCCGCATATAGAAATATAGAGAAAGAGAAGTGTTACGACTTTCTTGTTAAAACAGAGAAAATAAATTATCTTTATTCATAAGACTTTTCGAAAAAATGTTATTTTACGTTTTATAGTTGACAATAACCTTGATACTATATTGTTTGGCTTGACCAAAAACTATATTCAATTTTTTCACCCACGAGTAATATCTATGAATAGGCCAGAGGAAAACGTTGAACAGAGTGATTTACCGAAATAAATAATACAAACATACATTTATTGTCAATGCGGATAAAAACCGATGTCTGGATATACAAAGCCTTACAAAAGTCCTCGCGAAAGTTGTCGTTCAATTCGTCAACCACGAAACATGATTGATAGGATTTTGTATAGAGATTGGCTTTTATAAATAGATTTTGACTAACTGAATTGATTTAGCTGTTAATTTCTTATCTACTTTGTGAAGAAACTAGTCGTCGCCGGCAACCTTGTTTGTGTGGAATTTGGGACTTAAAATCCCGTTTCACTCTACGTTTACGTGCAGGGTAGGCAGGGGGAACCTGGTAACACAGTTACCATTAAGACACTGTTGTTCCCCACTTACCACTGAAGCAAGGCATTGCGCGTTCAGTGACGGAATTACAATTTGTTTGGTTGCAGAACAGGAAAATGGAGTAATTACTACAAATATTACCACCGTATATATAAAATCTATGATTTCAATGAATATACAAAGATTTTAGATCATATTTTATGAGGAAAATTATTAAAAACTAAATTCACCACAGTACCAGTAGTAAGTAAGCTAAAAAATAATACCATATCGATTCAATTTCACCAAGGAAGCGATCAATCACGCGGATGCCAGCAGAAATAACGCTCTGCCCGAACAATTGTTTAATGGAAGTTTTTTCACTTTTGAAAATATCTCCCTTTCCATTTATGAACGTAATGCGACTAGTGTGATAAATCTTTTCGAGTCGTTTATTGGTTTTAGTATTTGGCTTAGAGTGTATGGAATGATAATATTAAATGTTACATTCTCCCGAGTGGAATCGAATTCGTAATCATCGCGTTAACAGTCACACGGCTTCAAACTGCGGCCATGTGGAAAGACAAATATTAGAAAATCTATTAAAATTTTTAACGTAGCAGCGGAACCTTGAAATTTTGGCTTAATGTACGAGAAAAAAAAGACTGCATTGATTCTTTTTGAAAAATTATTTGTATGTTATGATTATAGATTTAACCCCCATTTGGGGTAATGTTTAAAAGTATGTACGTTCCCTAAATCTTAATAAAAAAACATTTTCAATAATCTATATATATAAAATCGAAAGGTCACTCACTCATCACGAAATCTCAGAAACTGCAAGTGGTAGGAATCTCACATTTTGCATAGGAGTTACTTATAGGACGTAGGTGCTCGCTAAGACGGGAATTTGCAATATTCGACTTCTAAGGGGTTGTTTTTGGAGTCGAAAGTTTGTATGAAACTTCGTTACTACAAATGCTAGGAGTCTCAAATTTTGCATAGACGTCACTAGGACGTAGTCATGGAGACAGAAATTAATAATAACATAGTTCACGCGGGTGAAACCGCGAGCGGGCCGCTAGTATAGCATATAAATTACAGCGACTTATTTGGCGGAAGTAGAATAAAATTTATTAAAATAGTAAATGTAAATATTACGAAGTTAATAAGTGAATACGTTACTACGTTAATCTATATATATAAAAGGACTTGTCCTCACTGACTGAGGTAAGACGCACGCACAGCCGTAACCGCTGATGGTAAAGACCTGAAATTTGGACAGATGTTTACTTTTGTAATCTGGACATCCACTAAGAAGGGATTTTGAAAAATTTTAACCCTAACGGGGAGAAATAGGGGTTGAAAGTTTGTATGGAAATTTTTTTAAATCGGCACCGATTTTTATAAAATTCTAAATTCAGACTCTTATAAATATTTAATTGACCACTTGTTTCACGGTTTTTTAGAATTTATCCCCTAAGGGTGCCAATAAGGGGTTGAAAGTTTGTATGGAAAAATCTTTGAATCGCCACTGATTTTCATAAAATTCGAAACTTAGACTCTTAAAAATATTTCATTGAACACATGTTTCGTGGTTTATTTTAATTCATCCCCTAGGGGTGCAAATAAGGGGTTGAAAGTTCGTATGGAAAAGTCTCTAAATCGCCACTGATTTTTATAAGATTTGAAATTGAGACTTAAAAATATTTCATTGAACACGTGTTTCATGGTTTATCAGAATTTACCCCTAAGGGTATTATTACCCTATTACCCGCAGGCGGAGCTGCGCGCGTCCGCTAGTAATCTATATATATAAAAGGACTTGTCCTCACTGACTGAGGTAAGACGCACGCACAGCCGTAACCGCTGATGATAGAAACGTTAAATTTGGACAAAAGTTTACTTTTGTAATCTGGACATCCACTAAGAAGGGATTTTGAAAAATATAAAGCCTAAAGGGGTGAAATAGGGGTTCAAAGTTTGTATGAAAAAAAAATTAAATCGGCACCGATTTTTATAAAATTTAAAATTTAGGTTTTTAAAAGTATTTAATTGAACACGTGTTTCATCGTTTTCTAGAATTCTCCCCCTAAGAGTGCAAATAAGGGGTTGAAAGTTTGTATGGAAAAATCTTAAAATCGCCACCGATTTTAATAAAATTTGAAATTTAGACTCTTAAAAATATTTCATTGAACACATGTTTCATGGGTTATTAAAATTCACCCCTAAGTACGCAAGCGAAGCTGCGCGCGTCCGCTAGTAGTATATAGTTAGATAATCTTTTTCTATATTTAATGGAACAACTGATTGATATGATAGGCTTGGTTTGACAAGGTTAACGGATGTGAGGATTTTAATGTATGTCGGAAACAGTCAAAATATTGACAAAAGGGGTAGTCGTTGGTGACCTCGACTTTTAATTCAGATATCATGGATTCTAGTATGGAGAGATATTTATAAGAAAACTACGTTAATTTTGTGTTTGGTTGGCATTTATCCGCTAGCACTAGGTAGGTAGTCTCTGATCAGGCAAAACGCGTTGCTGAGTATTGACATTCAGCACTCAACGTCTTGAATTACGGAAGGGTTATACACTAGATCCTCTCTGCCTATTCCCTAGCTCTGCTAGAAATGCATGTAAATTTCATTTATTTTGTGTGAATAATAATATCTTTTTTAATTAACAAACGACTATTTCTACACTTTTTAGGGTTCCGTACCTTAAAAGGAAAAAACGGAACCCTTATAAGATGGTGGACGCTTGGTGTTGGTTGGTGTCCTTCTGTAATAGGTATCAAGCTGAAACTAACATCAAATAATCACCACTAGGTTTTTTCTGGATGCGTTGGCATCAGGCTTCTAAGTGAACACATAACGTAGAGCATTTATTTGGTACATTCTCTCGGGTATTTACCGCGAAACCTATAGGGTATTTCCCGTAGACATACAATTACGAAATTTGGTAAGAAGTGCGAGCTTGTTGGAATCCTCAGTGGGCAAGTCTAATCGACCGATTTGACCGATTTTTTTTATTTCTAGTAGAGTAAGCAGATGAGAGAAAATAAAAAGTAAACGGGTGGTACAAATATGCAAAGTATAACTTCTTTAACAGTATTGAACCTGTTACCTCATAGGCTCGAGCCAGACAAAGTAGCACCGTTTATCTTACTTTAACTTATATTAATATATCAGGGCTGAATAATTTCTCCGGGCCTTCAGGATATTAGTCTTCCTCTAAGCCAGGAATTATGATGATCCGATTAGTAATTATTGTAAGGTGATAAACAGATTTGCTATATTTAAAATTAAATTTATAATTAAATTATTTCTTTTACGAGTATAAGTGCAATACCCCTATATAAGTAACTCTTTTTTCAATTTTAATTTTTAAATATTTTAAAAACATTATTTAAGTGCCAAAAAGTTTTAAATATTTTTAATAAAATATTTTACTTTCCTAAGTTACTAAATAGAAAAGTAAAATATTTTATTACATATTTAGAAAACATATAGAAAATTAAAGTAGCAGGATTCTAACCCTATGAGTTGGTTTTCAAGAAGCGCAGGTTCTAATCCCACAACACATATATTTTTATAGGTTTTCTAAAAAATATATACAAACAAGTAGTTTCCTCATGATTAAAATTATGAAACTAATGACTTTTACCTATTTGGATTTCTGTGTTCCGTTTATACTGTTCATTTGAATTTTAGATATGGTAGTTCTCAGTCACATTGATAAAAAATAAACATGCATGAGATCAGCAACATATGCATTTTTGAAAAATGTTCCGAATAGTTGTTCTACTTAAAAAATTTTTGAGGCCAGTCGTGGCGCAGAGGCACAAATGTGTGACTGTCACTATGACAGGTCGTAGTTTCGATTTCTACTCATGGAAATTTAATAATTTATTATTTTCATTTCTTCGCTCTGGTGTGAAGGCAAAGCTCGGTGTTGAGCTTTTCAACACGCAATGCCTTTAGAATTCGGCGGGAAGTGAGGAGCGGAGTACCTTAACACTAGGCTCCCTCTGCTTACCCTGCTATGTGCGGGATAAAAAAAAATAATATTTAGTACTCGAAAATTCCTAAACGATATTATTAGATGGAATTACGGCGTAAAGCGCTGAAACATGGCATGTAGGTTTATTGCACGTATAGGAGAGCACTAAGAGAGGATTCATGGAAATTCCTATGGGAATGAGAATAAATGGTTTTTTTCTGTACATCGACCACAGAAACGAATTTCCTTGCTCTAATTAGTTTTAAATATAAAATGTACTCCAATTGAGAATCGAATCCGGAAACATCGTGTATTTTTTTACTAACTTACTCTCCAACTGAGCTAAGATAGCGTAATTTAAGTTTGTGATGGATTAGTTCCTGGACGTAGTTTTGTGCTCGTCATTTTTTCTCTATCAATATGGAAAGTTTGTTGGAATTACTTTTTTTATTACAACAGTTACTAAATATCATTTGTAAGTAACTTTGTGTTTTTACTGTTAAAGAAGTAGTAAGTAGTGTGGGCAAAGAGAATTGTGCGAAAACACTACGTTTCTTCCTGCCTAATTCTCGAGGCATTGTAAGTTGACTTTTGGAACTCAACGCCACCCTTAGTTGTTATCGGAGCTAGTAAATGAAAATAACTCATTCTCTTAAATAGGAATCGAACCCACAATTGTCACGTTGATATCCTCAACATACATTATAATATTATCTACATATATGTATTTTCCCAGCTATACTGAAACGATTTGTTCTTTAAAATACAAAAGGTCAAACGTTAGGTTTCGAAATGTAAAAGTCAAAGGCAGAACCACAAAGGTGATTCCCGTAATAACGTGGTGTGTTCGAAAAGGTTGCTTTTGCGTAAATGTCAAATTGACAAAAAATGTAGATACATGTATTAATATGTTACTGTGTGTGTGTGTGTGTGATTAATATGTAATGTGTGTGACTTACTTTATGGTTGTTGCAAATTATTATCTCAGGTGGAGGTAGTTATATTATTAATCAGTTTAAATTTTTTCTAATATTTTTTAATTTGTTTTCTAAAGGAAAACAAGTTCTCGGAAAATGCTTCTTAGAGACCAAGGCAATTTTCATTTTCACTTCACTTTTCACTTTGAGAACAATAATTTAAATATATAAAATTCTAATATACAACACAGAGTCGAAACTACTGGACTTGGAAAGTTGAAGTTTGGCATGTAAGTAGGTTACGATAATCTTATGAGAACTGTAAAAGGCGGAACTTTAAAATAATTTAGGGATCCGTGGCTGTAAGTCAAAAAAAAAACTAAATGCAGGTAAGCGGTATGTTCAATGGCCCAAATATATGCCTGCTACAACATAACTTTTCATAGGGGAGCCCGACTTTAAACCCTCGACAAAAAACAGGGGGTGTTATAAGTTTGTCTGTGTATGTGTATTTGAAGGCCTGCCTGTGGCATCGTAACTCCCAAACTAGTGAACCGATTTCAACTACAAATATAAGCTTGTCGTGGTTGTTTTCTATAAATTAGCTATAAATAAATTTTCACTTTCCGGTTTTTCTCTTTTTATTGTTATGTTAAAGTATAGTATTTGATTACGCGATGAATTTCATGCAAAATTTAAGAAAATTGATAAATAGCCCCTCGTATCTTTTATGCTTAATAAACCTAAATATTTGATATTAATCAACGCAATCTCGATACCAAAGTTCGTGACCGAGGGACAGACGAAAAACAAAGTAATCTTTTAAGAGTTCCATTTTTGCCTTTTGAGGTACGGAACCCTAAAAATATAATAAACCGAAAAGGTAATAAATTCAAGTCAATATTTCCAAACGTTTATATCAAAGATTGATACATCACATATACGAAAGTCGAAAGGCTCGCGGCATGGAGTCGTAAAACTAAATTTTTACGTGTACTAAAATGGCAATGAAACAAATTTTATAGACATTATATGCTAGTTTCGTTAAGCACATCGTAAATGTTCAAGCATTGTATATTACATGTATATATTTGTAGGGTATATATGTAACTATTATTTATTAACTATTATTCATAGTTTGTTTAATATGTGTCATTTATATATTTCAAAGAATCATCATCATCATCATCATCAACCTGTCCTCGTCCACTGCTGGACATAGGCCTCTCCAATGGCACGCCACTTAGCTCAAAGAATGTTACACTAAAAATAAATAAAAAAAATATAATTGACGCCATTCTGAAATGGTTAGTTGGAAAATGGAAAGCCCGTATATAATTTAGCACAAAACTCGTAATTAAAATATCCCGCACATAGCAGGGTAGGCAGAGACAAGCTAGTTACACAGTGTTAAGACACTCTGTTATTCATTCAGACACTTTCAATCTCCACTTTCCATTGAATTATTGAGGCATTGGCTGTTGAGTGACAATTTGCCTAGTTACTAAATACTAAAATGTCATTCCCTCGAATGGGAATCGAACCAACAACCGTCACGTCATATCTCAAGAAATATTCATACACTATAATAATAGTTCTTGATTTCATAGAAATATTGTACTAAACCTCATCCTCTTTCTTTGATACCGTCGATCCTTAATTATAGTTGTTCATAAGTAGTTATACTTCAACGTTAATAAATATCGAAGTGATGAATCATCCGGCAATAAAATATCGGTATTTCTAAATTGATTAATAGAATGAATGACCTATACCACCTCACCGCTTGTTATTTATAATTAAGATTTTATTATATTTTTAATATATTGTTCTATTTACGTCGCAAGGAATTCTTCATGTGATGGTTGTGGGTTCGATTCCTACTTGGAATAATTTATTAAATTTATTTGGCCGTTCTGGAAAGTACGAAACAGAATGTCATGTTACTAGGTTTTTCCTAATTACCTTGCGACTACTCCCGTTTACTACTTTCCGCCCAATTTTTTAAATGAATAATTTTAAATATTGCGAATAAATACTAATATACAATAATATTGTTTCAGGATTTTTTTTCAATAATGCAGCTGTCTAATGGAGTCTAGCTTAGGCGAGGGGGAAGCCGGTAAGTCAGTTTTTTGTTTGAACCGGGCCTGTGTAAATCAAGACGGCACAAAAGCTTTCGGACGTTGATAGATTATTACTTTGTGTGTTCAACGCATATTCGATTTGACCTGATGTCTACGTTTACACGGGTGTAATGTGGACCTTTTGAATTTTATAAATCCGTTACGTTAAGTAAACTATCAAGCTGAAGATCGAGCTCAGTGGTGTGGCAGTGGAGAGGCCTATGTCCAGCAGTGGACGAGGACAGGCTGATGATGATGATGATGATAATGAAGTAAACTATGGGGCTGTACAAATTTTGTGTTCTAAGAATTTTATGAAAGAAATGAAAGAAAAGGGTCATCGTTGCGCAGTGGCGTTTGGCTGTAAATGCGGCAGTTGTGGATTAGATTTCTACTCCAAGGTGTTCAAGGTGGTCCAATTATTTTCATTTGTTAGCTCTAACAAGAAGAATGCGTTGTTGAGTTCCGCTACTAAGTAGGCGGATGGAAAGGGAATACTAGAGTGTTTTGTATTGTGTATTTCTAAATCTTTTATATGCTTAATCAACGCCAAATTACATACGATTACAATATCTGTTTTAAATGCATACATTGCTGGAGTGGGTTCCGAAAAGTAATTTTATATTTTTTTTATTTTAAATCAGGGAATAGGAAATATTTTAAATCTATGACATTTTTCTATATTACTTTTTAATTAATGATTCTAAACGACGAGACAGCACAACTCCTTAAGACAACGTTAAACACTTTAAAACACTAGAAGAGCAAAAATTTTAAAATGATATCAGACTGACAGCTATAAGGGATTCATAATCTTTTCTTTATTTCATTAAATCCATTGTCCGGGGGCCAATCAATCATCCTGGTTTACCGCGTTGAATAAAACTTCACCTACAATTCCATTAATTATTCTTTAACAATGTTGAAATCTACCTTCTGGTTTTAGAAATTTCTCTGTAAAACTTCAAATGCTCTGTGACACATTGTTTTATTATATTTTTAAATGTTTACAGCCTTCATTGTGAAAATATTTAGTTTATAAACATGTATGGCCCAAAACCGGGTTGTTTGGCGTTCTATTAGTGAGGCTTTTGGTCCAGGGGAATGGTGATAGACTGAAAAAACATTGCTTAAATTCGAGTCTCTTGCATATCTACCCTAGGCAAGGTATTTTCATTTCAATCTCAAAATTTTTAATGCCCAAAAGAGTACTAGAGACTGTACAGAATTTTTTTCATAATATATTGAATGTATATATTTCTGTTTGCGCGTCTTGGACGGTGTCCAAGAAGCGAGGGTTCAGGTCCTGCTATGCTTTAAAATATGTTTCATGTCTTATTGTAGAAATAACGTTAGAAAAAAATCAAATTTCAACTTTCTCCACTATTTCACTTCAACTATTTAAAGATATCTTGTTAAAAAAGTCAGTAGAACATTACGCACTATTCTTACAAACTACCAGATAACTATGAAACCCATGACTATCGAGTTCAGTAACTAATTCATAAATGTTTAAAGTGACAAATATCTTAACCAAAGCTTAGCGAGCTTTACGTTTGTATACGAGTATACATAATACAGCTCCAGCTAGTATCTTAATCCGTATACTGCGTTGCGCCAAGGCCCAGGGGGGTCCAATCAATCACTGCTGACATAATGACATCATCTATTATCAATTATTGACGGAAAATGGATAGGATTTTCCAAGTTTTATGTCTTGTTCGTAAGCTTATAAAGCTTTACAATGATGCTTTCCTGGCTTTACATGTGAATTATATTTTTTTTCTTTATTAATTTATATCGTGGAGAATCAGAAAGTGTTAGAATTAATTATTCTTCCAACTTTTTTATTGCTGTTCTTATGGTAGAGATTTGTATCTTATTATAATTGTATTGAAATATCCAGTCTGATTGAAAGTGAAGCGATAGATTCTGTCACTCAACAGGCAAGTTTTGTAAAATGAACAAAAAGGGGAGAGCGGAATGATGCTCGATGTGGTTCGTGGAGTGTTCGATCGATCGTTTGGCTTCTATAGCGTCCTTAATGCCTGGTAAATATTTCAATTAAATTTATAATTTGCATATACTGTATTAGATACTATCTTGGCTCACATCTAGGACTAGCCTGGAGGCTATCAACCAGAGATGGTTGATGATATACTGCTATGACATAGCGCTCATTGACCGTAATCGACGACAGACTGATGCTGGGGCTTAAAATTAACGTCTTCAAAGGTACGCTTAAGAGCGACAGTCTTAATCTAAATATTTCAAAAACTCGAAAACATGGTATGCCGGAGCCTGAACTCATTCATCATTCATATAGGTTCTAAACAGAATAGTCAGAACCGTGAGTTGTTATACACGAGCCCTGGACGTATGTATTACGATATCCAAGTCCGGATATCCAATACCTGAGCCAAATGGTGGGAGATCTCTGGAGTGGCATGCTGGTCAGGACTATCTCGGCACACCGAAATATTAAAATTTCTGGAGTGCAATGGATGCTGAATGACTGAGGATGTTCAAGATGAAGACGATACAGTGGAGCAGAGTAAGTCCGAAGGAAAACCCCGGAAGGAATAAGAAAAGCCGGGACTAGTGCTATTATTAAACATTTTTACTTTTAAATTTTGATAGGAACTTTTGAGAAATATGAGTAAATATAAAAAAACATGCGACTTTATAAATAATTTTTCTTAGTTTTCACACGAGTAAGCCTTAGCTTGAGGATTCAAAGTTTTATTGCAACGGGGATATAATACGCGTCTAACTAAAAGGTCAGTTACAACTTGATACAAACTTATAATTGCCTTGTAAAATATGGAATGCAAACTAGAACTGATTTAATTATAGAAAGATCTCGAGATTCTTTGTATGAAATGTTTTATAAAAGAAAAAATAGAAAAAAGTAAATTTACTATTATTTTATCTTTGTGTGAATATAGTGCAATCAGACATACATTATAAGGCCCTTGGGCACACGAAAATTTGGGGATCAGGGTTCTACAAATTAATTCGGGTTCCGTATGCTTGTATTGTATATTAAGTGATGAAAAAGAAATATTAAATTCTGATATTCTTGTGTACTTTAAATAATTATAATTGAGAAGTAAGAAGGTTCCTTATATGGTAAAGCAACAAAAATAGTAAAGCATTAAAATTTTTTTCTAACCACATCGGCATTTACACTGTACAGAGCAGCCAGGCATGTCATAGCTGCACCACATTGTATTTAAATTAATTTCGCTACAAACTAAAATAGGTTCCTATTTTTTTCCTCTCATATAGCTAGGCAGGAGAAGCCTCGTTTTAAGACACTTTTTGCCCAATTTTAGAGACATTGGATGTTGAGTGGCGGAACTCAAAACTCTTAAAACTTTCTTCTTCTTTTCTAAATTTACTCCAATACAATGTATACATTTTAAATATGAGTTCAATTTAACAGATATAAAACAGAATTCCATTAATATCTTCCTTTTTTCACAGAAATTTACAAAGTGCTATCTTCATTTAAAACTAAGTAGTTTCGGATGCTTAATTTTTTCAGTTTGTAAAAAGTAATCTGAAATAAGCTAATATTTACAGCTTAATCTTCGTTTTTTTTTACTTTCTATTTTAATTAGCATTGCGAATATCCTGGACTTATGAAGCTTTATTATCTCTTGTAGCGATACATGAGAATGTGTGACTATAAACACGCGGATGTGGGTTCCCTTGTGGAAACAAGAGAATGAATATGTTTAAACTATTTTTTCAATTATGGTAGACAAAAAACAGTGTTCTGAGTTTTTCCATTCAACAATCATTGTCTAAAAAATTGGGCAAAAAGTGGGTCTGCCTACCCTGCTATGCGGGAAAAAGCATGACGCTGCAATGCCAAGACGTCGTCGATGTTAACCGTAGCGTTTACAGTCACGATGCCCTCAATGACAATTATAGTCAAAATATTCAAAAAAGATAATATTGTCCTCAAAAACACGTGGTTTCACTGATTCTCGAAATAAAGGGAAGGTATTCCCTTTTACTTGCGGCGTTGCCCACGTGTCAAATGCAAAATAACTGAGAGTTGTGTATGACACATGACACAGTTTAAATGCCGCAAGTAACTATGACAGCCGGTACACTGGGTTATATCAAAATTGACTTGATATAAAATAGCCCATAACCTTCCTCAATAAATGGTCTATTCAATGCAAAACCAATTTATCATTTGTTCCTGAGATTACCGCGTTTAACCAAACAAACTCTTCAGCTCTATAAAATCAGTATAGATATACGAATACATACATAGTCTCCACTAACCATTACCCACGTTAAGTGGGGTTAGATTTGCAAAGTTTCACCCGTCGCTAACTGCCGTACAGCATTTAGCACCTCATTCCGAAAGCTTGGTAAAAAGTAAGCTTCGTCTGCGGTCGAAAAATTATTGTTACTGCCGTTGCATAGCGCGCGTCACGTGCTGAAAACTTTTTAATTTCTGTAGCAGTTTAAATTTTTATTTTTTATGGTCGTACAGATAATGTATGATGTTGGTTAAAATTTACTTTCGACGTTTTTAATTTTTTCGTGTTTGTTAATTTTGTTGGTATCGGGGCTCTTTTAGATATGGGATTTAGCTTAGCAAAAATATTGAAGAATGCGGTAACAATTTCTTTTTTTTAAAATATCATATATAAAAAGTAAACATTGAAGCCGTCTTGGCATAGCGGTATGTCGTCCTGCTGCAAACGCAAGGGTTGTAAATTCGATTTTCATTGGGGGAAATGAATAATTTAATTTTTCCCGCTCGGAAACGTCCAAAACGTGACAATTCGCCATTCAACACGGTAATTCAAAATTCCCCAATTTAAAAACCTACCTTAAAATAAAAAACTGCTTGTCTGTACAGTCGGCTTACGGACGATAATTTTACTTGACGAATTGATGAAAATTTGCATACTTTTGTATACACAAAAGCATACGCTCATCACTGAAACATCATTATTTTGTTTAATACAAAGAAAAAGTATTTTTCTATAAATTAAATGTTATTTGTATTGGTTAATTCAAATATTCTTGTACTTAAATTATACAGATTAATTACAAGTGCCTCTCTATCTCTTGCCCCGCGCTTTCCCTTGCTCGATCAGCTCAGGCGGAACGTGACAAGGAGTCACGCTTTTTCACGCGTGCAGCCAAGGTTTGTCCATTTATAACACGTTATCACGTCACATATAAGGCATAAACAAACTAACAAGTTAATTTAATTCGTGTGACCCATACCGTTTAACATTAACTTCCGGAAGGCGAGTTAGCCGTGTCGTTAGCGCCGAGTATACTATGTGGGCGTTGGCTTACGCTTTTGACATGGGGTTAAAAAGTGTTAAGAGAAAGTAGAACTGTGTTGAGTAAAAGTATTAGTTTTTATACGATATCTTTCTTAATAATAAATGCGATTGATATAATTATTTAGTTTAATCGAGGCTGTTACTGTGCATTGAATTTGGTTTGGAAAATTGATATCTGATTAAAATTAATTAAAATTGATAAAAAAAGTTTTTAGGTATTTTAAAATAATGACATGCTGAAGTATGCGAGGGTAACAAAAAAAAATGTAAAAAGAAAATCCATTAGGGGTGTTAAAAAACGGTCCAATTTAATCTATATACCAAGTGGATAAGTTTAAAACTTTCATATAAAATTAGCGTAGCCGAGCTTTCTTTAAGCTTCACAATTCACAGAAAACGGTAGAGCACTATAAGTACTTACAATTAATTGGACTTAACTCTAAAGCTTTAGCTTAGGTCTAAAGTTATTACCGAAATTGTTTCTAAGAGTTTGATAATAGTGGATAGGAAGAAGTGAAACGTGACCTTGGTGTTAATTTTTTTAGCTTCACCTTGGCAGAGAGAGACTCTTCCATGCTAGTCATTGAGCAGGGGCAAAGGCGAGTGACTGTGAACGCGATAGGTTGTGGGTTTGATTCTCACACGAGGAAATTAAATATTTCATATTTTAATTTCCGCCACTCAACACGCAAAGTCTCCAGGTTTCGGCGAAAAGTGGAACAACGGAAAGCGGAAGTGTCTTAGTGGCAACGGAGTATCTTAATATTACGGTTCCCTTTACCTACCCTGCCATGGGCGGGATACAACGTGAAGCTAAAAAAATAAAAGAAAATAAACCTGGTAGCAATGCTCGTCATTAAATTTACAATTTGCAAAAATCTGACCACCAATTTTATAATCACAAATAATCAACCATCTTACATACCCCTAAAATGTACTCTATAATATAATATTTCTTAATAGATCCTGGCCCGGGTAGCTTGAGGGACGGTGATAACAATATAGCATCGGCTTTTGTCTGGTGATTAATGTATTCGAGACCCGCCTTTATGCATCCTGCGCCAATTCGACCACTGGGCGGGTGGATTTCGGTATTAATTAGTATTATAACAATATAATGGTAAAATTGTTGTATAATTTAAGTTGGTTATTGAAGAACAGGTTCGAATTCAGAAAAAAATGTTTTTTTTCTTAAGAGGGAGCTTAGTGTCCAGACGCGTCATTCTATAGTTTTCGCTTAATCTTCGAGATATTACGTGTTAACTGGCAGAGCTTAACGTCGCGTTTACAGTTATATACTGTGCATGAGTGCCTTATTTAATATTTTTTATCCCCACATAGTAGGCACTACGCACTACCTATGTAGAGGGAACTTGGGAACCTACTGTTAAAATGCTCCGTCCCAATTAAGACATCATCGTTCTTCACTCGAGACACTTCCAGTTTTGTGTAGAAGAGCGGGAAAAACACCAATTTAAATATAACAATTCCTAAAATGAACGGGAAACGAACCCACAACTGCCACGTTTCCAGCCAGACGCGGCCACATAACAGATAATAAATCCAAATCAAACTTCACAGTACATAATAATATATGAAATATTCAAGTGGCACTAGTAGACTCGGTACAAAATGTCGAGGGCCCGAACTTTGGTACTGGGCAAGTTTTTAAAGGCAGCGAGGCGGAAAGAGAAATTCACAAAGTTAAGACTCCATAGTAAACATGTTTTGCTGGATACAGTATCGAACGAGTTGGTTGTACGTCAAATGTATGTATGTAACATGCATGTATAGCTCCTTAACTGATATATATATTGGGTGAGTCGAAATTACACAGTATACCTATGGTTGTAGATTCATTGGGCAGTGTAGAGAAAGAAGTAGTAAGAGAAGATTTTATTGCTCAAGAGGCAGAACTGTCTTCTGAGCGTTTGGTAGCCATAAGACTGACACTACTGACATTGTTATATAATCATGTAAAGTAAAAGCACCAATCTCCACTAAAATGCCTAAAATTACAAAATTCATTAAAAAAAAACATATATTACCTAACACTCACTTAAAACTGGTAATCTAAATTAACTTATCACCAACAATAGGCTAAACTACCCCACTAACCGCCACGCGCCAACCAGCCTGACTAACAGCGGGTACGCAGTTAACAGATCGTTGAAATCTCTAACTAATTAAGCTTTAATTAGTAGAATTATTGAAAAGCCCCACGTTTGTATGGCGCATGGTATTGCAATACCGGCTGAGGGATGTGCAATGTACGTTTTGTACTAACTGTTTGAGTGTTAAATACTTTTGTGCGACAATTGAGTGGATTTTAAACGGAGCGATTGCTATGGGCTAATGTGGGGTAGTGGTAAAATCTGCCTTTGAACGCGATAGTTGTAGGTTTGATTTTCACTCGAAGGAATTATCAATGAATTAATTCTTGCTCTCGTAACAAGGCAAAGTGCGGCGTCTAGTTCCGCCACTTTTTAAATATAATGATTTCCATAGCACGTACACTGTTTTATGCGGGAAAAGCATTACGCAAAAAAAAACTATACCTATACATTATAAAATTTGAATCCACTACTACCGTTTGTTTTACACGTCCCGACTCTAATATTAGTATCATGTAGGTATATGAATAAAACAATTTATATTTAAAATATAACTGAATACCTGTTAAGTGTACCAAAGCCTGAGCCGTCCAGTTTTATCATGCCCGTGCAAGTCGCTAATCCGCTCTATTGTCTTCTATTCGGACACCCTGTACGTATGTATGTGTTTGTACGTATGTATGTGTTTATATGTATGTATGTGTTTGTCTGTATATATGTATCGTACGTGTGTTACACCCACTCCGTCAGTCATATTATAATGTATAGATTAGAGGATGACTGGTGAAGGCTTATGGTTTATTTCTATATTATACTAGCTGCATCACGCGGTTTTGCTCACGTGAGAACATGTGCTATTTGAAATTGGAAGATACATTTTTTTATTGTAACATATAGCGTGGTAGACAGAGGGTACCTAGCGTTAAGTCACTCCGTTCCTCACTTTCCGTTCAATATTTGAGATTTTGATTGAAAGATCGTGGAAATCGAATCCACAACCGTCGCGTTTACTATACACTTTTGTGAGGCACACCATTAGAATATTTATGCCGCTTTGAATACATTTTATTTAAAACAAACATTCGAAATAAATATATTCAATATAAGAAAGGTCGCATATATCCGATATTCCCGTCCCACCACGTGCTTTCGTGAATAAACATTTCAAGCTGCTGTTATACATTTTTGAGAACTTGGCCACAAACGTCCAAATATCTTTTGAAATATACGCTATAGTAAGGAATACTAAACATCTAAATCGAAATCTACAGAAGAGAAGAAACAACTGAGGTCAGTCGTGGCCAAGCGCGCAATTGTAAACGTGACATGTGTGGGTTCAATTCCCAATCAAGGAAATGAAATATTTTAAATTTAAATTTCTTCGCTCTAGTAACGAGACATATCACGGCGTTGAGTTTCGCCGCTCACGCTACTTGGGAACAGAGGTGTCTTAATTGGAACGGAGTGTATTAACAAGAGAATCCCAAGTTCCTTTTGCCTGTCCTGCTAAATGTGGCAACTTTGCAGTACAAATTCTGACTTTCTCCATTTAACTCATAGTATTGCGGGAAACAGCATGAAGTTGATTTGATATGAAATACCAAAATATTCCGGCTTCTAAACATTTCCTTCCAGCTTTATGTCTCAAGTAATTTTAATGTCACACTAGCGAAGTCAGTCGTAGCGCAAGGGCGACAAGTGAGCGACAGTAAACGTGACTAGTTGTGGGTTCGATTCCTTGAGGAAATGAAATATCTAATATACTACAGCTATAAATTAAATAAAAAATCTTTAATTTTAAATATAATTAAGAAAAATGTATATTTAAAAAACAAAAATAAGAAAAATCTTGTGTTGGAATAATTTAGCCTTATATTCAAAGTAGATTTAAAAAAAAACTTATAATAATTTATGGAAAAAAGGGTACGGTCCGAAAGACTAGAGTTATCAGATTTTAAATAAAAAAATCTTATAAATTCGCGTATTGCGTATTGAACCTATTTTAAAACATCATATACACTGATTTTTTTGAACAATATTAAGACAGCCATAGGCCGCATAAAACGTAATATACTGCCATATAGCGAACCCGATATATAATAGAAAAATGCCAGCCATTTCCAAAAAAACAGAGCAAACATTGTCATCACTATTTACCAAAACTAACAAGCTATAATTCATCTTGAACGGGGACCATCTTGCCAGGATGGGAAGTATTCTTGTATTTTTTTTCTCTAAATAACACCCCACATATAGAACGTATCGATAAAATGAAGATGATGTAAGGGATCCCGATAAATTGTGACATTTCTATGGATTTGCGCTCAACATAGCCCTATATTCTCCACCATAAAGTCCGAATTTCGATATTTTTCACATTGTACGTACGTATACGAAGTGGTCACACTAACGACGCAAGTTTTTCTATTTGAAAGTTCCTGGAGATAATGGTACGAAAGTAGTATTTTATACTGTAATGTCCGAGGGTCTAAGTTGCTTGATATTATTCTACTAGGATTCAAACTTTTACGCTTGTTTCCTTATTAATAATCATATTTATATAGAAGGAAGTTGGTGCGATAAAATACAAGGGAATAAACAATTATATGAATATAGTTATCTACTAAATAACGTTAATTAAGTTAATTTATCGTTTTTATAGTGAGAATAATTTATAGAATGTCCTATAATAAGGTAAGATTGTACGTTTCACTTAATTGTTTCCTCTATTTAGATAGACGAAACTGACTTAGTTTTACAAACAGTTTGCCAAAGGACAGTGTTGAGTTCAGGCAGTTTTTTGGTGGAAAACAGAGAACAGAGTGTCTTGACACTATGTTTTACTATATAACAGTATCATTGAATTATTGCTCACTAACTCCTGGCGGCTTGGCCCGCTTGAACTATGCTATTATTTATTTAATAAACTGAACTGGACTTAACACACTTAACGTGGCGGAAAGGCATAAGCTTGGGTCAGTATCAGCCGAGTAGGTGGATCATAGCCATTTACGGGAAACAGCGGGAAAGAGCGTGAAGCTAAAAAAACTGAAAATAAAAATACAATTCTTTATACCGAGAAAGAATTGAAACCACACCCGTCGCGTTTATAGTCAGGCGCTGTACTGCACCACTATAGCCTCAAAAAAGAAAAGAGAAATAATAATTTACACGCACAAATAGAGCACAACAGCTTGTTGTATCAGTCAGCTCATTAATGTAACACAAAAAACATAGCGAAAATGTCTGTCTTTTTGAAAGAAAATACGTGTTTCATTTGTCAAATGCACGCTCACGCTGCAACAAAGACCGAGAGACATTGGGCCGTCTAATGAATTCTATATGAGGAACTATGCTTTTTATGCTGTTCTGATGGATGAAGGGGGAATTTGTTTCATCTGACAACGTATTAATATGAGGAGTTCGTGGCGCAGTGCGACAGCAACGGACAGTGGGTTTGATCCCCATTTGGGGAAATTAGAATAAGTGTTCCTCAGTTTTCGTTCGGTGGAACTTAACCCCATGCTTTATGCAGAGAAGGGAAATAAAAAAAAATATTCATCTGTTTTGGAATCGAACCAGTCACTTTTTAAAGTGAGGACCTCTTACACACACTTATGCCGATCTAATATCTTTTAAACGATAATTAACGTTTCTGAGTGTGAACGTAAATCCTTGAGGAGCCCTAAGCCGAGATTCAAAACAATCATTCATTAATTATTCCTAAACCCAGTCTTTATCAAGCTTCCCGGTTCTTCGCAAACTTTGCAGACTTTTCGTTTGTTTCACTTAAGTACTATAGTGTTAGTATGTGGCGATAGCCACTAATGGATTATCTAGGTCTTAGGCTTTCTTAGATTTATTTCTTTTTAGTTTTTTGATAGAAGAAATACTTATATAAATCTTATCATTTAAGTATTTTTTTTCTTTACGTTGTAATGCAATTAACAGAGTAGACAGAGGGAACCTTATGTCAAGACACTCTGTTCCCCACTTACTACTTGATTTTTGAGTCATTCTTGTTAAGTGGTGTTACGAGAGCGAAAAAATTAAAATAAAATTCTTTCAAAATACACATACATACAGACATATAAAGATAATTATGTTAATAAATATATTGTTTCAGTATAGATACTACAGTTTTATTTGAACAGTACAGCAATCATAGTAGCAAATACTCTAGTAATATTTAACAGCGTCTCATGTGAGACCTTCTAAAGGAATATTTGACTAAGTTAGATATTCAATGCCAATTATATTACTTAGAAATCACTGTAGCGCAGTGGTACAGTGTATGACTAGAAGCACGGTTGTTACGGGTTTGTACATTGTTTGTCAGTTCCTAGTGGAAAATGGAGAAGAGAATGTTTGGACACTGGGTTCTGTCTGCCTTCTTTGCTTGGATAAAACGTGAAGAGTTGAAAAATGCTAACGGGGTTTTATGTAGGAAATTGCATGTTAAGTGGCGGAACTCAACGCCGCAGTTAATGTTGTTAGCAAAGCGAAAAAAAAACCATAATTAATAAAATATACATGAATAAAGATGATACTACACAAAACAACTACGCAACTTCAAGCACAAGTAGGTACAGACGTATCTAAATAAGTCAAGTAACAACAAGGTTAATTATAAAATCCAATAACTATATAGTTCCGTGAACACATTCACCCGATCCCATCCACAGTAGTAGCCTAACAAATGCACAGCTCAACTTTTAACGAGCCACTTCTTCGAACGATCGATTGTTTGTAAGCTTAAGATAGCTTTATATGGAATATACTGGTGTATACTCATTCTCACATACGTATATCAATATATACACATATAAACGTGCCGATTGTAGGTTCGATTCCCACTAAAATATATGAATTATTTTTATTAAATAGCTCTGGTAATAAGATCAAAACACGGCGTTAAGTCCCGTTATTTAACACGCAATGTCTCGATAATTGGCCGGTAAGTAGGAATCGGAGTGTCCTAACACTCGGCTCCCTTTAGTACATACAGAATGCAGCGTAAAGTTTACAATATAATAATATTTGAACCCATATCTACGAGTACAAGCATATACTAGACGGCAGGTTAGGCAGGTGCCACGTCACAGTTTTCAATTACGCGTTGAAAGCTGAACGTATTTCGATAAAAAATACAAAGTTATAATGTATGCTGATGCTGGATAAATGGATTAACGTAAGGGGTGTATAAATCCAGGTTAAATCTGGGGAAAAATTTGTACGGCGAAAAACATTTACACGAACAACAACGTTGCTCAATATTTTTTATACAGCATATGAAGAGGATAGGATGTATATTTTTTAACTTCTAGTATTTTCTTTAATGGTGCTCTTTAAAAAAATAGCAGTCTCACAGTGTTTATCACATAGGGAAGGTAGAATTCAGTGTCAAATAACTCTGGTGGAACTCAACGCCGTGATGTTCTTACCAGAAAAAAGATAAAGATTAAATATAAAATCATTCCCCCTAGTGGAGATCGAACACATAACCATCAAACTTTGATTTGATGCTTCTAATGGATTAAGTAGTCAGAAGATATATCAAATAATATGGATGTTTGATGTTACAAATGACAATAGGCAGACCATGGGGAGCTGAATGTCAAATCATCTCATCTTCTCATCAATTTTTCTTCACCGATTATATTTTAAAAGACCGTTATAAAAGTAATTTAAAATAGAGGTTCGCTGTGGTGCAGAAGCACGCCTATAAACGTGATAGGTTGTGGGTTCGATTCTCGATGGAGGAAGTGAAATAATAATAATATTTTGATTTCTTCGTGCAACTTTGAGTTCCGTCTCTCAAATGCAAAACACGCAATGCCTCGAAAAATTCGGCGGAAAGGAACGGAGTGTCTTAATCCTCTGCCTACGTTGCGAAATTTTTTCGTACAATTTGTGATAGTGATAGACATTTAATTTCTTGCCAGTTAAATGATAATTAATAGGACTTAAAAAGTTTTGGACCTTTAGCCAATCGACTTGAAAATAGCACTTTATCAGCTCAACTCTTTGGTCAGTTAAAAATAACAGAATTTATTCGTCTCCAGTACATTCTCTTGGGTTTCGCTTTATAAATGTTTAATGGACCGTCTGTTCGTTGCGGTAGGAACAAAGCTAGAATTACTAAGTCCTTGCATGATGTACGGACGTCCTATCCAGTTGTTGTTATAAGCCTCACATAAACGCTTATACATATTTATAAGAATAGTCTCTCGGGCTTCGTTGGGCTGGTTTTCGTGATATTGAATGAAGTCATTTTAACAATCTTGCAAATTAACGTTTATCAAGGAAAACAAAGAAATGCTGTTAAGACATCCGTTCTCCGCTCTCCGTCCTATATTGAGACATTTTATATAGCATGACAAAGTTCAACGTCAGTATTTCCATGGTTTTACAATATATAATTATTCATAGGTAGACTGAGTTGGCGTTCGTTATTCATATACTATTGTGGCAAATGATTATCGAAACGAAAACCTTCTTCGTCTGCTATTATACAATGAACTTTACATTAGTGCTTCGAACCAGACCCTATTCAAGTTTTTTATTACATAACCTTTCCAAGATTTGAAATATAAATTATAAAACCATTTTATTTTAATTAATTTAATGTGAAATATGCTTAGAAAAACATGGCTTGGCAATGGTTGCCGCAATTAACTCGATATTTGTCTGTAATGAACGGAAAGCATGGAACGGAGTTTCTACCATTACATTATTAGTTCACTTCAGTACTTTAATGATGACTCATGGTGCCCATTAGATTCTTTATGTATGGTTTGTTTCTTAAAGTAGAATGATGACACTATTAAATATTTATAAGGTAGGAAACGGACGGAGGAAAAATCTGCTGAGTAACAAGAGGGAGAGGACTTGTATAAACTAGGTGTCCATCTACTAGGAGTCCATCTATGGCTAACCTTAAGGATTTAAGAGGGATTTAAAAAAGATCATATATCATAGATAACAAAAAAAATCGTAATCAAACGTGGCCAGTATTTTCAGGTTAGCTTAGGTATAAGTAATTCTATTATTTATTAATTTGCAGCTTAAATAATATTCTCATAAGGAAATTATCTATATAAAGTGTAAATTTATGCCAAATATTTTTATTTTTTATTTCTATTTCTCTATTTTATCTAAACAGAGTCAGGTTGATATCTAGTTATAAAATCCTAGTTAAGCGCTGGTCATATTTTTGAAGTGAGTTAAGACAAATGTTGTTTGCCGGGCAAAGTTGCCGGTTGGCACTGACGCGTAATTACACGCTTTTGTACTTGCAACGGTAGATGGCTTCTCTTTGTTTATTTAAATACTATAATAATTGCGTTTTATTTAACTTTTGAATAAGTTAAATTTAAGTTGCTTGCTGAAGTGCAGGAAACTATATTTCAATATATAAGTGTGTCGTACCGAAACATTACGTATGCACCTTCAATTTAGTCTGGAGGAAGGAACTTGGTTATGTCCTGATATTCATAAGGAATAAAAAAATCATATGGGTTGATATTTTACGGCAATATCTGCCTTTATTATTTGACTAGCAGACACAGGCTGCCGTCGCGGCTTCGCCCGCTTATTTATTAAATATATTTATGAAATTATTTTCTGCTTAAAGGGTGAACTCTAAAAAATATGAAACACGTATTTAATGAAATATTGTTAAGTTATAAGTTTTGTATTGTAATTTAGACATCTTCGTTTTTTAACCGACTTCTGTAAGAAAAGGAGATCAATTAGTAGGATATCAATTAGTTGTTAGAAGTCGGTTTTTCTTTTTGTTAAAAATTAATTTATTTTATTAAATCGGATATACATGAGAGAAAAGAAAACAAAGCCAATTTTAATCAGGTTATATTTGTCTTACAACAAGTGTGGAACTTGAATATATAATGATTGTATTTCAACATCAACTTAATTGTATGTTTAGCTTTATCATAGGAATACAAAGCCTCAACCTTTATCAAAGCCTAACGTCTAATTTAGGAGACATTTTCGTAACACGCTAGATTATATATCTGGTTGAAAATTTTACTTGTGCGGTTGCTCTATATTTTACTGATTTAGTAGGCAGAGAGATTCTATTGTTAAAACACTTCGTTTCTTAAATTTTCATAGGTAATTTGAGATATTTTTGAGGCTGTCGTGGCGTAGTGGCATAGCGACTAAGCAGGAACCTAGTGTCAGTCACACTTGATACACGTGACGCTCCGTTCCCCATTAAGAGACTTCCATTCTCCCCGAAGAATTCTTGAGCCGCGATTTCCCTCGTTACCAAAGTGAGGAAAATTTAATTATTAATAAATATTTTATTCCCCGAGTGGAAATCGAATCTACAATCGTCACGTTTACTGTCGCTTGTCCCTTCGCTATGACGACGGCTTCAATTAATTAAAAAATGTACATATTTTCTATTTGCCACTCTGGTAGACAAAACGGGCGGGTCTCGAAAATTGGGCTGAAACTGAATAACGGAGTGTCTTAACACTAAGTTCCCTATCCTATGCGGAAAAAGCACCAAGCCGCCTCTCTCTCTCCTTCTATAATTCAGCCAAAGTAATTTTAGTAGAGTAGACCTACCGTTATTATTTTAGTTGTAATTCCACGACATATCTATAAATTATCATAGTGTTCATATACGTAGAGCTTACCTACAACGTTTCTGTCATACTAATTAGAAACAAACATTACATGCTTTGTTATAAGCGAAAATAGCTCTTAATGCTTACATATAAGACTCAAAATAAGGTGGGCTATAGTAATCTTTACATGCGCTATACATCTAAATTACACGTATTAAAAATTTTATGTAAATTTGTTTGTACCGTTTTAGGTGAGATTTTTCTTAAAATAATATACATTCTTTTTTAGGTACTTTTCTTAACACACTTTTAAAAATATATGACCTTCCCTAGACTGGAATCCACTAAGTACATGGCATTAACTTTACGCTTTATCCCGTAACCTATGCACAATTCCGAATTCAAACTGAGAATTCGGCGGAAAATTGGGAACGGAAGTGTCTTAATGAGAATGGAGTGTCTTAACACTACTTTCCCAGGTTTCCTTTGCTTTCTATACTATGCTGCGGGATATAGCGGAAAGCTAATTAATATATTAACGTTAACTATTTCTCCAACTGAAGCTTTGAGTGACGGATGTCAACGCCACACTTTAGTTATTAAATTAGTTTTCATGGTTTAATGGGAATTCTATGCACCATCTTGATTAATAAATTAATCTTTTTAATTATATAAAGAAATATAATATATCTTTGCCTTGGTGGTGCAGTAAATGGTCGTAGATTCAATCCCACAGGGGTGAATGAATTATATTAAAAAAATATTTTTATAGCCACAATTGATCGTGTGACCTCCGTCATACAATGATCACCCCATTATCATCCCGGATTCGATGTTTATACGTTATAAAATAGAAAACACATTTCCGTAAGCGACATAAATTGAATTTCCTCCAACCGTCAGTTAAACGAGTCGTAAATTTTTTACTACCTGGTAGGTAACATGCTGAGGTTTTTTCGTTTGGTATATTTTAAATAACATATTACATTATATTTTTACTCTATATTAATCTTTTATTTAATTTCACAATCAAATACAAAATTTTGAAGTTTTTTTAATATAATATTTTTTTTACGAAACTTCCATTTATTTTATTTTTAAAAATAAAAATTAAATCAGCAGCGCACACAGCAGGGTAGGCAGAGGGAACCTAGTGCTAAAACACTCCATTTCCCACGAAAAATGAAAATAAAAATGTAAACAAATATTTAATTACCTCGAGTGGGGATTGAACCCACAACCAGTCGATTTTATAGTTTTGCTCTTTGTGCCCCTGCGCTACGACAGTGAAATGACAATGCTGAAAATGAGCCCGTAGGCCTTTGCCCACTACTAGTTTGTGCTACTAGTGTCTCTTTAGACTGTATTCTTTTACTTTTCGCATGAATCAATACGATGAAAGAATAATAATTAATTCCTTCGAGTGAGAATTGAATCTACAATTATCCTGACAGTCACACGCTGTTTCACTGGTCCACGATGGTCTGTTATATTTTAAAATACATATTATTGTGGTGGCGTATATATGGAACAAACGAATTCGTTTTGACTGGTAAATAAATATCGGTAGATAATAAATTAGATTATAGTTTCGAGATAAATATACCACTGAAATGATGCTATCTGAATAGCTTCAAGCGATATTTTAAAATAAATATATTTATGTGAAATTTAGTTAAAATTGTGGTTTACTAATAATAGTAATAAATAAATCCCATCAAAAACATAAATGTGAAATGAGAGCCAAGTTAAGTAATGCGTCTTTCTTGACTTCACCGACAAGAGAATGGAAGATCTACTTTCACACTATTTCTATGTATTTCACGCATGTAGACTAATTAGTTTAGAAGTTATAAAGGGCTCAAAAGTGGCTTGAAATGGTTCATGTAAAATACACATTATCAGCTTTTTAACTTGGCTGGATACCCTGACGAGTGTCTTGATATTTGGACAACTTTCATCCAATAGATATACTAAAAATTTCTTTCTGGATCTTTATACAAATAATAGAAGTTAAACATGATTTTTTGTTATTTTTGTCTGTCTGTCTGTAGGCGCAATCGGCGGTAAACAGAAAAAGAACGCAAGGGTATAAAATCCACACCACTTTTAATTAAATACGTTTTCAATACCAGTAGCCTCTTACAAATACTATTAATAAATTAATAGTAAATAGGCAAGGCGCTAAAATTGTTGTTAACAATGATAAGATAAAATAATATAGACGGAATATCTTATGTTTCAGAACAAGTAAGATGATTCACGATAACGATTGATAATAGTAGTTCGATAACTTTTGTTTTGATAACCCACTGAGCAATGTACGTGATATGGAAATAGGCGAGGCTAGAATACTTTGGTATTTACTTTGGAATTGAATCAAAACTAATTGTTTTTGGACTTTAATATTACATTTACATGCACAAACTTAAACAGAAAAATATTTTCAGAATTCAGAATCAGTAGTTTCTGAAATTAGCGCGTGCTAGGATATAAACTCTTCAGCTTTATAATATCTATTAGTAAAGATGTGAATGTAAGCTGAAGTGGCATTTGGGCGGTGCATATCTATCGTAGAGCCGACGGCCGCTGGGGCAGACGTATCTTAAGAGTGGAGACCCCGTACAAAACGACCGATGGGAGACCCCTTGCCAGATGGGCCGAGGAGCTGAGGATCGAGTGGTGGCGAAAATTGGGGAAGGCCTATGTCCAGGAGTGGACAAAAGATTGCTGTTGTTGATGATGATGATGATGATGATGATGAAAGATGTAAAGATGAAGAAAACCTTAAAGTAAATATTAACTAAGTAAATTATTGAAACAAATCAGTTATCCACTCACAGATTTTAGTAGGTACAGTATCACTTTGCACTGTAAGTATTAAAGTTTCCAAACTAGATTTGCATCAAGCACTGGAGCAAGTCTACGACCGTTCATAATTGTTACGTCCGTTGAACTCACAAGAAAATTAGTTTGTTCATGCTATAAGTTAATAAACTTTGCATGAATCAGCTGTCCATTTGATATTTGAGATTTATAATTATTTCTTCTATTTCTGGCAATTTCTAGTTATTTTACAAATTACTTATAAAATTAGAATTTTTTATTATTTTCATTATATTCAGCTTTATGACTATTTATAAATATTAACTTGTGGCTTATATTGTTCAATGAAATGGAAGAAATGAAAGTTTTTTTTTGTTTCTTATTGATATAATTTTGGTATTTAAATGCAGCTCGATTATTTTGATATAGTTTTTACAAATTTATGTACAAAATCCAAAGGTGTCATATAAACATATAATAATCTTAATTTGTACAATCTGAATAAAAGAGAACTTTGCTATTTCGGTTTAATTACATTATAATGTTAAAATAGGCACGACATTGGATTCGGTCGGTCAACACATATTTATGTAACTCTAATTTCGTATGAATTTGATTTTTTTTCTCACCTGCTCTGCAGAAGTTAAAATCAGCTTTCCCTCTTTTCCTACATAGTAGGGAACTTAGTGTAAAGACACCCCGTTCCCCATTTCTTTACAAAATAAAGATATTCACTACAAATAAATTAGATAAATATGCGACATATGTATAACAAACAATTTAATTTTCAAATTGTCATATACTTATTTAGTATACCTAATGATAGATTATGTAATCTCACTAACGTACATATTTACAAATAAATATGTGAAAGTTGACATACAGACGGCCTATACAATCAATATCTATATAGTCTATACAGTAGTGACTTCGACATAAGGATCACTGTTCCACTCAATCACATTATAATTGCTCCAAACGAAATTTCCTTTCAGTGTCAAAGGAGCTTCTAGAGCCAAATACAATATGGCTTTAGCTCCTTCTTCAAACACTTTAGTACTTTTCCTATCTTCGCGACTACTCATGTTTCCTGGGTTCACACAATTTATGACCACACCTTTGTTCGACCATTCTCTATGTTGCAAGAATGTTACAGCGCTTAACGCCACTTTGCTAACAGCGTAAACGTTCATACCCCAACCCTCAGTTTTCTCAACGCCTTGCCTGGCAGCTTCCTCATACTCTTGTAAAATCTCCACCAATTGATCTTCAGTGAGCCTCGGATTACTGATTCTAGATCTTATCGCTTCATTTTCAATAGTCGCTAAAAGGCCAGCCGGCCCCGAAACGTTAACAACCCTCGCGTTTTCCGTTAACAAAGGATAAATGAGTTTGCCAAAATTAATATATCCGTAGAAATTGACGCTCAAAGTCCGCCTCACTTTTTCATTGTGAGATATATTCTTTTCTGGAGTGTAGTCGGCATTGTTTATCAACAAATCAATTCTTTCATCCAAATCTTGCATGTGATGGCGGAAGTTGATGATACTCTTCGTATATGTCACGTCCATTCGGAAATATTCAACGTTTGCACCGTTTTGTTTAAGCGTTTCGCTGATAGAGTAACCCGATGACTCATCTTCTATAGTAAAATATATTTTCCCTTTGTATAGTCTTGTTAGTTTTTTTAAAACTTGGTACCCTAAATTACTGCCCGCTCCCACAACGACAGCAACGTTACTCATAGCGGCTAAAATAATACTAGCGGCAGGTATTATCGTTATCTGAGGCCATCGCATCCCGCGTGCTCTTATCAGGAAAATGACAAGCGACTATTTTAGATAACTTTTCGCGTCAATACCGACTGGAAACTGTTGACTGGCTGAGATTGGCGGATGCTGTCTTTCAATATTCCTAAAATTCTAAAACTCAAATGGATTGAATTGAATTAAAAAAATGCTATTAAATATTTTTTTATACTGATAATATAGTCAATTTGTCACATTAAAACTAGATTAACAATTTGAGGAATGTAAAATGATAAACACAAAATTACGTAAATTAACAAAGATAACGTATGTATAAAATAGTAGCCATTTTTAATCACCCGCCGTCATTAGTCTTATCTAGCATTGATAGTGTGTAAACAAGTTCAATGGTAAATATTTTCAACGACTAGGAAACGAGAAATAGAAAAATAATTTTAGCTTACTTCATAATGCTTCTTCTTTTTTATTATTAGCTTCACGCTGTCTTGCATGTAGCAGTTAGAAGATTCTTTTGATTTCTCTGCTCTAAAATTCTATTTTTTTTCCTTATTGAAGCGGCACAGACGCAGTAATTCCGCAAAATGAATAAAACCGCAAAATCTATAGACACTAAATGTCTGACATACGTTATCGAAGCTTATTCCTAGCCATTAGTTATAATAGTCAATAGAATTATAAGTGAAATCAATAACAACACCGTAACCGGAAACGGTAAGGGATTTCTGATAGCCTTGACGAAGGGTCTTCTGACCTCAACATTTACGTTATAATTCCACATTTTGAGACTACTAGTGGTTTACTCTAGCTTTATCGATTTAAAGTAATATTATATTAGAGGAACTACTCGTCTAAATTGAAAAACTCTTTTTATGTTAGTCCATTTATCGTACAGGCAAAACCGCAGGTAAACGCTACTTTTTATATTTTTTTATTTAATTTTCTCATTTCGGTAAGAATTACTATAATTGCGTTGAGTTTCATCATTCAATGCGCAATGTCTCGACTCAGGGCGGAGTGTAAAGAACAGAGTGTCTGTGTCTACCTCATTCTGCTATATGCTAGATAGAGTATGAAGGTACAAACAAAAATAAGTCTTGTGTAATAAATAATACAGTAAGAAAATCATCAAAGTAGTCGTGATTTTTACTAAAAGTTTGTCTTCTGTCTTTCAATAATGCTAAATGTTCTCGTTCCACACATGAATAGCTGACGTGGACTAAATATTCTTTCCATATCATTAACTTATATGGCGTTTTGGATCCCCTTTTTAACGTTTATAGACTAATAAGTTCCAGTGCATGTTAAAATTTTGGATCCAAATTTTAATAGTAGTTTTACTAAAGAGAAGATTAATGAATTCCTTTAATTTTTTTCTCTGGTAACAAGACAATGCGCGGCGTTTGAGTCACGCTACTCAACACGCAAAAGTCTTAACAAAGAAGCGACTTAAAAATACCAACTATGTAATTTAATGTAAGAAATTACACCAATTTACGATTCTTTTATCGTCATAATTATAATTGACATAGATTGTTTGAATTGACAATACAATAATATGATATCAACCGAAATTCTGAGATGCTAATTAGTAAAACCATAGGACTTGACACATTTTGTCAATTTCTCTAGGTGACGAAGGCCTAATGCTAATGGAACTGGAATGTGGTTAAAATAACAAAAAGAGTGATTATATGTTTTATAATATTTGTAAGGTTTTTGTGGCGTAGTGGTACAGCATCTGACTGGAAACGGTAGGAGTGGCAGTAAGAGAGAAAAGATGGAATTTACTATTAACAATATTTTCTTCTGCTGTCTTTCACTTTATTGTAACATACTCAAATTCTAAACTAATTTTTTCCTTTATTAGTTTGAAATACCCAAGTATCAAATGCTATTACCTACGTAACAAGTGAATGTTAAGAATTAACAAGCTAGTCATAATGCAAGCTAAATCTTAAGCCGGTGAACAAAACTCACTCTGAGCTCACCTAAGTTTGCCCTCTAAGCTAAACTAATGTGCCTTAATCCCAAGTTAAAGTTTATATGCGTTATCCGTGGTGCTATTATTACACATAGTAATTATTAATTATGTCATTAGCATATTAAAATTAAATGTACCCTAAATTTTTAGGTTCACGATATTTCTTACATATACAAACTACGTATGCAGAGGAACCCAATGGTAAAAGACAAACGAGGCATTGGAAACATCCAACAGACTAGTGGAAAAACGGCACATTTTTTATTACTACCAGAGCGGGAAAACGAGAATTCTTTCCACCGACTGAGCCATGGACTGGGAATTGAGCCCACAATCATGACAACTTCAGATATTTTTTTATAGCTCTACGCTGTATCCTGCATAGGATAGGCGGAAGGAACCTGGGAACTTAGTCTTATAACACTCCATTCTCATTAAGACACTTCCGCTCCCCAATTTCCGCCATATTCCCGATGCATTGTGTGTTGAATGGCTGAACTCAACGCCGCGCTTTTCCATCAGATACTTACATTCACCTCAGATATTTACTTTTAACAAGATCCAGTCGAGACCTCACGACTAAACTTACAAGACAAACCATTAAGTTTATTTAAACCCCTAGTCTCATATACATCTCGCAAACAAAATGAAAACTGAATTATTTAAATCACAATGCACCGCGTCGCGGAATACCTCGGTTCAGTATTAAATGTATTCCGCCTGTATCTGGCGACTTAATTTTCCTTCGCAATAAGACTACGGTGCTGCTTTCAAGAAGGTTGAATGCAGCGTCGATGACTTTTAATTTTGAACCAACTAGAGATGTTTTATCTGATTATTTTATATGAAATACATAGCAAGTTCTATTTTATTTAAGTGCGTTTGGCTTTTAGAATTTCTCAAGTTTTTTTTTCTGTTTTCTCCTTTTTTTATTAATTATTTTCTACTTTTCTGCTTTGCAATATGCGTTTGTTTTGTCGCTAACGTTTATTTTAATGTAATTTTGGATAAGCAAAGCGAAACTTTTGTTAAGATTCTCCGTTCCTCACTATCTGCCCTACTTTCCATATATTACTTGTCATATGGCGGAACTAAACGCCGCACTCTGCCTCTGTACCGAAGCGAGGTAAAGAAACTAAACTGATTAACTTATGAAAAACTTCGTTTATACCTTACAATTATCATTTTTACAAACTTTTAGATCAATATAAGCTCCCTGAGAGTCTATTAAGGCTTTTCTTAAGCTAATAACGAACAAGTAGCTTTGAAGTTCGGAAGTAATTGGAAGCATAAAGGAAATATTATGAGTACCTAATTTCTATACTTTGTAGAGGTACTATGGAATATGAAGGCAGAAGGCTTCAACTCTCTTTCAGTGCTTTAGTTAAACTGAATCCATAATGCATTTTTAATATGTGCGGGAGCCCCTCAATTGAGAAAATTATCCTTTATATTACGTTAGTGGCTATTTGCTTATTTCGTATAGCTTAGATTTTGAAAAGTTCTACATAAGATCATAATCTTATTTTCAAAATCAATAAAAATATACCAATTCGTCTTTAATAGCTCCGAATATGTGCATGTTAGTTTATTTATATAAAAATGTTAAGAAAGAAAAAGAAAGATTTTTTTTTTCAAAAGTATATACAGACATTTCTAAGCTTTTGTTTAGTTATAGTATCGATAAATTTTTTATTCAAAGCGCGGCGTTCCGGATAGCCACTAAACGTGCAGTCTCAGAGTGTGTTAACACTACTTACCCTCTGCCTATCCCGCTATATGCGGGGTACAGCGGGAACCTTCAGCCTTATATAGACTATATAAGGTAAATTAAAACCAAAATGTTTAAATAAACTAAACAGATATTTAGGTTACTAGTAACAATTTCCCACGATTTATACACCGGATGCATTTCGATCCGTCAGCTTTTAGCCAAATTGAGGAATGCCAACAATAAAATATTTTACCTATTGTGTCAATATTTTTCGAGAGGTACTGTGCTCTAGTTACATTGCTAAGTATGATTTTGATTTCGGGCCGCCTTCGCTTTACGAAACTTCAATTTGTATATAAAAATGTATTAATTTATTCAAAATTATTTTAAAATGTTGGTAGCATTGACTTTAATTATCTTTTTTTATTATTAATATGAAAAACATCTTTTGGAGGCCTTAACTGGTTATTAGTTATTGACATAATAAATTAATTTTTAACAAAAAGAAAAACCGACTTCTAACAACGAACTAAAAAGTGAAAAATAATTACATAAAGATTTTATAATTTTGAAGTCGGTGCCAAGTAAAAGAAACAGGCTTAGTAATTAGATATTGTAGTAAGGGTGTTGTAGCATTAGCTTGACACCGACTTCAAAATTATAAAATCTTTATGTAATTATTTTTCACTTTTTAGTTCGTTGTTAGAAGTCGGTTTTTCTTTTTGTTAAAAATTAATTTATTTTACGATTTTTAGTGATGGGTAGATCTTAAAATGATGCTTCTTGAACGAGTGGTGATGGTGGTGGTAGTGGTTGTCAACGAGTGGTTGTGATTGTTCTATGTAAAACTTCATTTAATTAGCTATTATTTTTGTGCAAAGTGACATTTTGGTGTATTGACAAGAACATACATAAAAAGTATTCGGGTGAATTCGGAATCTTCCTTTTTTGAAGTTGGTTGAAAATGAGAACATCCTCTTTTTTGAGATTGGTTGAAAAGAAATGCAAAGATCAGGAATCTCACTTCTGACATCAATTTAAAAAGTTTTTGCTTGTAACTATTACAGTATAATCAATTTTTTACCAAAAAAAACAAACTTTCTCAATTTTCTCCGGATTCCATAATTGAAACCTAACCAAACTTTCACCAAATTATCCTTGAAATGTATCCTTTCAAATAAAAAAAGAATCATCAAAATCGGTTAGCGCGACATTGAGTTATTCGGCTATTTGTCGCGCACATACCTAATGCAAATTTAAGACTTATGTGATTTTCTCATAGATACCATTGTCAGACATAGACCAAAAAAAAATGGGACCATTCGGGAAGCTTCACCTTTCAAATAAAAAAAAAATTTTCAAAATCGGTTCACCCAGTCAAAAGTTATGAGGTAACAAACATAAAAAAAAAAAATAAAAATAAAAAAAAAAAAAAAAAAAAAATACAGTCGAATTGATAACCTCCTTTTCTTACAGAAGTCGGTTAAAAATCAAATATGACTTTTTTATTTTATGAATTTTAAGAAGTACATAAACTTACTAGTGACGAGGATTAAGTTAATTAAATCTAGGTTGGATTCGGAGTAATGGAAATAAATGATTTTCATTTCCTCGCTCTAGTCAACGCGCGGCGTTGAGTACCGCCACGAACAATGTCTCGAAAATTGAGCAGAAAGGAAACGAGGTGTTTTAACACTATGTTTCGTCTGGTCGTAGGAACTAAATAAAAACATGATGTCAGCTTTCCAGTAATAGTAATATTTTCCATGTTTAAAATAATAATATTTTTCCGATATTACAAAAAGATTTAGTCACATAAAAGTAAAATTGCAAGTGACGGATTTAAAATACGACGTCAGTAACATTTTGTGTTGCCGCTGGCATCTTGCTAGATTGTGATTTTTCGGTTAACCACGAACGCTTTACTTTGTGTAATATTAAAGAAGGAGAAAAGAATAAAATCAAATCAATAGTAAGAATAAATTAAAATATGCATCACGCTATATACTGCAAAGGGATCATGGGAATCTAGTGTTAAAACACTCCATTCATATTGATTCAGCTGAATTCTGAAGGCATTGCGTGGTGAGTGGCGGAACTCAACGCCGTGCTTTGGCTCGTTACCAGAGCGGAGAAATGAAAATATTTGATTTCCTAAGTGAATTAAAATGTGGACACTTGATTATTATAGTAATTACTAGTCGTCAACCCAGTTTTGTTTGCATGGACTTTAGACCGTAAAATTTTAATATTTTAACTATAAACGAGGCCATTTTGACGCAGTGTACAATATCTGATTGTGAAAGTAACCGTTGTAGGTTCAACACTTATTAGAGGGAATGATTTATTTTCAATTATTCGCTCTGGCTAGACAAAGAACGCTGAGTTAAGTCACTCATCTAGCACTGTCTTAAATTCAAATTGTCTTAACGCTAGATTCTAAATTCCCGTACGTAAGTTGTATAAAATACAAACACTGCTGAACTATATCGAATCCACAACCATTGCGACAGCCACTTCTGACCTGAGCAACGGTGGTGTCTCACAGCTCATATAATTACCTATTTTTAGTATCATTTCAGTAGGGAAAGAATAGAAGTAATTAGGGCAGAAAGTAGCATCTCTATGTTCTTTTGTTTGGCCCTCAAAACCCTTTGTAGTTGAACAATGCCTACCGAACGTGTACGTTGTTACAGTCATGCTAACAGGCAAGAGCTAAGAACGAAAAATTACCATTACGATAAAAGGGTCAATTATTTTTTTTAGCTTCACTCTATATCCCGAGCAGTGATAACTTTATATTTATTCACTCTTTTCCCTATTTTCCACCCAATTTTTGAGACATTGCATATTGAGTTTCGGGACTCAACTTTGCCATTTTATGAAAGCGAGGAAAAAATCATTCATTCCCTAGAGTGCGAATCGAACTCATAATCATTGTGTTTACAGTTACTGTACAGTGCCACTGTACTACGCGATATATATATGTATAAACGAGTATGATGTTATATAATTAACATATATAAATCGAATGACCATAAAGCTACCGGTTCAGAAGGTAGTTCTGCTGATGAGAGATGGAGAGTAATTCAACAGTTGCTCTTTTTAATTTCAATTGTTAAACTTAATTGTTACATAGACTAACTGTATTTTTGTAGTGGCAAACTTAGAATACATTGCAAAAATTTATTATAGACACGTAAACTCGTAAAAGATTTATTAACTTTTTGGAGACGAAACACAGGTGCAACTACTGGACTGAAGTTGAAATGTGGTTGATTGGTTGGTGCCTACCAAATTTCAATTTGATTAGGGCATTTAGAGGAGCACTAAGAAGAATTAAAACAATAAAAAATCCTACAAGAAATAGAGTAAGCGGGAAAAATAGACTTTCTATATAAAACCTATCGACAAAGTTGAATGGTGACTAATAATAAATAAAAATTTATAAAGCAGTAGACTCTTAATCTCTGAAGTGGTAAGGTTCACACTTAATCGAAAAGGAGACAGATAATATATTATGTATGACGCTCATACGTTTAAACGTTTTAGAATTTAAGAGTAGCTGGATATTCTCTTTTCTTGCCATTTTAAACAGATAAAATAAAGATTTTTCAATAATTTTATTCGTGAATTCTACTGTTAGCCTATAGTTATTGTCAAAAATATATTTTTTTAGGTAGAAGAGAGGACGGTGGTTAGTCGAGACATGTTTGTGATACATCACCCAGACCCATTACCAGAAAGAGTATAGATGCTATTTCTCCTCTTCAATTTCCACCTTGTGAACTTAACGTGTTGGGCGGTGGTGGTTGGGAACGCCCGCGTCTCAGGCTGGTATAAAAAATCACTATTAACCGGATTAAACTAAGCTTTATGTGTTCACACCTACTCTATCTGTGTACACTCACACAAATGCAATGCTCAGCTTACGTCTCGCGAAATTATGTTAAGTATGGAGACGAACTTATTTGTCTTTAAACGCGGCATTTGTAGGTTCGTTTTCCATTCGGGGTTTTGAATTATATTCCTCGTTCTGGTCAAGAAGACAAAAAAAAAAACGTAGAGTACGAGGCGTAGAGTTCCGCCACTAAGCACAAAAATTTATAACAAAATGAGTTACACAGTGCCTTAACACTTGGTTCCTTCTATCTTGCTATATACAGGATACAGCGTGAACGGAAGAAAAAAAAATGAATGTACAAAAATTTAAGCACAAATATCGGTACCAACCAGTCTGATATAGCACCACTTAGCTAATACAAAAAACTTTTTCCAATATTCATCCAGACATTTTAAAATGACTCCTTTCCTTACCTATTTATATAGAGAGAGATTGATCTAAGCCCTACGTATCCATCATTAATCAACTCGAGGAACTACCAAAGATGCATAACTCACTCCACTCCACTCTACAAGCCGTATGATATTGTTCCGCTAGGAAAAGCTTATCTTAGAACAAACATTAATTTTAACGAGCTAAGCTCAATAGGGACTAGGATTGAGAATATGAGGCGGCGTTCTGTGATCGATCGTTTTTGGAATAGGCTGATAATGGGGTGTTATAGTTAACCTATTTCTGGGAGGGTGACTAGCTTAAGTAGTATATAAATAGCTTATGTATAGGCTTATATAGGCCGTTGTAAGGGGTAGAAGCATGCGACTCTAAACGCGACAGTCGTGGGTTCGATTTCCAGTCGGGGGGAATGAAATTTTTATTATTTTTATTTTCTCGCTCTGGTATCAAGGCAGCGGCGAACGGAAATGTTTTAATGTGAACGGAGTTTTTAAACATTTAATGCTATCTATGTGCGTGATATAGCGTATAAAAAAATATAATAATATTTAACAACTTAACAAGTTTGTATTATATAACTAGCTAATTTTAATATTTTAATTTCCTTACTTACCTCCATCCCTTCTATTTACTAGAGTGGTAATCGAACCCATAGCTTACTCACCCGTATACCCCCTTATAATCTAGGTACATATAATATAGATTCTTTATTTATAATTTGAATTCAGAACTAATTCGTCACCAACCAAACAGTTTTACTGCGCCACATCGGCCACAACGGTTCTAGCTCCTAATAAACACTATAGCTTTGACAAGTTAGCAAGTTAGCGAGAATGTAACCATAAGATACCAAAGTATCCCGGTAAATGATACGTCATTATCCCTTCGTAGGGAAAAGCCCATCATTTAATATTATTACTGTTATTATCTACTGTTATAGAACGAGTGTTACAATATTTTTAGTTATAGGTTATTATTTTACTAGGGACCCGTTCGCGGCTTCGCCCGCTAAGACTTACTTTCGTTTTCTAATAAAATTATTGTTTTAAAAACTATTTCTATACATTTATGATATTTCTTTGCCCAACAATACCTTAAATTTATGATAATTTATATTTTCAATAAACATTTTTTTTTAATTTTAACGTCATTTTCGTACTTTAAGGTAGGAACCTTAAAGCCTGATAGGGCTTCATTTATTGTCAATGTTGTCCTCTTGTTCGATATTCTACTAATTTTCCACCTCAGGAAGCTTGTAGTCTCCAGAGACTTTGGACTGTCAACATTTGGTTTGCGCACACCCGCTCTGTCCTGTTGAGAATAGATGGCAACGTTCAAGATAAAAGGACTTTACTATTGTTGCTTAAGTTATTCTGGATAAACTTAAAAATTTACATAGTGTTCGGGTGAGAGTGAAATTTATTTATTTATATGGTTTTTATTATATTACGACTTGGAAATAATGTGTATTGGGTGAAACAATCAAATGCTTGCTTAGATAATTAGACGGAAGGATCATTAACGCTATATAAGATATTATTATACATATAAAAAAAACAAGTTTCTATAAGAAATCGAACTGACAACAGTCACAATCGTCGTAACGTCTGTCCTGTGTTTCTGTTTGTTTGTTTGTACACAGACATCTTCAAAGCTGCTGAGGCCATGTGAAGGCAACTGTTTTCATTGCATATATGTTAGGCCTGGACTGGACCTACGCTATGACTGATTTTGAAGACTTATCATACTTAAAGAAGAAGATAATGACATGCCATATTTCAGAGTATCTTGAAGCACAATCTTACAGTGGCAGTGGCAAACTATAAACCTACGGTGGTAAATGGAAGTAGCATGTCAGTATTCATACCATTTATGCAAGCGAAGTAGCGGGCTGCAACTATTCTATGAAATATAGTTTTAATTACTATCGGTTTTGTTTTTTAGTTTATATAGAATTCCAATATGAATAAAATACGATTTCAATTAATACATAAGTATACTATTCAATTTGTTTTAGTATTCTATTTTATTTCAAGAATGCACATGATATGAACAATATAATGAACTAATTGGTCAAAAAAGTCAAGTCTTTAAAACGGATTTCATTGAATATTTTACTTTAATTTTTTAATAGTCATTCATATTGTATTCCATGTCAACAGTTTTTAATTTTAGTCATACATTTATAATTCTCTGTAATCTAATTAAGCTAGCTCTGATAACTTTCTCCCCTTTTAACTGATCAAAAATCAAATCCACACCAACTTCATGTACCAAATACTAAAGACAATTCGTTATAAAAGCTCCAATTGATATTTACGAACGGCTAAAAATAAAACAATTATCAATTCATCTCTCATTCCAAAGGTCATTCGAAATTTTTTCACCAATTTGCAACATGATATTCACAAAATGAATTCCATCTCGCGACCAAAACAAGAACAGAACAGAACAGATTTTCCAAGGCCTGACATAAAAATCAGATGCGCTATCTGTGCCAAACTCCACTTCCAAAAAGGTGAAACTAATTGAATGTTTGCATAATACATACATAGCGGCCTCGATTCTACTGCCGTGTAGTTCACGTTATTATCTACTGGAGTATCGCCAGGAAAATACTTTCTGGTTAAAATTTCTGGTCTTACTTCAGTTGTAATTTGTGTCTTAGGCCCGTATTTATAAACCGCTCTCAAATCTAAGACCGATGTTGAGATGCTGTTTTCATTAATAAATTGTAATGTATGAATGAAAACAGTTTCTCAAGATCGATCTCAGAGTTGGTTTTAAAATCGAATAATTATAGATAACGGAGAACGTAAGGGAAGGTATTAATATAGGTATTATTTGCTTAAGGCAGATAAGGGTTGAAATGAAAAATAGAAAGTATGTTTAATTGGGTTGCTTGGGTGGTCCATGATTCCAATAGGTGATATCTTTTTAAATTATTTCCACCAATTTTTGCTATTTCTGCTACCATTCTAACTCGTTAATCCCTCCCGTCACGAGCAAAAGAAGGGAACCCAAAACCACCATGCAAAAGAAGCAACACGACAAAGTAGCTCAATTAGTTCCACCCCTTTCCAATTTCCTTTTTTATTTTATCAAACAAAAGAAATGTTTATTTTTTTACTTTACATTGTGTCCCACATAGTAGGTATCATAGCAGAGTAAGTAGAAATAACATAGTGTCTTGACACTATGTCTTGGCACTCTGTTTCCGCCCGATTTTATAGATATTGAGTATACCGTGTTTGAGTTGTATTGAGTGTACCGATGATACATCATATTACCAGAGCCAGGAAATGAAAATAACTCATTCCCTCAAGTGGGAATTGAACCTACAGGCGTCACGTGTACAGCCAGACGTTGTGCTGCCAACTATTACTATATAATATAAACTATAATCAAAATAATTCATAAAGGTTTGTTACTCTCATTATTATCATCCATATTTTATCGTCACCAAAGATAAAGCCGATAAAAATGTTTATACATATATAAAATTTCAACGCATTCCATTGTGAATCGACAGCCGTAAAGGATGCTAGCAGGTATGAGTACATTATCTTCACGCTTGGTTGGTTTACTTCGATTGTTTTAGTGCATCTATATCTATTATATTGCCTATATTTATGAAATTTGTAACAAAAATCGTATATAGCTAGCATAGTAAAACGTGAAGGTTGAGTCCGATTTCCAGTAATAAAATAAATAAATCAGTTTCATGTTATATTATGTAGGCAGAAGGAACCTAGAGTTAAGACACTGCGTTCCCCATTTTTCAGAGCCCCAATTCTGGAGGCATTGAGATTTCAGTGGCTTGACTCAACGCCGCGCTTTGTCTCGACAGTAGAGCAAATAAATGAAAATATAAATTTAAATAAATATTTCCTTTCGTTGAGTGGGAATCGAATTCACGTCCAGTCACGCACTTGTACTCCTGTACTACGACGGGCTTCTCTAACAATAAATAATACACATGCAATAAACGCTGTCAAAGGTCCGGATATTAGAATATCAAATCAGTCCATTGCGTACTGCAGGTATGCGACAAAGCTTATTGATTACGTATAGGTATTAGATGTTTATATTACTTTATTTCCATATTTTTCTAGCAGGATAGGCAGAGAGCGGAGACAAGAGAGAGGAGTATAAAAATAATTCATTCTTATTTGTCTGTCAGTCACTCAATGATTAAAAGTACTACTAGATTTTGAAAGGTAAACTTTGGCATATTGCTAGGTTAAAGAGCGCAGGGAGGCACTAAGAATATTTTTTTGTTAATTTCTACGGTTGTGGCAACATATCAAAATCCTAATTTATGCCTTAAATTCTATGGAAACAAGTTGCTGGCAACGCCTTTTGTATTTATAAAGACAACATACAATTTTATATATAATATATGATACAATTTTCAGGTAGATATATTCTGAAAAGAAGAAAATATATGGAATATCTTACATTGTTCATACTACATTGTTGCCATTAACATAATAGAATACATACTATAAGAATAAAGAACTATTATTTTTATAAAATTACAAAGCAGATACAGTTAAAATACAAATAATGATATAAAGAAATTTTATGTATTATTGTTAATGTATAATAAACATAATAAAAAAAAATTAATTAAAAATCTTTCTCTTATCCTATAGACATATAGATCTCGATTTCCTTACTATACTTGCAAATTAATATAAAACATAAACTTTCTTTGACTTTATTATAGATGTTTTGACTTTATGGTCAAAACATCTATAATAAAGTCAAGTCTATATACCAGGATAAACAGAGTGAGCCTAGTGTAAAGGCCCTCCTTTTTAACAAGCTTTTATTTAACTTTTCCGTAGTGTATGTGAAATCTTGCAATCTCAATTTGACTTCCCAGTGTCCGATTAAGCTTAAATTTGGACTTTTTTGACTGGTCTTAAAACATGCAAGTTCTGTTTCAAGCTCTAAGGTCTCTACATACCTTCTTTGCCTCGTCTACAGACTGATCTCTTCTTACATGCTTTCTCGTGAAGGTCACATAACCTTCCAGTATCATCGATACTGTGGTCTCCAAGTTAAAATCTCTCTTTGCCTCTCTTAACACTCACAAATATTTATGTTTAATCATTCATCACTCATTCTCTACGTTTCATAAAGAAAATAAGAAAAACAAACATAAATTTAAATAATTAGCTTGAAAACGTGGTAACAAGTGCAAATCACAATTAAATTATATTTCACAAGCACTAACAATACTTTACCAAGCACTTATTTCATAAAAGCGTGCTAGTACTACACAATGATACACGAGCGTGAGGTGACGAATGGCTGTACACGGTAGCTTCTACCGCAAGATGTAGAGTTGATGATACTCACACTAGATTGTTTATTTGTTTGTACGTAATTGGATACATTTTATTTTAATTTGCTTGTATTTAATTCTGTCGCAGTGGTTGTGGATCTCCTATTTCCTTATTCTCCCTCCTCATTTCTCCTTTTTTCCCACTCTGGCAGGCAAATCGTGGGTATTAAGTACGATCACGTAGTATACAGGGTGGAATTGTCAGCGCCACTTTAAATGAAACCACAGTTTTAACTACTCTATAAAAGCCTATTATAATTCGGAAAAAAAATAATTCTCAAAAATAAAAAAGTTTTTTTTTCAAACAAAATAAATAATAAAATTATCGTTTTAAAATAAAACACCATTTGTAAAGTATAACATAGGCACGCACACACTTACCTGTCAAAGCGGCAACGTCGCTTACGTATGTGTGCGTCACACGAAATACAGGTATGGATAAAAATCGTGAAATGAAAAAAAAATCCTACGTCCAAACCATTGAGGTACCTTGATTATTTTTTTTAATTCTGGGTTTGAAATATTTTACCTTATATGCAGTTTCAGTAAAAGAAGCGCTGCCTCTTCCACCCTGTATAATATCTTGAAAATTGGGCTGTTCGTGGAGAACTGAGTCATCTAATACTAGGTTCCTTTTAAGAAAACAGTGTGAAGTAAAATAAATCATATCTAAAACACTGACTATATGAATATTTAATAAAAATAATAATTAATCAAACTAAATCGTGATTTAAGCGTAAAGTATTAATATTAACGCTCAAACCGCGAATTTCAAAGTAATCACACATAAGATGAGTCGTCTAAGATGAAGACTTAACGTGCTCGTAAAAGCCCCGGGAGCCCACAGAGCACTAATCGATAGTTTAATTATGGTTTAAACCATGTTTACCACATTCACTACAATTGCGTACGAAGTTATAGGATTTCTATCAATGATGGTAAGAGAAGATGGTTGAGACCAGTCGTGGCGGAAAATGTAACAGGTTGTGGGTTCGATTTCCATTCGAGGAAGTGAAATATTTAATATCTCTGGTAACGAGGTAAAGCGCGGCGTTGATTTTCGCCATTCTACACGCAATGTCTCTGAATATGGCGGAAAGTGGAGCATGATTGTTCCCAGGTTTCCTCTGCTTATTCTGCTGAAGCAAACGGTGGGCAGATAATTTAGTGTAATTACTGTCATAAATTTTTTATTGAAAGGTTATTTACTTACTGTTTAGACAATACGCAGTATTAAAATCCACTATTCAACACTTAATGTCTTCAATATAATATGAAACGTGGGGGTCGGGAGTATTCTAATGCTAGGTTCTAAGTTAGGCTGCTTTTTAAATAAAATATATAATACCTACATCGTTATATGTCGATCTGTCTGTAAAATTAATATTACTTTCTATTCGCGTTTCGAATTTTCCGTTGCACAAACTGTGACCACAATTATTATTCATGCAAAACTTTCAGTTACTCGTTTTGTTTTAGCTAGTTTTCAACTGGATTTTATAAAAGGGTTATTTAATTAATGTTGATTGTGGAAACGTGCCCCTTAAACGTTTCAAATGTTATTGTAAATTCTCATCAAAAGAGACCCACCTGTATTCTCTATGTTTATGTTACTAGTATAGGGCTATTTGTTTTTAATTTAATAAAAAAATTACCTAGCGTTAAGACATTCCGTTATCCATTTTTTCACAATTTTCGTGACATTGTGTGTTGAATGGCGGGCATCAACGCCACTCTTTGTTTTGTTACCAGAGGCAGAAAATGAAAGTTAATTCAATCAAGTAGGAATCGAACTCATAGTCGTCGCGTTTATAGTTTTCAATATTCTGATCATTTTTTTTTATTAAATAACGAATATAAGTATTTTCTGAATATATTCCCACGATTTCTTATTTTATTGGATACACGTAAGTCCTAGTCAAAGAAGGCATTTAGTTATTCATAGGATTTCCCAGTTTTTTTTCAATTTTTTCTTTTCTCTCAATTTTAATCTATGTAAAAAGTAATAAAATGTTTATCTGATTAAAGCTCTCATTAACTTTGCTATATTTGTTGCTTTGTCAAGCACATTTCGTATTCTCTATATAAAATTCGCCATTTCATTTGAATTTTCTAAATGAAAATTCAAATTCAAATGTCGATTGACAGAGCGCTAGTGAGGTATAATTCAATTTGTATGATAGAATGAGAACACATGAATAATTTACAGTATCGTTCGATCTTTATTGACTTGTACAATATTTATGTTAAGTTAATACAAAACAGAGGAATAATATAGTCTTACTATGAGACCATCCTGGCGCAGTAGGACGGGGTCTACGGTCTAACTGTAAGCACGACGTGTATAGGTTTGATTTCCACTCGGGAAAATTATTATAATTAAATGATTTTTATTTCCTCGTTTAACGGGACGAGAGAACGCGGGATTCAGTTTCACCACTTAACTGACAATTTCTCGAAAAGGCTTTAAATTCCCTCTATCTACTCTGTTACGATTTTGTGTGACAGCTTCCAGATCTTGCCCGATTTTGTGTGGCAGCTTCCAGGTCTTGCCAGCCTAGACCAGCTGGTGCTGCCTCCTTTTCAACGGATCGTGCTGTGCTACTGCACTACGACGGCCTCGCAAGCACGGTTGTTTATATATTTATTAATTTGTACGTCCCTAGGTTTTAAAAATGCATTGACCGGAAATAATAAGTGATTTTACAATAAGAATTCCTCTCTACTTCGGTAATTCATTGAAACGTAAATTTAACCATATCAAACTCAGTCTGTATTTACAATCAAACACAAGCGAACTCTTAACAACGTTGTAATGCAATCAGTCGAGCACATATCCATACGAGTATATACCCATATGCATGTATGTATGCATGTATGTATGTCCTGCACTAAGTGACTCAAATTTAACTCGATCTCAGAAACTTGTTAGAAAGTTGGCAAATCTGCGATGAAACGAGATACGACGGTATTATGCGCATAATCCTTCACAAAGTTTTGTGAGCAAGCTGCGAGTAATTTGAGTAATCGTGCTGTTAGGGTAATAATTGTTGGTTCTACTTACATACGTGCCCGTATATGCATTTATGTATGGGGTAGGTTAGCATTGTATTTTAAAGTTTGGGATGCCGCTTTTGCGTTTATGATGATGAAATTATATTTGGAACTGACTTACGTAGCGCTTCACCACCACTTTCCTAATGCGAACGGCTAAGGAGTGGAACTCCCTGCCTGCTGAACTGTTCCCCGACAAGTATAACCTGGCCCTCTTTAAAGAACGAGTAAATAGCCACTACCTAGGCAAGCATGCTCCACCTTCGTTCGCATCGTCACTTACCACCAGGTGAGATAGCGGACAAATGCTTGCCTATCTACAATAAAAAAAAGACTATGGGTTTTAAGCACATTAGTAGGAAACTGAATTAATATTTTAAATCTGAAGAGCTACTCGTATTCCTCATTTTCGAATCGAAGGCTGTAATTATGTTCTGATGCAACCCCAACTGCACTTGCTGTCAGAGTTATCTCACACATTAAGAAAGTTAGTTACTTATTTTCATTTCACCAGAGAGGAGAAGCCGCAGGTTGAAGCTAATTCTTATATAAATAATTAATATAAATATTTCTACATTGTTTAACCAGAATGATACATGACAGAAAATGAGATACACTTTCCATTTTACAGTGGAAACTGTATATACGACAATTTAAGTGATAGTCTTTTTTGTTAATTTTTAGATATTTTTAATACGTTAACTAAAGAAAGGTTTGTTCAGATTATTCGATAAATATTCCACCAAAAACTTAAACCCACATTCCAGGGGTGCGGGTTGAATTCCGCTATCGCATTTTTAATACATTTTCAACTAAAATACAGTTCCTAACGTTAATAAAAAAGTTTATCACATGACGCTCTCTAGTGTAACCACCGAACTTTTTATATTTTATAGTTTTTTCCATTTCACTATAGATAGGACCGATCGGAATCGGCAAGTTTTGCAAGTGACCGAGTGTCATTGACATATCTACAAACTCACTGACAAAACGATTTTTTCGAATAAAACCCTCTTTTCTATGCATATTTAGTGTGTGTGTAAAATGAACGTAAAAAATATTCAAATAATAGTAGCAAGTTAATCATTTGGAGTTTGAATTATAAATATGTAATTTAATAAAAAAATACCAATAACTATCCATACCTATATTATAAATTCGAAAGTAACTCTGTTTGTCTGTCTGTCTGTCTTTTACGCAATCAGGGCCAAACCGCTAATTTAATTGTGTTAAAATACTCATATAGAGATACTTGAGGGTCTCGGGATGAACATAGGATACTTTTTTTTCTCATATTTGTCATATTTTCGATATATACCCATATATTAAAATACTTATTAATTTGACATGCAATTTATTCCGCCATGTTAATAACAACCGTCGCGTTGCTAAGCAACGATTTGCAAAGTTTATTTTTATAAAACGTGACCCAAAATGAGCTTACTTAATGCATCTCTCTATTGAAAATTGAAAATAATTTCATAAATATTTTTAATAAATATTCGTATAGTTCAAGCAGGCGTAGCCACGTTCGAGTCCACTAGTTATCTATAAAAACAGAATAAAATAATGTCTGTTATATGTGGGCTCTCTTAATTACTTATATTTTTCTATTTTTTTGTATTTGTTGTTATGACAACAAATACTAAAAAATAGCAGCAGCAGCAACAGAAATACATAATCTGTGAAAATTTCAACTATTTAACTTTTACAGCTCATAACTAACAGACGACAGTCTGGTAACTGACAGACAGACAGCGGAGTCTTAATAGTAAGTCCCGTTTCATCCTTTAGGTACGGAACCCTAAAAACTACTAAACCAGATGCATCGTTGCCTAATTCATATAATAAAGTAAAAACTGTACGTGTTAATTTTTAAAATTGATATAATGGTAAAGACCGATTAAGCAAAACTTCTTACATTCGTGCCTCCAACATCCGTGCATTGGGTAATTTATGCTTTACTTATTGAATTTTTTTCCCAAGATCTTTCCCATTAAATTCTTTTTCCACACTTTGTAAGCTTCAATTTATAGCTTTACTGAGATTTAGGACTTTTTTAATCTTTCATCTTCATGCAGGATTTGACAATCCACATTGCGCGCGTCGTTGAATTTCGCAAATCAAGACAGTGTCTTAACACTATTTTCTCCCTGCCTAGGTGAAATTTGTCGTCATATCTCTCTAAAACTACCAAAAATTAGCCAAAAAATTGACGAAAAACCAAATGTACTTAATTATAGCTATAGATTATAGTTAAAGCACTAACACCCAGAAATCCGATCCACTTGCAAATACAAAACGGTAGCCGTAGCCGCATTGAAAATCATAAATTGCAGTTAAATTCTAAAATCCACATAGCAACGGCTGCATTCTTTCAAACAGAACTGATTCAAGGTCACTTTCTTAGAGTCTAGGTCAAGGCCTGCCGTGAGTACAACGTATTAAAAATAGACTTTCAGCTAACTCGTGCAAGGAAAAATTATAATTAAGTGAAAAATAAAAATACCTATATTATAAGAAATTTGGCCGTTGTGACCGCATTGACACAATAGCGTGACTGTAATAAGCGCGACGGTTGTGGGTTCGATTCCCACTCGGGGTAATGAAGAAGTAAAAAACATGACGTTGAAATCCGACGCTCAAAATCCAATGTGTACAGAATTCGGCACTGTGTTCACCATTTTCCGCTGACGTAAAGTGGCGGAACTCAACGCCGCGCTTCGCGTCGATAGCAGAGCAAAGAAATTAATATATTTAATTTTCCTTCTATTATCGTACACTAATAAAATATTTCCAGTACTAATAATATGAATCACATCAATAATGATATTGAACGAATAGAAAATATAATATTCGATTTAAATGCATACTGTCCACGTCCAGCCCCAACTGCTAACTGCTGCTGCGAGCTTCCTCAACTCCCCACTCGGTTTACGTGTAAATGCTCACGACCTAACTGAATAGCTCTTTTATAGATATAAATAATTTAAAAAATAGAAGCCTATGAATATTTTAAGGCTAGGCATGTAATATTATTAATGCCAATCGTGGCGCAGTGGCCCAAAGTGTGATTGCAAACGTGACAGGTTTTGGGTTCGGTTTCCACTCAAGGAAATGAAATTAATATTTTAATTTCTTCGCCCTGATGTTGAGTTCCGCCGCTCATCACGAAATGCTTCCAGAATTCGGCGGAAAATGGTGAACGGAGTGTCGTTACTCTGGGTTCCCTCTGCCTACCCAATACAGCGTGAAGCTGATTTGATTTGGATTTTTGAAGTAAACAGTTTTACCGAGTGCGAGTGATTTTGTATCTAAAGTTAACATAGAGTAAAACTTACTCTAGGCAGAGCGATTACATGAAAAAATAATTGTTCCCCCCGAGTGGGGACCGAACCCACAACTATCGAATTTGGTATAGGTATATGAACTATATACAAATATATACAAATGTACCTACATAGTAGTATATTGACATATTTTTTAAACATTCTATACTTTATATTTGTCTATACCAAATATCGTTCAGATCGATTGGGTCCGTGTTCCGTGGAATTTGTAATTTTGTAGTTCATAAACAAATTCGCTAACCCATAAAGCTATTGAGTGAACCCAAGAATTATGATGTTACGGGTCGGCTAGTACGAGGTAATAACTATCTATATGAAAGGAATTTATGTTTTTTGTTTTTTTTTTTTGGGAGGTTTTAGTTTAGTAGAGATGCATATACTAGTACTTGTCAGGAATTGTGGTTTTTGGACGGAATCATTATGAAAAACAGTTTTTATTTAGTTTATTCAGTTTTATTTTTTAATTTTTAATGTTAATTAAATAAATATAGATAGTCGCGTCGCTACTATAAACGAGGCCGTGAGTTCGAGTTCCATTGGAAGAAGCTGATGGAGCAATGTTTTTAACTCTACGCCTACCTACGTACTTGGTTTACCAGAGAGAGGAAATGAAAACAGTTCATTCCCTCGAGCGAGATCGAACCCACAGCAATCGAGTTTACAGCCAGACACTCTCACACACAGTACGTAGTATACGTATATATAATAGTTTATATAACAGATATTAAAAATATGTACATAACAAGTTTTACTAAGAAATAAACCATTTCCGGTACAAAAGTCAATATTTGATTTTATATACAAATACAACTTTAGAGAATTGCTTCTCGTCTTACAATATGAGAGTATGATAAAAGTACATTTCCCTTTGAAGCAGCCACTCTGACGGAAAATTAAAAGAAGTCATATTTTGCCCACAAATTTGTTTTCATATTTCCGATGTGATTGTGAACGTACGGATAGCTAAGATGAGATCTAACCTTCATATTATTATGTTTTTTTTAGTTTCACGCTGTATCACGCATATAGCAAAATAGGTAACACTTTCCGCCGACTTTTCGAGCATTGCGTATTGAGTGGTGGAACTCATCGCCGCATATCATTATATATTACCCGATTATATAAAAGAAACTACATAAGACAAAAATTTGACAGATTTTGTTATTTGAGGCCGTCGTGACGCTAGGGCACAACATCGGAATGTCAACGCGGTTGTTATGGGTTCTAATTCCACTCGGGGAAATTAATTATTTTCATAACCTCGTTTTAGTAACAAGACGAAGCACGGCGATGAGTTTTATCACTCAACAAAGTGGGGTATACAGTGTCCTGGCACTACGGTCCTTTTGCCTACTCTGCAATATACGATATACAGAACGAAGCTATTTATTGTTTTATACGTTTTTGTATCTTCACGCAACATTCTGAATACTTTCTGCTTACCCCGAGAGTCAATTAGGTAGAATTTATTACTTAGTATAAACATAAGTAACAGTCCGTTCTCTTTTTTTACTCTTTTTAAAGATCATTGGTGAAATGGTCGAGCAAACTGATACATATTACATGCTTAATTCTCTTTTCTCATCGGGAATGGAATCCACAACCTTTACCATATGTGTACACAAATATATTAAACTTATTTGGCCTGATTAACACATTATTATTACTTAACACTCAATGCCTCCAGACTTCGGCAGAAAGTGGGGAACGGACTGTCTTAACACTAGGTCCGCCTACCCTACTGTGTGCGGGATACAGCGTGAAGCTGATATGATTTACAGAACACGAAGCTACTGGTTTGAATTAAGCGATTATTTTTGTGTTAGATTCGCCTACAAAAGTAATGTAACGTGTTACTATGTAATTCATTGTACATGCGGTAATAACAACTCAAGTTAATGCCATTTAACCACGTGAGTGAAGCCACAGGTAAAAAATATTAATAAACATATTATAGGGCCTTTGTTTTGCATTTTAATTAGTAAATATAGAGCATGTAGAGTATGCAGAGAGAATCTAATATTAATACATTCCCTTACTCACTTTCCGCCAAATTCTCAAGGCATTGCGTGGTGAATGGCGGAGCTCAACGCCACGCTTTACCTTATTATCAGAGCGAGAAAACGAAAATACCGCCACCACGACCTCATCCTCCCTGTTACACCTTCTAATAACCTCAAAAGAGAACTCTCCACTCTACTACTCTATAAAACACCGAGAGATTTAATGCCATACATTTTAATATCACATACTAAATAATCTGAAATCACAAAATGAGACGATATATCACCATATCGCTCACATTTGACGTCCCCCCACAGAATATACAGAGTACACGTAAAAATGGCTGTGTTCACGCGATAATAATTTAACCATAAGCATAAACATTAATTAACGCCGTTGTATGTCTTTTCTGTGTTTGTATATCATAATGTATCCTATACTGGGATGATTCTTTGTTTTCACTCATTTCTGGTTTTCTCGTAGTTTGTATAAAGTTTTTGTTTTATGGCCAACTTTCGAGACGAAATCAGGGAACCTAGTGCATCAAACCTGTATTCCTCACTTTTCGACCAAATTTCGAGATATTCCATTTCAAATATCGTAACTTAACTTTCGCTTTGTCTTGTTACCGTAACGAGGAATTGAAAATAATTAATTTTTTTCTAAGTGGGAATGGAACCCACAACCGTCGGTTAGACAACTGCCCGGCTCTAGAAACTTATATATATAATACATTTAATGTCTATAAAGTTTTTACAAGCATATGTACCTAGTTGAAATTTGTAACTGAATTTAAAGCAGCTTCACAACCGATTCAGCTGGAATTTTGTTTACATATTTGGTTTACATGACAGTGCATGGCGAGCTTAGCGGCATTATTATGATATTCGTTATTTTGTAAGCTAAGTTTGTTCTTAAGAGTATTATTAAAAAAATTATAACATTTTCATATAAAAAAAATCAGTTTGACATTTTTCTTCTATAGCAGGGTAGGCAAAAGAATTTAGTATCCATGTTCCATCCTTCCAATTTTCCATTTTTCCAATTTTCGAGTAATGATAAACCTTTTGAGTGGCAGATATCAACGCTGCACTTTGTCTACCAAGAACCCAGAACCTGTCATATTTACAGTCACACGCTTGTACCCCTGCGTCACAACTGGCGTCATGGAAAATGGGTAGTGCAAATTTAAATATATGCTTTTAAATTAAAGTAAAGCTCTCTAGCATTGTAATATTAGAAAGTTTAGACATAATTACTTATTTGGGAAATGTTTTTATTTTATATATTTAGTTTTTCTGTTTCTCGTCTCGGCGTCGGCGTTAAGTTCCGGTGCGTAACTCCCAGTGACTCCATGAAAGCAGACAAAACGAAAAACTCTAATGAGAATCGAACCCTCAACCGTAGCTTTTACAGCCTGTGTCCCTGCGATACTACGACCAGCATTAATATAAATAGTATAGAATAGAATATAAGACACTTAACATTTTTATCAATGGCTCTTCAAAGAACACGTATTGAATATTCCAAGAATTTCCCAACTAAAAAGCCTAGATAGCTAGGACTCTCGAGGAATGCATCGAAAGCGGGGAGGTTGGTATTTTGTTTACATCTCAGTTCCCGTTTAAAGAAACATTTGAGGATTTTGTACCTTTGAGGCCAGCGGAGGCACGGGGTCACAAGGTCTATAGTAGTTTATTATACGAGTGTAAATACGACAGGTTGTGAGTTCGATTCCCAATCGAGGGAAAATAGGAAAACGTGGAACGGAGTGTCTTAATATTATTACCTCGGTTTTATTTTTAAAGTCCACGCAAGACAAGTTGAGGGTTATAACTAGTGTATTCCTACAAGAAAAATAATAAAAGATACTTCTTTCTTTTCAGATTCATGTCTTGCGCTGCATCCACAGGCTATGTTATCCGTTACACGTGAGTACAGTTCAATATTTTATGTTCAATGTATGGTAATTGAATGGTAAGAAAATTTCTTTGAATAAAGTATAAAATATACATATATAAATATACGTGTATGTTATACTCGTTGTCTACTACAGTGGAATAGTTAGTTAGCGTTTGATTTTACACTAGGTGGTTGCGGATTCAAATCAATGATGAATATTATTTGTTTTACCCTCACGCTGTAACCTGCTTCCTAAGACTTTTCGTTCTCATTAAGACACTGCCATTCCCAATTTTCCATAGAATTTTGGAGGAATTAAGTGTTGATTGGCGGAACTCAACGCCACCATCTGCCTCGTTATCAGAGCGAGGAAATGTAAATATTAAATATTTTATTACTTCGAGTGGGAATCGAACCCGGCCTCAAATTATACATACATATATGTTATAGTACACTATTATACTTTTTAACCAACTCAATCACTCTACAATTTAAATAAATCCCATGCCTACGAGTATATATAATTTATGTTTATATTAATATTTTTATCACGTAAAACAACGTTTCACATAATGTTTTCAAATAAACACAACAAGTACCTATGCGTTCCAACGATACTGATTAAATATTTGCCGCCGTTTAATTTACATGTGGGATATTCATTTTGACATTTTCGTTTATTATTACTAAAATACATAATTTTTTCTCACAACTGAGGCCGATAAAAATATTAAAACGAAATATCAATAACTTAATTAAATTGCTAATAAAATTAACAATATAAAATACTTACGAGAACTACTGATAATCTCCTCTATTCGAAGTTGGTTAAAAAGAACATAACACAAACACCATTAAGAATATATTTTCAGTAAAAATAACATACAGAAAATTTTTATAAGCCAAGTAAACACCTAATGAAGGTATAAATGTTTGCAAGTTCACAGGCGAGCGAGCGCGGGGCTCTATCGGGAGAAATTCAGAAATTCAAGTTGATTGCGAAAAAGCACAGCGAAATATTCTTGGGGTAACTTTTGTAAAATATATAATATTTATATTTACATCTGGATATTAGGGGCGGTCTTGGCGGAAGCGTGCGACTGTAAAAACGACGGTTGTGGCTTCGATTTCCACCAAGGGAATATATTTAAGCGCTGCGTTGGGTTCCGCCAGTAAATACCGTTGTGGCTAATGGAAGGAATTCCATTTTTATTTAGCTTAATGATTGTATGGAACATGGAACGCTGATGTCTGGAACTGTTGGTTCAAATGGAAAATTATTTCTGTGATGAATGAAGACTTATCGAGTGAGATTATCTAATATTTTGTAATAGTGCTGATATAAGCCAATGTACCCGCGGTTAAAGGAAGTCTCTCCGCAATTAAGATGTGTCATTTTAAATCTTACTATTAGCTTTTAAATTGAACTAAATAAAGCAACAGGTTTAACCAGTTTTTTTATAATAAAATACCAGAACATATTTTATCTATAGCATTATATTTTAAATAACCACACAAAATTTCAGTTCTCCGGGTCCCCAGACGACAATAATATTTAAGTATATAAACTAAACAGCTCGTTTGTAAACCACGAAGCTAATTCCACTAGACCCGCTATAAAACCATCTCCCATAGGTACTTCAATATACACGTAAACGTACGATAATTCATTTATCCTTCTGTCATGGAGAAACTGAGAATACTGAATGATATACCCACGTTTGTTCGGAACATGGTTTGTGATTAGCAGACACGTGAGTTGACTGGTGATGGTTGTGGGTACAAATCCCTATTGGGATCCCTATTGGAATGGTCTGATTGTCAGCACTTAGTGGGGGAAATTAATTATTTTCTTACACTCCCACTATTAACAAGACAAAGCGTAGCGTTGAATTACGCTGTTAGGGTTGTGTATTTGATTTCCACTTCCTCGCACTGGTGACAAGAGAAAATAGTGGTGTTCACTTCCACCATTCAAAACTTGGGCGAGAAGTGGGGAACGAAAAGTCATAGCATTAGGTTCCCCTTGCTTACCCTGCTATATACAGTATAAATATTTGCTAGTACTTGTTTTTATCGCCCTAAACAGAATTATCGATGTTGAAATAAAAATTGTTGAGTCAGTGTTCTCAATTAGTTTAAAGAGAAACTTTGGCGTGGAAAATTTGCTAAGAAATGAACACTTTCATTCTAAAAGTTTATTTACTTAATTTTTAAATAGTCTGGGATATATACTAGCTTTAGTTTTACAACAAAAGCTAGTATATAATTACTATGTAAAAGTCTGTATAATTGAAAGTAATTCTGTAAATATCATAAAAGTATTTTTGGAGTCATTTCTATAACGGCTCAATTTTTTTATTTTACTTTTTTATTAGCTTCACGCTGTATTCTGCACATAGAAGGATATGCAGAGGGTTTTTTCACCAGTATAATTAAAAAAAAATTAAATATAGCTATTTCCATCAGTCTATCAGCAGGATTGAAGCTACGAACGACTATTTCCTATGAAGTCAAATATATATTCCATTGCATCAACAGTTCTAATTCCCATACTATGATCCAATATCAATTTTAGGACATTACAGCAGTTCCATAGTGATATTGCATCGATCCACATCTACGGCCACTTGCACGTAATGCGCTATGGTCCTAGCTTATTACATTCCGGCAGAGACCACATCCGTGTCGAAATACTCTAGCTCTGATAGAACTATTCATAGAAGAAATGCTTGGTGGCATCTAAAACCTGTATTGAATAGACGGAAATTAGTTATTTTTGTATTGAGAAATTTTAGTATGGATCAAAGGAACCTAAATTTTTTGGTATTTTGAGGGAGAGTTGCTGTATTTGATGTGTTATTTCAATAAACATTCCATGTTAGAGATTGTTAATTTAAGGAACCATCTAAGTGTCATTAAAATCGGTTCAGCAGTTTCTGAGATAGGTGTATCTCCTTATCACCTTTCCTCTTGTAGCCAAGCAGAGTGAATTTAGTGACAAACACTCCATTCTTTGTTTAATATCCTAAATTGAAACATAATATAGAGTAATGGAAATATCGTATTCAGTGGTGGAACATAACGCCGTCAACTTTTGCCGTCATTCTTTACACAGATCGTCAGTATATTAAAAAATTGAACCGCCACCCAACTGTCGTTGAAATGCTAAAAGTGTTTTATGAGTTTATAGTAGGTGTAACAAAACATTTCTTTAAAGTTGCAAGTGTAAACTCCTAAAATTCTTGTTTGTTTGTCACTTTTAACAAACGCTAGCTGACGTGAATACTAGAAATCTGTAAAGTCAGAGCACGTAGCTACTGTCTATTCTATTATGTATATATATATATATATATTTACATTATTGTAAAATGTGCAACGGCGCAGTGTTTGTCTATACGCGACCGTTGTAGGTTAGATTTCCAATTTAGAGAATGAATAAAGTTTTTCCTCTCTGGTAGAAAGAAGATAGAGTTAATTAATTGACATTTTCATACACATTTTTAATGTTATATTTGTTTTTTTTTTATTGTATCAATTATTTATCACATTTGTTTCAAGTCCACTAAATCTACATACAATATCACTAAAATTGGGCAGTACGTGTGCAACTAAGTTTCTTAACACTAGGTTCCCTCTGCCTATCCTGCTATATGCGGAAGCCAAAAAGAATCTTCATTATCCTTGGTTTTGAACTGCCGACCACGATTAATTAACTGCCATGTCTTAATTATATCATTATAATTGTTAATAATTATGAAATTTGTAAATGTTTCTCTAGGCTATAAGCTTTTAATCCAATTTATCGTCAATCTCACCCCTTTGTGTGATGCCGGACATAGTTTCCACGTGATGGCTCGCTAAATCACCTGCTGTGTAGGCATCAACGCTTCTATTAAAAGCCTTTTATAAAAATCTACTTCATTGTATAAAGCTTATATTATAATTAAAGATTTTGCGGCGTTAAGTTCCACTAATAATGTCTCGAAAATTGGACGGAAAGTGGAGAATGGACTGGTTTAATAGGTTGCCTCTGTATACTTTACTAAGCGGGAATAGCTGCTTTTTCAAAATTATACATTATAAAATAGGTAAAGAAATTTGTAATTGTATTCTTTTAAAACCGATAACCTCGTACTAAGACATGTTAATAATAATAAAAGTCCAGAATTCGGCGAAAAGTGGGGAACGGAATTTTTTAACACAAGGTTCCCTGTGGTTACTTTTTGGTTACGTTGTGCGGGATACAGCGTGAAGCATTTTTTTTTATAATATAAAGAAGTTTTATTTAAATAATACATTATTTTTATACTTCCAGGAAAGGCTTATCAATAAATAAACAAAGCAAACCATATGAAAATACAACAAAGGCTATATTAATATTGAAATTTTATATTTTCGAATACAATTTGTAGTTTAAATTTATAACAAATACCTATGATTAATAATTTTGACAAACCTGATTCCAAATCCAGAATCTTGGAACTTGGACCCATCAAACCATTACAACAAAAAATACTTTTTAAAAACATTTCTCTTTGATTGTTGTTTAGCTATTCGCTGACTAGTGTAAAAAATTCATTCACGGGTCAGTGGTCTAGACTCGTTGTCAGAATAAAATAAATATATTTTTTTAAATAAAATTCGTTTCTTTGCTTTATTTATATGACTAGCTTTTACGTACGGCTTGATCTGCGTGGTCAAATGAAACTCATTAAGAATTATGTTTGACACGTTACGTCTGTCTGTAAACGACGGTCGTGTGTTTGATTACCACTCGAGGGAGTTAAATATTTAATATTTTCGTTTCCTCGCTGTGATAACGAGGGAAATAGCGGTGTTGAGTTCCGCCACAAAACACGCAATACCTTGAAAATTTGTCGGAAAGTGGAGAATGGAAATATCTCAATGGGAGGTTCCCTCTGCCTACTTTGCTTTCTACAGGATACAACGTAAAAATAAAAAAAGGGTCCAATGTAACTCTAACTGCAGGTTCAGTGGGTTACATCGAACAACTCAACTCTGCGCTTTACCTCGAACCCAGGACGAAGAATTTAATGTATTTTATTTTCATTTCTTCCAGTGGGAATCGAACCCACAACCTGTCGTCTTTACAATCACACACTTGCCTCTACGACACGACTGGCCTATAATATTTTTCTATAATATTTTTATACTACATATTATATCTCTATGAAAACTGTACGTAGCATTGAATAGCGTCTTCTTATCCTGATTCCGCTTCAGAATGCTATTAAAGACAAGCTTACATAAGGCTTTCACATTGAATTTATATATTTCTATATATTTTTTTTCACAAAGTATACTTATTACTTAAGCTGAAGAAATTTGAATGAGGAAAATGGCGTCAGAGATGCTCTCATAATAGGTTTACATCGCAAGTGGATTATGAGAGTGAACGTGTCAATACATACATTTTGTGTAGAGTAAATAGAAGTGATACATCACTTCGTTTTGTTTATTGGGGACTCTCGTGGCGCAAGGGAAACAAGCGTGTGTGTAACGCGGCGGCTGTAGGTTCGTTTCCCACTCGAGGGAATGAAATATTATTTGTTGATATTTTCATTTCTCCGCTCGCAGTTAGTACCAAGCAAAAAAGAGCAAGCTTACATTTAGTCTTATTCCATCAATCATAAAAGGATTTTTTCAATTCAATCTAGTAGTTTCTGGAATTGGCAAGCTCAACCAAATTCTTCTTCTGATCTTTATAATACTAGTATGTACTAGTGTGCTGATGATGTGCTGATGATTCTCGATCTCTTCTCCATTTTCCTAATTTTTACTGACTATATATCTATGTTTTGTTTGCTTTGTTCCGCACTGAATCATTTTTTGTCCGAACTCGATATTTACATATAACATTCCGTTGCATCACTAAACGCCGCGCTAAAAAAATGAGAGAAGATAAATATAAAAAATGCTAGACACATTAGATTTAATAGTAGGTACGTAGGTACCCGCCCCGTTTATCCGCATATCCCTAGATCCGCATGATATATACTTTATCATATTATTTTGATTTGACGCAAGGGGCAAGGGTCGTAATATATTCGTGTTTTATTGCTTAGGTGGCCGTAAAAAGGTGAAAGTCGTAGCCTTATGTTATTGTTATAGCTGCATTTGTCATTGATTTCAGATTACTGTTTTTATTGTATACCTATTGTATTCTATTTTAAAGATTATCGAGGCTTTTCTGATTTTTGAGGACGGCTGTGGGTTCAATCCCCGTTCGGGGGAAAAATAATTTTCGAATCATTTAAATTTTTCTGCTCTGGTCTCGAAAAACTAGGTGGAAAGTGCGTTCGATAACACAGGGTTTTAATAAGAATATTTCTTCTTCTTCTTTGTCGTTTCGCTCTTGACAGAGCGGTCGTGGTCGTCTTCGTCAAAGGTTGGTGGTGCGCCACACAGTCCGACGCCATTCTACGCGGTTGACTGTCTGTCTGGTGCACTCGTAAAGAGGGTCATCGAGGGCAGCCTTCACTTGGTCTGTCCATCGCATGGCGGATCTACCGCGTGGCCTGCTACCCTCAACTTTTTCCTGATTCACAAGGCGTTGCATGGAAATATCTTCTTGTCGAGAAATATGTCCGAAGAAAGTGAGAATCCGTGCTTTGACAATGGAGGACAACCGTTGTTTTACGTCGAGTTCCCGGAGTATGGACTCGTTTGTTCTAAATTCCGTCCAAGACACTCCAAGCATTTTCCTCCAGCACCACATCTCGAGAGCATCTATCTTCTTCTCGTCACTCTTCCGAAGCGTCCATGTCTCGCAAGTGTAAATAAATATGGGAAACACTAGAGTCCTGACTAATCGAATATTTAGTTATTTCCATAACTAAACATTTTTGTAGGAGTTTAGGAGATACGACAATTATTGAGTGCAAAATTAAATAAAATCCCAAAGGATTTAAATTATAATTTATTAACTTTAAATAATTAAGAAGCGGGCGAATTTACGTGACGGCCGCTAGTTCCTAATAAAAAATATAAAATATATACCTACATAAATAATTTATACATGAAACCAACGGTAGGCATCTGAAATTCAACTAAAGCGTGTTTATTTAAAATTACAGCCATTTCAGTCGATTACGTGTGAAAACGGAAATGGGAATCGTAGACACCTTGCCCCGACGAGACTCATTCAGCGCCTTGTATGCGACGTTAGTAGAATTCCACTCACGTGTTTACATACTGGGTAGGGCTATATTTTATTTAGAATTTTTTTTTAAATATATGGAAATTATATTGTATTATATATGCTATATAGGACTATGGTGTGAAAATTTTGTCATGGTAAAAGCTTTTTGCCAATTATTTTTTGTTTCTTCAGGTTTTATCCTTAGCGCGGTCGGTAGCTGGAGACGAACTGAGTGCTTAATGCTATAGTCTCTGGATTCCTCTTTCCCGTTGGCCATAGTAAAATTAAGCAATTTTTTATTACTTTTAATGTTTATAAAACGATAAATCGTAGGATAAATTGTAGATTATACACCCGTGCTAAGTTCCTAGTACAAATTTAATACCACGAGTACTAATTTCGCTGTAAACTGCGCCAAATACGAGCCAGTACGCAGTAAATTGACATTATTGTAAGCCCAGCTCTGATTGAACACCTTAAGCCTAAATTCCCTCGATCGGTTCCTTCAAGTGTTAGTGTAGTTTCACATGTACTCGTATGTCGAATTAATATACCCAAATAGTGTGAAAGTATATCGACAATGTTGAAATAATTTAAAGAATTAGTACAGTTTTTAAAGGAGTAATATTTTCTTTTTTAGACGGAATGTTATATTAAAATTAAATTAAAATTGTAGACATATGAGACATCGCCTCACAAATGGTCAAATTTTAGTGAAATTAATAAAGCTAATAATACTTTTTTTACAACTGTACTCCCACATAGTAGGGTAAGCTTACCTAGGGCTAAGATACTGTGCTCCTCATTTTTCGCCCAGTATTTAACGCAATGCCACATTTGTCGGTCAAAATAGGTAAATTTAAATACAATCGAGAATCCCCGAGTGGGGATTTACTTTACGCTGTATCCCGCATGTAGCAGAGGCAGAGGGAACATACTTCAGCCAATTTACGAAGTATTACGTGTTGAACTTAGAAATTTAAATATTAAATAATTCGTTCCCTCAAGTTGGAAGTGAACGCACTACCGTCACGATCTCAGTGCGTGCTGCGACGGCCTCTACTATAATGTAGACGATTTTACTATATAATCTATTCCTAAATATATATTTTTTTCATTAAGTATATACAAAAATTAATATACTACGGTGACTATTTTGGGCGGTACCAATAGACCGGAAATGAAAGTCAGAGCAGACACCTGACCCGACGCTGAACGCTCACAATTTGAAAGCGCTATTCGTTATTAGAAAACGATTTGGGTTTTAGTGATGATTTAATTTTTACCTAGTCTTAGGGAAGTTATATTTTTTTTTGGTGGGCAAGGGGAAGTATTGTCAAGGAACTCTATTTCCCACTTGCACTTAGATATACAGGGATATGGTTACAGTTTCAAGCAAAAAGAAAAAAATATATATCTAAGTTTTACTTCGAGTGGGAATCGAACCCATTACCATCTTGTTTACAATCTGTTTCCTAGCTGCTATAATAACATTCAATTATATTATAATTACCTTAGTAATTGCTGTATTTATTTAAAAACAACGTTAAATGTATCTTTTGAGAGCCAAAAAAATTACTTGGCAAATCAGCGAAACTCGCATTATATGAAACGAGACACAGGAGGTTCATAAAAAAAATAAATAGAAGTAAACACGAGTCAAGTCTAGACAAATGGTTCTGCATAATATTTTCATTTTTTGTATCTATGTTTAATAATTATTTTATGTTTTTAATGGTAGATAAGATCTGGCTGGACCCCTTCGAGATCCACCCAGAATATAAGCAGCGCAATGAATTCATAACGTAATAAGATGTTTTACGGGTACATTAAGTTAAAGACAACGGAGGTTTGGGTTTTCCAAGTAAAAATAGATTCCTATCCAGAGGCATGAAATAATTTCATTTGCTTGTTCTGTTCACAAGGCAAAATAAGGCGTTGAGTTACGCAATTCAACATGCAATCTCGAAAATTGGGCGGGAACTAGGGAACGTAGTGTAAGTCATTAGATTTTCTCTGCGTATTCTGCTAATATTAAAATATATATATTAACAGTATGTAACTGATATATACTGATAAATATGTCTGTTTAATCTATTAACCAGATATATTTATATAATATTTTTACGAAAAATAAAAATAAATAGTTCATTAAAATGTTATTGAATTTTTTTACGGGCCTCTAAAAACTAATTTTATGTGAATTAAAGCCTACATTGTCGCTTCAAGGGTGCATGGACAACCTCTGAGAGTAAATATATGGCGGAGAGCGAGTCCTAACGAAGCCTAACGAGTGTAGCGTTCCTGTAATGATCTGAACTTTTTTTATACACAATAAGTAACGTTTTCCACTATATTGCAATGGCAGCGTCTGACTGTGGCCGGTATAGTTTTGGCTTCAATTCCCACTTGAGGAACTCATTATTTTCAATTCCCTGATAACAACTGTTACGTTAAGTTAAATCAAATGTCTCAATTTTGGGAAAGTAGAGCGCATAGTGTCTTGATACTTGACTCTTTCTGCCTGTCGTGATTTGTGTAAAATATAACTATTCCTATGTGGTATAAGAGTCCTTAGAAACTTTATTTACCTTTCAAATTCAATTATTTTATATTTTAATGTTTATTGAACATAGTATCTATAAACGAAAATAGGTAATAAGCTTTATTTAAAAATATATATATAATTTTATATTCACAGTCTTCACAATGTATATCTCATACTGCAGGTAAAAGGCACCCAGTGTTATGTTACGCTGCGTTCCCCACTTTCCATCTAATTTTTAAGATATATAGGAAGTTGAGAGTTATGCTAGCAGAACAATATTACAGAAACTGAAAATAATTCAATTACCAAATTGGAATAGAATCCACAACGGTCGCGTTTACATACGCTGTGCCACTGCGCCATGATTTCCTTTTTCTCCTCAGATCCATATCTGAATGGCTGCAATGAATGTTTTTACACCAAGTAATAACCAATGAAAAATGGAATAAATAGTTTTGATGAATGCAGAGTTTCATAGACTGATTTGTGGCGAGAAGGCTTTGAATATTATATGTCTGTTATATTATAATTTGTTTTATATTCACATCGTATAGTATATATAGTAGTGAAGGAAAACTGGTGTTAAGACACTTCGTTTGACCTACGTACCGCCCAATTTTCGAGACATTACATGTTTTTATGTCTTGTTACGAGAGAGGCAAACTGAAAATAATTCATTCCTCCGAGTGGGAATCGAAGCCACAACCGTCGCGTTACAGTGCCGCTGCGCTACAATGGTCTCAATGTTGTAATGTACAAAAGAAGTAATTTAGAATAATATACCTGTTCTCTTTTTATGGCATTGGAATTTAATTAGGCAAAATATTTTATTTAATATTTTACATATATTTAAAAAAAATATATGATAAACCTAGTATTAGGACCTCTCCATTGTATAATTTCGAGGCCAGTCGTGGCGCCGGACCGGAAAATGGCAGTACCATTCACTTCTCCTAGTGGGGACCGAATTGAAACCTCACGTTAGCACCCACTATCCTACTGCAACACGGTGAAATTTTGGAATGCGTTGTTCATACTGGTATTTTTATCAGCCCGACGTTCTATCTCGTGCCTTGCCATATGCAAGCTACGCAGAGGGAACTTACGTGTTAATATGTAATATGTATATAATTGGGTGGCGGAACTCAACGCCGCACTTTTGCCTAGATATAATGAAAGTTTTAATTAATAATCATGTTACAGTCACGTGCTTGTGCCCCTATCCCACGGCGGCCTTTATTTATATTATTTAAATGAATTTGAAGGACGATTCCAAAAATATATAAATTATATTAGTTCTCAAGTAAAATGCCTACATAATTAAGCTAAAGATCGCGAAAATCAAAGATGTCAGTATACTATTTATTTACACACCGATTCATTATTACCGAGTTACTGGTACCAGTCAAATCCATACAGGTTTCGCTATGAACGAGTTTCTACATAATTATCAAGGGAAATTATCGAACTCCACCTGTTTGTGTGTTTTTTCTGTATATTAATTTATGTAGGCCAATATAACAACGGATATTTGTGTTATATTGTAATGATTCCCTTTTTTTCCACAGAGCCGGTAACTCTAATAGCAAATATATATTCATTGAATATATTATATTTGAAATAATAATAATAATAAATTGGAAATAAATAATATTTAAAATTTCTCTACCCCGAGTAGGAAGGCCCCGAAGGCCTCAAATATTGCTTTAATCGTTTAAGTCGTGAGGAATGGAGTGTTTTAACACGAGGTTCTCACTGCCTATTCTGCTGTGTGCGAGATACAGCGTGAAGCTGATTTCTGAACTAAATTTGTATCTGAAAGAGATAGTAAATTTACTAGATAAATGCATATAATATTAAAACTTTTCAGAAAAACGAATTGAAAACCCCAAAAAAGTAGGTTGAGAAATACAAATTATTAAATAGTACAATATCTCTTCACAGCGCGACGTTTAAATTTATGTAGCTTTTAGCAGTTTGTAGCTTTCATACTTTCAGCATTGTTGTCATTTGGATGGTTTTTTTAAATAATTTGCACTTCAGACGTGTAGTGGAAAAATGATTTATTTACCATAGTTCTGAGTTCATGTTCTGAAATATTGGTGTTCAGTTTAGTAGCAGAGTAGTAAAAGCGTTTCACAAATGTGATTATTGACATTTGATTGTAGGCAGCGTTGGGTTCCGCGCTAGCTTAAGACTTAAAAGTGTGTAATGTTGTTTTTTACTGTAATCGTATTTTGCACGGCCACATCGTAGCCACACTCAATGGACAGAGATAAAGATAATTTCTCATTTACTCCCGTATAGCAAGGTAGGCTAAAAGAACTTAGTGTTAAGACAATTATTTCCATACTTTATGAAAAATGAAATTGAGATACTGTGCGTTCCTCCACTTAGGAGGAACTTAACGCCAACACACAGCATAAAAAAAGAAATTATCCGATATAAGCATTTACTCGATTGAAAACAATGAACCAATCTACTAACTACCGCGAATTCATTCACATATTCTTCTCCTTTTTAAAATTTTCACATTAACTTCCTAAAATTCGCTAAGCAACCATTAAAATTAGTCATAAATATAACAATTTTTGTCCACTTTGTATACTGTCAGTGTTGTACGACGACCACCGATGACAGATGTAGGGCGCTGACTTGTCAATCCATTATCCTGTCAGCCATCACGAGCACAGAACGGATTGCTGGAATTTATATCCATATCTATTATAAATATATAGTTGGAGTTATTGTTATGCTTTTGCTGTATAATTTTTGTATGATTTTTACGTATTTTCAAATGATTCCTAAAAGGAAGATCAATTCGACTTTTGTTATGATATTTTATTTATATTATTGAATTACAAACCATTGTGGTGCGTGGTCATTTGTTTGGCCCTGAAAAGAGCAGTTAAAGGCATTTTGAACATTCCAATTCATTGTAGGGACGGGATCAGTCAGCCTAGGCCCTGCGTTACCGGTCCTAGCTGCTTCCAGGGTGCGCCACGTGCACCCTTTGCGTGTGTGACTGCATACGCAACGATAGTATTTTGTATTTCCACTTTTCATTATTATTTCAAATATTTATGTTGAATATTAAAGCTTTCCTGTAAAACATTATATAAGAAAAAAAAACCTAATAGTTCATCTTACGTCAAACAAACATACTTAGATAATATTTTATTACATATATATAAATATCGATGTGTCAAGCAATTATCTCACAATCCGTCCCGACTTGTCCTGATAAGTTTAAAATATCAAGCGCACTCGTAGCTCGCCCCGGGAAGGGCGGGGCCGCGCCGCGCATGCGTCAGCCTCTACGCGGCACCAACTTCCCAGAATTCCAGGGACAATTGTGGAAAAATAAAATAGACTATTAATCATTATTTTTTTAATAATTTCATTTAAATTATCACTAAATTATTTAATATTTTTGTATGGTTCTGATATATTAGGGTGTTATTTACTAATTTATTTATTTTTTGTTGGTCATACTGGTAGATGATAGAGTGATTTATTGATCATCAATTTAGTTATTAAGTGGAAATTTGCAATTTAAAATGTATATTTTAAACTACAAGTTATAGTTACGTAAGGGTAGGTATAGGGGGGTGGGTGGGGGTAACGCGGCCCCGCGTCAGTCGGTGGCCGACTGCGGTGCGAGTCGGATGTGCGGTATGCGGTCGTGACAGACGCGCGAAATGTCTGAAAGCCGCAAACTTCAGTTTTTTGGTGATGATTCTGTTGAGTAAGTGAGTGATTATTATCAACTGTACAACTGTGACAATGTTTAATGTGTTTATGATTTTATAGTAATCATTGGTGAGTTTTTAAATATGGAATTATAATATATTTTTTCTAATGAAAGTAAAAGTAACATATTTATAAAAAAAAAATCTATTTTAAAAATAGGCTTAAAACGAAAGCTCAGCTACAATTCTTTTATGTTTGTTCCATAAAAGTTCGCTGCGCTAACATCCCGACGGCGGCGGTTACGAAAAGTTTGAGTAGAACTGGACTGGCTGCATTTTAATGCACTGTAAAAGCTCTTTGACTTTTTTTTCACAGTAATTACTGAAACTGTGACTTAGAAAATATATTTTTGTTATTTCTAAGCTTGATATATACATATCTTTAAATGAAATAGTGTTTTTAAAGTACCTGAAAAGTTTTACTTTAATGTTCCTCTTTAACTATTAAAATTATAAATAATTTAAATATTTTTTCATATTTACTGAAAGCAGATACTCATAAGCGCTGTATTTTATTACAATACTTTATGTATTACTAAATGTTAGTAACGCAACCATATAACCAAAATCTTGACAGTAAGAAATGATTTTTAATATCTAAATAAGGCTATAGTTTTATCACATATCACATTTTAACCTCTTGATAAAATTGAATCAGCTTCACGCTCTAGATCCCGCATACAGCAAGGCATGCAAATGGAACTTAGTGTTAAGACACTCCATAAATTTAAATAAATATTTCATTTCCTCGAGTGGGAATCGAACCCACACCCAGTTGTGTTTACAGTCACACTTTTTGTCCCTGTGCCACGACTGGCCTCATAACCTTTATATAATTATAATATATTATTAAACATCCTTATTAAATACATATTAATTAAGAAAGCTGATATTAAAATTGTTAGCAACTCTATTAAGGGGAAGCGAAGGCAGTAACAATTAACCCTAGGTCTTTACCGGGACATAGAGCCTCTACGAGTTGCGTAGCAATTAGCGCTACGGCGTAGCGTAGTCGTGGCTCGTGTGTTACATAATTGTCAGCTCAAAAAGAAATGTGAATAATTTAGTTAAAGTCTTTGTGTTTAATATGTGAGAAAATGTTGCGAAGAAGAAATTGTGATTTTTTATTGTGAATGTACCAGGTTTGATTCTCATGTAACGCAAATATCGGTTCTTTAAGGCTCTATCTCACGTTTATGAAAAAATTTACTAATGCATTATCGACAATATATTCCGATTTTATACTTTTCATAAATTTACTTAATTTTAAGAAGAAAATAAATTCATAAAACTTATATTTTTTTTATTAATAAGGTATTCAGAATTTCCTTTCTATAAATCCAAGTTAAAAAAATAGTATATATTTCCCATGTACATAATTACGCAAAATATTATGGTAAAAAATACGGCCTCTTAATTCTAATCTCTGAAACTTTTAGCCAGTCTCCTCGAAACTAAATTGATGTGACTTAAATCTACTTTGCATAACCTACATAAGTCTAATTGACGGTCCTCTGACCCAGTGGTGGCTTGAATGAGCGTTATTTAATTATTAACGTCTAAGTTTGATATTCGCTTAAGGCGGTCTTTTAGTACAATGGCCATTATTCCCGAAATATTGTTATGTGAGCTTGGAGTGCTATAATATAGGTACATAATGTAATTGAATATTCGTTTTTCTTTTAGAAATATGACAAAATTTGGTATTTTGCCGTTAAGCAAAATATTATGTATTAAAATTTTGACTTTTGTAGAGCTTCTAAAATTTACGTTTTTATGAATTTTAAACTGAGAAGTCAAGCTGATTTCTCCGTGATAAAACATAGTAACTTAAGAAATATGCAAGAACGCTGTTTCTTACGTTGAAATACCTAGTGTTGAAATCTCCGTTCTCCATATAACAATCATAATGCAGTATAATTATATATTTTATGCCATTAGGTTTATATTCTATATAAATGTTACTATTATAGTCCATAATGAATTCGTTCAGCCTAAAAAGCTATAATCTAGGCATAGTATTTTATATGCCGTAAATCCGCGACAGCACTAAATTCGGGACGACGCGAATGTCGAATGATAGTGGACGCGGGTAGATTGTTAATGTCAGATTGACGATTTTAGTGGCCCACATTTTTCAGGATACACTGTGATCGATGTTTAATGGAAGTACGCAATAAGTCTGTTCTGTAAAAGATATAGACTGTGTGTGCTAAATTTCTTTTCGATTCTACATATTATACACTAGGTTGTCGTTCGCAATTTTCTTTGAAATTTTATAGGATATAAAATAGATAATCTATTTTTTTTCGTTTCCACCGAAATTGGTATAATTTACATGTACCTTATTATTTATATAATTTATTTTATAAAAAAGTCGCAACTTGACGTAAATTATAAAACGTAAATTCCCGGATTTCTTCCAATTTTGTTTCTTCCAACTGCACTTCTATAGGAACCTACACGCCAAGTTCTATTTCACGGCGTTCTATGCCATTTAGTTTTGATGATATGTTGTGTATAAATTTTCTGTCTCTAAATGTATACATCATTTATTTATTTGATATAAAATAACAATAACAATAGTCATTAAAAGTAATATTTATACAAAATCCAATAAAATCAGAATGGCATACGCCACTAGTCATCTCACGGTCGCTATAAATTATACGTGCAAATTCCACTTATTATTGAAAAGGTTTAAAATTAAATTTATGTTAATTTCATTTTGGCGGTTTATCTCCAATTACGTGCATGCGGTTGTCACTAACACAGTAGTTGTTGCTCTAACGAAAAATAAGTTTGATAATTAGTATTATATTAAGCACTCTACTTATATTTTATTGTTTGCGGTCAATAGAAATTTGAATATGTATTTCTATGATAAATTGAATGAAATATTTGTTTGCACTAATGGTATTGTCGGTCAAATAATTGTCATTGAAATATTAAAAAAAGGATTGCACGCTCTTTCTTGCAAAGCTGGTTAGGTAGAGGTAATCGTGTGTAAGGCACACCGTTCTCTACATTTTCGAGACATAGAGTGATGAAACTCATCGTCATGCATTTTCTTGTTGCCAGAGTGAGAAAATGAAATAAAACCAGCTTTATACAGGATACAGCATGAGGCTAAAAAAATAAAACTTGAAACGTCCACCCAACTTTATCATATAAAATATCAATGGTATTCAAAGCTGAGTCAAAACAAGGGTATTATATATCCGCAATTTACGAGTGGGATTAGCGGCAGTAAAGTTTAACGAGCGCATAATATTATTACGAAGAATACTTTCCCTAGAGCTTTCCATCGCTGAATTGTATAAAGTTCAATTTATTTTTGTGTAAATGCATTTTGATATATGTATGTATAGACTATAAAAATATTTGTATATATTATAAAATGTGAATTCAACTTGAATATTGTTACTGCCAGTATTTACTGTATGATATGTGTTTTACCATGTAGAGTGATTAGGCTCTTTATATTTGTGGCACTTAGTTTGTTACCACAAAAACCACTAATTTGTACCATAAAATTTTAAAATTGATAATAAATTGATATTTAAAATAATATTTTTTTTATTGGATTTTTTATCTATTTATTTTAATACCTTAACTTTTATTTATTCAGCCATTATCATCATTATCAGTTTCAGTATACTCGTAAGTGAAAAAGAGCACTTATAAATTAAGCCGTAGCTGTACCCACATGTAAACCAAACGGCGATTTAATATCCGTAGCGATATGGTGCTATAGCGCTACGGTGCTACGGCGTCGCTACGTATCTCTACATGACAGCTGTGAACCGTAACCTAAATACTGTTTACATCTGCTTATTAGAAACAAGTGGATGAATAAATTGATTGTACATTACAGAAATATTTGATACATTGATCATCATCGAATTAATTATTGAAAATAAGACCGTCCTGGAACAGCAGGACAGCGTGTTACAGCAAAAGTGACGGCTGTAGGTTCGATTTTCACACAATTATTTTTATATCCACGCTTTGGTAATAAGACTAAACGTCAAGTTGATTTCCGCCACTCAACAAGCAATGTCTCGAAAATTGAGCGGAAAGTAGGGTATAGTTAGCCTGTGCTTATATAGGATACCGTGAGAGGTTAATAAATTATAATATATGTTTTTTATTTGCGTTTTTTTACGCAAAATTAAAATTGGTTGTTATCTTTCAAGTATGCTATACACTAATATCAACTGAGACAGTATTTTAATTGATTTAAGTATTAATTTAGATAAGTGAGGTTTATAACGGATGGCGTAATGATTCTTTATAAAAATGTGTTATTTATTAAACATTGAACAAAAAGACAATTTTAATAGTTATCAATTTATTTTAAATATAGAAGTCTATAGAAGCTAGCTTGCCATAATAATATGCGCCAGTAAAACTTTACAGCCGCAAATATTCCTAACTTATAAGCTAATAGCATGCGAGTTTCGTTAAACTTAGGCAGTAAGACTATATAAATACTAGAGCTTTTCAGTTGCGTTTAAATATGATATTTTATTTAAATAATCATGAACTGAATTTTAAATAAGTTTTTTCTTTGATTTAAGATTAGAAAAGTACGATCTATATATTTACACTGTATCCGCATAACGACCGACGGAATTTAGTGTTAAGACACTGCGGTTTCCATTTTCCGCCCAAGTTTCGAGCCATTATGTGTTGAGTGTTAGAACTCTAGCCTGCTCTTTATCTTGCTATCAGAGTGAGAAAATTAAAACAGTTCATTATCCTGAGTGGGTTTTGTCAATCCCAACGACTAAATAAAATGCATATTTTTTAACTTTATGCTGTATCCCTCACATATTAGGTTAGGTAGTGAGAACATGGAATCCACTCCTATCCATTCTTACGTTAGTTTTAATTTTCGGCCGGATTCTGGAGGCATTGTATATTGAGTGGCAGAACTCAACGCTGTGCCTTTCTTCGTTAACAAAACGAATAATTAAAAATAATAAATATTTCATTACTTCGAATGGGAATCGAATACACCATCTGTCACGTTTATAGTCGTACATTGGCACCCCTGCGCCGTACCGCTGGCCTCACTAATACTAAATATGATAATATATTTTAAGCATCAAAATTCGCTCTACTAGAGCTACTAGAAGTTGCAACTACCTTCATAAACAGATATTTTAAATGCAAAAGTATCTCCATATATTTGTTAATATATCTCAGTGGAAAACTAGTCTCGTTAAAACTTGCACAGATATATTGCTAGTATATTTTATCGCCGCTTATAATGGCACTACATATTCGTATAAAAATAGTATAATATCATAGTATAGAGATGTTCACTTTAGCGTTATCGCATGACACACGCTACTTGTTGATGGGTGTCGATTAAAAATGATATATATATATATATATATACTACAGTGGATTTAATTTTGAACCATAAGCAGTTTTGTCGTCCTAGCTATCCATATTTTCAGTTTTATTATATTCGGGAAAATAAATAATTTCATTTCCTCGCTCTGGTAATAAGATGAATCGTGGCATAATGTCTCGAAAATTGGGCGGAAAGTGGAGAACGGAATGTCTTAACATTAACGACTCTACTATATGCACGACTGCAAAAAAAACAATCAGTAGGAAATATCGTAGATGATATATATCTAATGTTGTTGTTTTATATATAAGGCATTTAGTAATGACAAGTTTATCTTTGTCTATTTTATTAAATATGATAATTATGTGAAAATTACATGAATATAGAATAGAATAGTCAAATAAATAATATAGAGTATTGTAATTATCATTAATATTATAATAATATGACGGAACTTTTGTTTAGATTTGGGTCATAGATACAATAATGAATTGTGGCAAAAGTTTTAAGAGCCATTACGAAAAAACTGTTTTCTGTCAATGATTATCGAGAAGTCATAAAAGTATATTTTATAGCAGTAAATTCAGCTTCATGCTTTTTTAGCTCAAATTTAAGTATGAGAAACACTTTATTTCATTCTCAAGTACGATTAAGATTAAACTCGGTTGCTGTAACAGTCTTTGATCTAAATTAATAGAAAAATATTACTTTCATAAAAAAACGTGAAAGCTTCTCAACCAAATAATGAATTTATTGCAAAAAGCTCCAATCTCATATATTTGTAATGTAACCAAATTTTATGCGACGATATATTGCAAAAAAATGAGAGGTCTACGCGTAGGCCGTAGTTTATTAAAGGTAAAAACCGTATGGGGATTTAATTTAATTTATCCATAACGTTATACAAAAATATTGGGAGATTCAATCAGTCTATTTTGTTAAAAGTTTAAATTGTAGAGTCAGTGTTCATTTTTCCCTTTTTTAAATTCTTATACCACAGTAAGAATATAAATATTATAGAAAATATAAAATTTAAACTTGTTGGGATTTGAACTCGCACTTCTTAGCTTAGTCGGAAAAAATGTGAACATTTAACTTTTATAGTGAAAATTATTTTTTATTACTACTTAAATGTTTATTTTCTATCATTAAGTCATAGAGCGTGAAGCTATCAGACAGTTAAGTTTCAATTGTATGCTGGAATTGTTACCAACAAAGTTATCAATCAGGCCACACTTTCAGTAGAGAGAAGGAATAACTCTAACCTACTTGAACAAAAAGAGTGTTTTGTGTTTAATTATTATGATAATATAAAACCACAAAAGATAGTATTCAAATAAGAAATAAAAGTGTAATTTTTTTCAACTGTATCCCGCACATAGTAGAGGAGGGAATCTGGTAAATAATGTTAAGTTACTCGTTTCCATTAAGATAAACCGTTTTCTACTTGAAGCCAGTCGTGGCGTAGGGGCATAAAGTATGGTACAAAATCGATTGGTTGTGGGTTCGATCCCCACTCGAGGAAAGAAAACATTTATTTAAATTTATATTTTCAGTTTTTCGCTCTGGTGTCGAGGCAAAGCGCAGCGTTGAGTTTCGCTTTTCAACACGCAATGCCACCAGGACTCTGCAGAAAGTGGTGGACGGAGTGTCTTAACATGAGGTTCCCTATAACCCTGCTGCGTACGGGATACAACGTGAAGTTTTCTACTTTCCGCCAAATTTTCAAAGCATTCTAAGGTGTGTGTCGGAACTCAACGCTGCGATTTGCCTCGTTACCAGAGCGAGGGAATGCAAATATTAAATATTTTATTCCTTTGACTCGAGTCTACAGTCACACACTTCGGCCCCTACGCCACGATTGTTTCCAGTAGTAACATACAATCTAATTCCAATATCGTCTGAACTTCCAAAGCTAGTTCCAGCATAACGTACCATCAATAGTTTCTCAATCCCATCACACAAAGCACAATAACCTAAATAATATTTACAATAATGAAAATATCTTCTATCGATTTCCAGTCGGTTTCTGTTATTCCTTTCATACATTTTAATATCGGCCCGCACCGTGTCTTTGGAGAACGTTTTTAATCTTGATATTGTATTAAAATATGGATGAAGATGGCTAGTAGTTCTTTGTGGGATCAATCAGTTGTTTGAAATGCAAGATTTATTCACTTTTCCTTCGTTTCCTTTGTATATATTAGTTTTCTGTTTGTTTATTTTCATATCAGTTGTAGTTTGCAACTATTTGCATGAACTATATAATTGTTTAGAAATTATGAGAAATTGTCTATTTTCTCCAAAGAGGAATGATTTTCAGCACTCTTTACTCTCCGCTTTTACTTCGATTTTCTGAGAGCAACACTGTTCTCCACTTTCTTCGCTAAAGGAATTATTATACAGTCTAATTAAGCTATACAATCAACTATTTCTTTATTTGTGATGAATGATGAAATTGAATTAAATTACTTTAACTGAAATAAGTACCTACCTATACCTACACATATGATAAGAATTAGAAACTTTAATTTCCTGTCATTAGGGATGAATCATTAAAATAGTTAAGCGGAAAGGGAGTAAACAAAAGTTAGCCACTCGTAAAAAGGGTCTTTATTATAATGGAAATACTCGTATACACCATGGACTGTGTGTGGTGGGGTCCACGCAGAAGTAAATAGGAATAGCATGTTTAAGGAGTACGTTATAGAAGAGTTATAACTTCTACCTTTTATATTTTTTAAATTTTTTAAGCTTCAGCCTTTATTCCATTATCATTCTGCACATAGCAGGTAGGTAGAGGGAACCTGGGTACCTAGTGTTAAGATACTCCGTTCTCTACTTTCCGCTGAGTTTTGATTTTTTTGTTCTATAGGTATTTTTCTTTGGTTACATTTATGTAAACCTCATTCTCCATACATTATTCGTTAAATTATATTGTGTGGAAGGAAATGGATACTGTTTTATGTTTGAAGGAGTCTTAGCATTTACGAATTAAGTATATACTAGGCATTCTGGTATCTAAGACAAAAAAAAAATTACAAAAGAATACTTTGTTCTCTCAGGAACCTAGAATAAACCTTCTAATTGTATAAATAATTTCAACATATAGGTAGGTTAGGGAGTGTGGGGGAATTAGGGAAGGTTTTCTCGATATTCCCAAAAAAGGGGGATTTCCTATTTTATGTATTAAGTAAGTAATTCCATATGCTCAATATTCGCACCAGTAACTGAAACAGTACAAGAGTCGACAGTTGATTGTATTATGTAGTGAATTTTAAGAACACGGGCTTGTTGTACCTCGTTTTGCATTTACAACGGCACAGTATTCATTAGAGACACTTTGAGATAGCCTACGTGGGAATCTAAGCTGTATTACCCAGATAATACAAGGAGTTAAAATCGAAATTCCTCTGGCAAGTTCCAAAGTGATTTACATGCTGTGGTTATTTTTATGTCTCCGTGTCAAGCGTGTCATTCGACGTACGTTCGAGTTTAGTGTGACACGACAATCGGCAATAAAACAAACATGTTGCCACTTGTTGTTGTTTCGTGACTTTGTAATGCTGACTTCTTGAATTTGTATCTGTATTTCTGCACATATGTGACGTAGGTTATTTTCCAACATAAATAGATTGTTTTATATAGGAATATTATGTAATTTAGATAGAAGCTATTATGGCACAGTCGGTCGGCATTTGACTTGTAAACGTGATAGCTGTGGGTTCAATGTTCACTCAGCACAATGTTTTTTTTTTGCTTCTCGGCGGGCAGTAGGGATCTGGGAGTCCGTCCGAATTCCGTTCCACACTTTCTACTGATTTCTATACTCGGACTCATTTTTATGGCATTGCATATTGAGTGGACTCAAACGCCGCGCTATGCATCATTACCAGAGCGAGAAAAATGAATACATTAAATATTTCATTTCGATTTATAATAGCTATATTTAAATCATTATCATTTCCCCACTCTTTTAGACAAAGCGTGCTCACTCAACACGCTGATTCGAAAATTATGATCGGTCCAATACATATTTCGATATGTCGAAAATATAATTTCATCATAATCTCTATTTAGTAGTCAGAGTCATGCATCTGAAATATATAATTACATATTTGTGCTATCCAATCAACTGTAACGTTTAATAGTGACGTCAGATATGTTAATTCAGTTAGCCCCTAGCCTACTTGTATATATTATCATGATATTTTATAGAATACTAGCCCGCATCTAATAGGAAATTTAGTTTTTCCTTTTTTCTATAGCAATTTGAAGAAGGGTGGATAACTAGAAAAAGAACTTCTAGTTCTTCTTCTAGTGATCCACCCTTCTTCTTCTTACCTAACGTATCTACATGCTGAATTTCAACGTCTCAGGTCCATTAGTTTCGTCTGTCATGTTGTCTGTCAATCATTTACTAACGGAAAAGTTTTATACGTACAAATAATATAAATATATTTTCTTTTATTTATTGTCTAAAATACGGTGCTTGATACTGAGAAACCAAGAAATATTAATTTGACATAATATCGGTAAAAGTATCTAAATATAAAGAGTGAGATTTTGATCTCAATTCAAAGAAATTATTGTATTTAAAATAATTCTTTATGTTTGGTAAAATGAAGAGTGGCGTTGGTTTCCGCATTACACCGGCTATACCTTGAAAATGAGGAGGAAACTGGAGAGTGGAGTGTCCTAGCACCAGGTACATTATGCCCATAGAAGCTGGATATTCCACCTTCACGATTTATCTCTCTCCTCCTCCGGATACTTCTTTCGCCTCATCCACTGTCCTCAATCTCGTCCTCATGCTTTTTACGTGACCTTCCTCCGGTATCGTCAGCACTGTGCTTTCGAAGGTCAACTGAACTGAATGTGCAGCTATGCTGGCGTTTCGCCATCTCATCAATTCAGCTAAGACACCGTTAACTTATCTGCAGCAGTACGCCTTTCCACATCCATCACGTATCTTCCGTCTCTTCTATAGATACTATAATTTTTCTTCTATATAATAGAAAAAACTAGTCTAGAATATCCTACAATTAAAATATTCCAGAAAATTATAATTATATGTATACCAATTCTTTATCCTACAATTTTATCCAACAAAAGGCTGGATATTTCTAAACAAATATTGGGATTAATTATACGGATTCAAACACAAAACCCATTTAAGTGGTACATAATTAATAGGCTCTAAGAAGTCGTCTGGGATCGGACGAAACGCTAACTTTAAGGAAGAATCACAAACAACTTTCTACACTTATACCGAACAAATGTTTCGAGACTTTCCTTTTAACCCTCGACTAATATAAATAATAGTCGAAATTGTTTTGTTCTGTTTATTTTCAAATCGTAAATGAAGTTGAAATTTGTAATAAGTTAGGTGTTGTCATGGCGCAGTAGCACAGTATCTGACTGTAAATACAATGATTGTTGGTTCGATTCCCACTCAAGCAAATGAACTATTTTCATTTAATCGCATTGGTAAAAGAACAAATCGCGGCGTTATGTTCTGCCACATGTCGTGATGGCAATGCCATAAAAAATTGAGCGGTGCGTGGGGTAAGTGTCTTAATGGCAGCCGCAGGTTCCCTCTAATAGGGAATACACTACAACGTTTTCTGTCATAGTGGAATAGGTAAGTAGGACCTAATGTTTAGACACCCTCCATTTTCCGTCCGAATTTGAGATATTAAGCGTAGAGAAATTAATGTAATACCTTTACAGTATAAATAAAAATAATAATTTCATCTGTTCCCCGAGTGGGGATCGTTCCCAATTGTCGTACAATACAATAATTATTACAACTAATGATAATAATTTATCAAAACTCAACTCAATTACGTATGATTTCTGGTTAATGCTTGTTTACATGATGTTAAATCAATTTGTGCGTGTTATTACCGCGGAGCTTAAAATTGGGGAAATTATTATTTGGAAATATTTTTTTTTGTTATTATTGGGTGGTGTATAGGCATTGGCGTGTCTAACACTAGGGAACCTAGATTACTTTCATTTCTCGGGTTGTTTTTATCCAACTAAAGCTATAGCTATAATTTCAAAACTATTATAATATTCGTTTTTCACCCAATATCAAGACCGTCGATTTTGTCTTATTGCCCATGTGAAGAAAAAAATAATTCCCCCGAGCAAGAATCGAACCCATAATAGTTGCTGCTACGTTACGGCCTCATGACAACGTATCATATTAAAGGAAAATTTTATGCCAATATCGCAATAATACAGAAAAAAATTAAAATAAAAGAAAAGGTATAACAAGGAAATGAAACCTTTTTATCTAAATGAAGAACAAAATTGAAAATATTGCCCGTCGTCGTCGGGATTTGAAGCGACCCAAATAAAGACCCTTTTCAAAGACAGTAATGACTGCGTCGATGTATTGAAGACTTTAATATGTTTTAAGTTTTCTATTATTTTCTTTTGGCTTCATGCTTTATCCCGCATATAGCAGGAAAGGCAGAGGGAATCTAGTGTTAAGTTATATTATTATAAAATTAATATCTTTTATTTTAAAAGGAAATGATTTTAAGACACTGACACTGGGTTCCCTATGCACTGCTCATTCTTTGAGACATTACGTGTCGCGTGTTGAAGCTCAATGTCTTGTTACCATAACTAGGAAATGACAACAATTCATTCCACCGAAATGAAATGGAATCCACAACTTTCGCATTTATAGACAGACGCGGTGCCGCTGGGCCATGACAGCCTCATCTACTTATTTTTTATCATATTATTGAGTCACCATTCAACACGCAATGCTTTAAGAACTCGGCGCATAGAAGGTAACAGAAGTGTCTTAATGGGAACAGAATGTTGCAGTGTGAAGCCACAAAAAATAAATATTTTAAGCCATTGTAACTCAGTAGGGCGGTGACTGATTAGTCGTGTATTTGATCTCTACTTAAGGAATTGTATTTGAAGTATTTTGAACGATTTTACCGCACTGGTAACAACGTGCGGCGTTGAGTTCCGCTATGTATTACGCAATGTTTTGAAAATTGAGCAAAAATTACTAAACGAAATATATTTATTCCAAAGTAGACTCTTGTGCCTACCCTATTATGTATAGAAAACACACGAAGCGACTTATTTTACCGATAATTTAAGCAATTAAAGTGTGAAAATCAAAATTCAAGCTTGAAAATATCAATCACGAAGCATGAGAACTTCGTTAAATCGCAAATTATTTAATTATTATTTATTTAAGTGATGCCGATTGAGACCCTCAGTCACGTCACGTCAAATAGCGAAGGGTAGATCTTAATCCGTTTATTAATTTAATTGTTTTATTTCTATTTAACCCCTGTAAAATAATTTTGAATTATTGATAAAGATTTAAAATAGACCTACCAGGCCCGTCTTGGCGCAGGTTCAATTCCCGATTGAAGAAATGAAATGTTTAATATTTTCATGTCGAGGCAAAGCTCGCCCCTGTACTACGATACCTTTAACAAAATCTGTCTATCTAAATATTTACATATATAATAAACCAAAAAAATGTAGTAAAGCCGTCGGCACAGTGACAGCCACTCGAGCTAATGAATCATTTTCATTTCCTCCCAGCGTTAAGAGGACTGGGTTTACGGGATTCGAACCCACAACCACCATGGTTACAGTTACATACTTGTATCCCTGCGCCACTAGTACCTCTATATATTTTAATATGATTTAATTTACAATTTCTCTTACTCCAAAGTTTATATTTCAATGTTGATTTTTAAATTGAATTATTGGTTAAGCGCCTTACATTGATTGATCTGAAATATAGGCACGATACGATCATACGATCTGGTTCTAGATTTCGGCCTTTCAATATCGGCCTATTTAGATTTTACAGCACTTACAGCACCTACAGTACAAGCCATTCAGTAAACTCTGTCAATTGATACAGTTCAAACAGCTACGTTGGTTCAAGAGCAGAGAGCGCCACGGATTTGACTCTCCCAATTCGTTTATTGCATTACAATTTCTGATTTGGGCTATATTTGCTTACTTAAATGTAATTAGGACTATTGTTCTATTGTTTTGTTTTATTTTGTTGTTTTTCAAAGATTTATTATTATGAAATTAGTTAAGTTTATATAAATATTGTAGTCTGTGACGTAACGGTATAGGTGACAGGCTGTAAACGCTAGGGTTGTAGGTTCGATTTCTACTCGGTGCAATTTTAATTTGATTTGGTAACAAGATAAAACCCTGCTATGAACGTATGGAACGGAGTAGTCTTGGAAATAGTCTCGTGGTAGTAAAGCCTAAAAAAATACAATTTTATTGTAATAGTGCAGTACAAGCGGATAAAGCGGCAAGCTCTACACTTTTTTCGGTTCACTCTGTATCTCGCACATAGCTAGGAAGGCAGAGGGAACCTAGAAACCTGGTGTTAAGAAAATGTAAATATTTCATTCTTCGAGTGGGAATAGAACCCACAACATATATGTACACAGTATAATTAAGCAACTACACCAATTGTAACACCAGTATATAACTTTCATTTAATGAAGTAGACTTCCACGAGGAGTTCCTACCAGCTATAGGTATTTAGATGATCCCAAATAATATATCACATTGTTTCTATTAACCCGCGACTACGAATTCCTTGACAGTGTATTGAGTGTGTACTTCATTTTCACCTTTATTACTCGAGCCGAATGTTGTATAGACTTCGTTTAGGAATGTGTTAGTTTATTACGTAGACGAGAATATTAATTTTGATTGTATTACAGCTTTACACTGTATAGTAGGGTAGGCAGAGGGAACCTAGTGTTAAGAAATTCCGTTCCCCATTTTTCGCACTATTATGAAGGCATTGCGCGTTGAGTGGCGGAACTCAACGCCGCGCTCCAGCTCGATACCAGACACCAGCGAAATTTGAATAAATCGAATCGAACCCACAATCAGTCGCGTTTACATTCACGCACTCTGCTGTGTACAGCGTGCAGCTGATTGATTTATTTATTTTAATAATATAAATTATTATTATTAAAATAAATAAATAAAATTAAATACAAATTTTCTTTTATTCGTTCGTGTAATAAAAAGAAAACATTCAACACAAAACGATGTTAGCACTAACTCCGTCTCTGCTATCAATAAACGTCTGCCGCAGCATTAATTATCCACAGGTGTTCTACGAAAAGGAATTCTAAATAAGTGGACCATCAATCGTTGTGGTTCCGTCGTGAGCTTTTATTTTTGCTGAGGCTATTGTGTTTATCTAAATATGTACTTAAAATATTTTTTGTGAATTCACTGTGTCGGGTAGGTATACGAGTATAGTGGGGTAAGCAGAGAGAATCTAGTGTTTGGACACTCCGTTCTATTTTCCATCGAATTTTTAAATCATTGCATGTATATCTTTAGAATTATTATAGTAATGTATACTAATAACCTGTCAAATCTATTATACTTTTATAATTTTAAAAAATGTATATAAAAAAATTGATTGATGACGAAAGGGTGAAAATGGAGGTGAATTATCGAATTAATTAACATGAGAATTGAATATTATTTACAATACAAACTGATTTTTGATTAATTATAATTACCCCAAATAAACATCCAATTATAGAAAAAATGCAGCCAATTATTAATTGGGGTAGCAAATTTTAATGAACACGCTACCAAAGTCAAATAGGCTAAAGCCGTCTACAGTCTGTCCGAGCAATTAGGGACGTTTGCATTTTTTTATATACATATATGTATGTACTAGCGACCCAAATGCGGCTTCGCCCGCTTATACTTGTTATTATATTATTCTTATTTTTAATCTAGGCATATTAGTTGTCAAGTTTCAACTAAATTCGTTTTGTAGGTTTTGAATATATAAAAAGGTGTATAATATGGAACCTAATGTTAACCCAGGCGGAAACACGAAATCTGCTTTTGGCGAAATTCTGGCATTGCGTGTTGACTGATGGATTTTTACTAGACTTCTTATTTCTTATATATAATTTTCGAGCTCTGGAGCTCGAAAATTAAAATAACTATGTACTTCGAGTTGGAATCGAACCCAAAACTTACAGCTTCACTGTCCTTTGCATCTTGATGGCTTTGTTATTTTATTAAATTTTTATCCTTAATTAGTCTTCTAATGAACTCGAAACTAATTGAATGTCATTAAAAAGTTTATTCTTTGTCACTCAGTTCTAATGAAATTCATGGAATAATACGCTTCAGTACTGTATTCGATTTCCATATATTTTTTTAAATTTCAAAGTTTTCCTGACTGTGGTGTAGTATATAAAAAAACTCAGCTCTTTGTTCTCTGAGAGCAGAGCAGAGTAAGCAGAGGGAACCTGGGAACCTAGTGTTAAGATATTCTGTTTCGTTATTATAATAACATTTTATTATTATAACTGAATTTCATTAAACTAGATCATCCCTCATCTAGCCGTTGTCTACAAAATACACTTTTAAGACAAAATAACCGACATCAGCCCCGTAGATGTCAATAACAGAAAGGTGTCTTAGTCCCGTCTCACTTAGCTATCGTAGCTATACAAATATTTAACGTTACTCAAAGTAATATTATTGTGTTGATATTTACTAGTATCGATCAATAAAGAAAAGAAGTAATGTAAAAGAAAAAAAACTATGTTTTTACAGTATTTCTTTTTATTTATTTAGCTTTGTATATCGTATATATCAGGCTACGTAAGGAGAACCTAGTGTAAAGACACTCCGCTTTGAACTTTGAGACCGTTGTTCTGCAGTGGCACATGCGTGCGATTGTAAACGCGACGATTGTGGGTTCGATTGCCACTCAGGGGAATGAAATATTTAATATTTCGCTCGCAAGTTGAGAATTTGGCAGAAAGTGGGGAAGGAAAGTGTCGTAATGGGAACAGAGTGTTTATCAGTATCTGATTCATCAAAAATCTGTTTTTTTTTTATTTTTTTACAAAAGATTTCATACATATAAAACCACCTATGTATTACATTTAGATTTCTTTTTTATTTTCCTCAAAGGCTTTGACACGGTGTTGTAACACCTTGTTACTTTCAAAGTACAGGGGCTGACTAATTATGACTGTAGTTTCTTTAATGAAGTCTGCACTATGTTCTTTGCTTTTTATTCTGGATATTCGATAAAAATAAAACTTTTTTTTATATCCATCATAAAAATGAGACCAATCGTGGCGCAGGCTGTGGGCTCGATTCCCAGTTGAGGAAATGAAGAATGAATTTACTATTTTTATTTTCCATGCTCTGGTACAGAGGGAAAAGCGCGGCCTTGAGATCCACCACTCAGCACGCAATGCCTCCAAAATCGAACCCACAACTTGTCGTGTTTAAATCACACACTTGAGCCCCTGCGCCACCACTGGCCTCAATTATATATGTAATAAAATATATATATATCTTCCAAATGTTCAAAAAGATGTATTAAAAATTACTTACATATGTATATAAGTTTGCCTTTATATTTCGAAGTTATTATATGTAAGCTCTTAACAGTCCTCTTCTAATACAATAATTTTTCCTCTACAACCTAAAGGTATTAAAAATTATAATAATAAACAAATATTGCCTAGGCAGTTTTAGCGAAACTTAAACAACCTATACTTATTTAGAAAACCCTACCCTATAACACAAACTGCTACCCTATTATGTTTGTAGTGTTTAGAAGAGCTTTCTATTCTCACGTTGTGTTCTTTTGTGCTTTGGAAGCTTTTATTAATTTTTAACGTTCATATTAAATGATGAAGCTTGTTACCCTTTGTGCCTACCTGTATAGGGTATAATAAGTTTCATCATACTAGCTTCCATAGGTAGCCTATTCTTTTTCCGCTTGAACACTTTTTAAGAGCTCCAAGTATCTCTCGCATGTAACGGGAAGAGTAGACAAAATTTAGTGTCAAGACACATTTTTACTTCTTTCTGCTTCATTTAATAATATATATAAAATATGGAATTACGGAACCTAACCTACCTAACCTAACCTACTGGAACTAGAAATAAAAAAGTAATACCTTTAAGGCCAATCGAGACGCATTGTCCTCTATGGCCTTTAGATTTTAATTCTGTAACTCTACAATCCTAGAAACGATACTAAAAATACAACTTTTAACAACTTTTCCAATCATTGTAAAACACAATTTTAAATCAAAATCATACCCATACTTTAAAAGCAAAAGCTTTTAATTAGGAGCCTTTGATAGTGAATACAAAGCTGCATTATTCAACGACCATTAGCCGATTGGGTCACTTTACTGTCGATACAGATAGATTGACTGTTGATGGGGAATTTGTTCGTGCATCTAAAAGGCTTACTGGGCCTAGGCGTATGACGAGACCTTCGTGGTAGAGTGGGAGAGTTGTCGATGATGGCTATAAATATGATAGTGGATTTGATTTCCATCGCGGAATGTTTATTTTCTTGCTCTAAAAGACTAAGCAACACGGGCTTAGGTTACTATAGATGCTGTGGATTGGGTAGAACTGAGTAACCAATTTTTTTACACATATTTTATATGGTCATATTGATCATAATTATATTAGATAGTTATAGGTTTGATTCCCAGTGGGAAGAACGAATTATATTTATTTCCTAGCTCTGATAACAAAGCGAACGTGGCCCTGAGTTCCGTCATTTAATACACAGTTTTAGAAAAGTGTCGGTGTGGTGCGGAGTGTCGGAACACTAGGTTCCTTCTGTCTACCACATTATATGTAAAATACGGTGTGAAGCAAAAAAAATAAAACAAAATATTTATAAACTACTTAAAATTCTTCCTTTACCTTCTACATGACAACTTTAGCTACATTGATTCATATCAATATCAATTGAACCCATTTGATCCTGCAAACCCATGCTTAGGGAGGAACTTTGTTAATAACAGCGATTACACGCTCTTTTTATCGTTTCCGGACTTTGGAGTGTTTGACGATGTAATTAGTGATCCTTGATATTGGTTTCTGTATTGAATTTACCATCTGTATTTATATTTATCTACTAAAAAACAATATTTAAAATGAAAAGTTTGTTTGGGTTTTTTTGTATCATGTTTTTCCTTAGTGCGGTAGCTAGAGATAACGCAGCGCCAATAGCTACAGTGTCTGTATACCTCTTTCTCCGTCCATTATCAGCATCCTCATCATACATGACCTCCGAGGAGACCTCAGGTTTTTACTTGACTTTTCTTCAGTATCATCGATATTGTGTTCTTGAAGGTCAACCAAGTTTTACTACGCACGCTTGCTGCAATATATCCATACCTATATTATAAACCGCTAATTTAATTGTGATAAAATACTCATATAGAGATACTTGAGGGTCTCGGGATGAACATAGGATACTTTTTTTTCTCATATTTGTAATATTTTCGATATATATATTAAAATACTTATTAATTTGACATGCCATTTATTTGGCCATGTTAATAACAACCGACCGTTGCTAAGCAACGGCTTGCAAAGTTTGTTGTTAGAAAAGGTCACCCAAAATGAGCTTGCTTAACGCATCTCTCTATTGAAAATTGAAAATAATTTCATACATATATTTAATAAATATTCGTACAGTTCAAGCGGGCGAAGCCGCGTTCGGGTCCACTAGTGTATAAATAAATAAGAAAACGAGGCTGGTTGTGGCGCAGGGGCTCAAACTGTGACTGTAAATGCGACAGATTGTGAGTTTAATTCCCACTCTGGTTCCGAGTCAAAGCGCGACGTTGAGTTCTGTCACTCAACACGCAATGCCTCCAGCATTCGGCGAAAAATGGGATTCGGAATGCCTTAGCATTAAGTTCCCTCTGCCTATCCTGCTGCGTGCGGGATACAGTGTGACGCTAACGAAAAAAATAAGAAAAATAATCAAAAAAAGCGTCGATCCAATTTGAAAGAACAAAAATAGTGTTCAATCGTCGCAACGAAAAAGGACACAATCGCGCGATAAAAACGATCGTAAAGTGACGAGCGATCTTTGTACCCAAAGTTTGGTATCGGCCGACCATTGATACTCTTTCCCTTACAATTCTTTCTATTCTTATGTTAAATGATTTTCTGTTTCAGGATTCTGATAACGGAAATTTTAAAAGAAAAAGCTTCTTTTTCCATTTTGGTAATCTACAAAAGTTGTAACTGGTATTGATTGTTCAGTTTTCTTTTTCAATTTTGGTAAAGTATAAAAATAAAGAACTTAGGCGTAAGAAGTTGATGGCAGTAGATTGGGTGAAAGAGGTATGCAGAGATAGCGTTTGGTGCTCCGTTTTTTCTGGCTACTCTGCTAGCTGTGTTTCAGTTGGACTATGTTCATTTCGTATTATTATTGAAAATATTTTTAGTTTCTTCTCCATACTTTATTTTATATTTTTTCTGATTCATCATCATTGTATTCAAGATTTAATTAAATTCACTATTTTTCCCCGTCCACCATCAGCTTACGTCAGCTGTAGTGGACAACTGGAAAAAAGACTGAGCAATTGAGCATCCTTTTATTAACTTAATACTATAAATTATAAATAAATTTTTAGTTCCTCGCTATGTTAGTACTTGAAAGTCACACCAATATAGTGTTTCTTTAAAGTAAGAAATAAGTTCTACGCTTTACACGAGGAGACTGAGGGAAGGCAGCTTAGTGCTAAGGCATTCTGTTCCATACTTTCCAACAATATTTGGAGTTTGTTGAGTGATGGAACATAACGCTGCATATTGAGAAAAATTGAATGAAAATATTTATAAATAATAATTAATTGCCCCGAGTCGATTTCGAACTCACAACCGTTGCGTTTACAGTCACACGCTAGCGCCACTGCGCCATGAAGTCCTCACCGTTTTTACTAATTAAAATATTAAGCTTTTGTTTTGATTGATTATTATTATTAAAATATGTGTAATAAGAGTTATTTAAGATTCATATCAATCCACAAATATCATTAAACAGAAAATGTAAAAAAAACAAATTTATATACATATATCATCACTTCTTTGAACTCTCTGTGAAAATTATATTTTAAATCACAATTTTGTATCAAAAGGGGGGAAGTACAATAGAACTGATATTTGACTCGCAGTCTCAAAGCCTTTGCCACTTTGCCGACTTTTATCGTTACAATCTGGTCCGCTCCACTCTTTGTTCCTCTATTGGATATCGTTCAATTTTAAAAGTTATTTGTGATTTAACGTTATAATTATCTGGGGAATTATTTTTGGTTCTTTCTGTTATCTGTTTACATATATTTACGGATGAGTAATAACAAAATATTTTTTATTAGCAAAGTAAGTAAAAATTATATTTTAATTTCTAACTGTATTAATTATAGATATTTGAATATTATGGAACGTTTCTAAAATTTAATAGTCATCTATGGGCGCACATCGTAGTACACTCATTTGTCTGTAAGGTCCCAAAATTATTATAAAAACTATAAAAAAATATGTGTAAAAATCGGGGAAACCAAAGATCATAATATAAAACTCTCAAAGTTCTCAAAATGCATAAAACTGAAAAAAAAGAGAATTGAATCTATAACTATAACTAACTCACTTAATTCTAACTAACTAACTAACTCGACGTTCTTAATACAATAGTTTAAATAGCAAGATTTAATTAAATTCGAAGTTTATTTGGTAATGCATTTTCAAGAACTCTGACGACAGTACTTCACCTGTCTTATTTACAATGCTATTTGAAGCAACGACACAATGCACTTATCAAACAAATAGCGAGTAAAGTAGATTAAATGTAAGACCGTCGTGGCGCAGAGGGAGAACGTCTCACTGTAAGCCTGACGGTTGTAGGTTCGATTCTTACTCGGGGCAATGAATTATTTTCTGTCATTCAGCACGCAATGTATAATGGGGAACGAAGTATCTTGGAACTATGATCCTTTTACCTAACATTTTTCCACATTTTCTAAAAAAGAAATTTATATAATTGTTTATATATATTTCTTCTATAAAAATAATATGTAGTGAAAAATAATATATTTTGTATGATATGGATAGAAAATGAAATTTCTTAGAAAACGTATTTAAACGTAGTTGGAATCAAACCCACATATCATAGAAACCATCAAACTTTTAAAATATATCTTATCTATATTTACTCTTCTCTCCTTTCTCTCCTATCTCTCCTTTTCAACCACCTAACACTGTTACGTCTAATCTTATAAAGTCTACTTACAGGCAAGCCGGGGCACCATTGTCCTCTAATGAATAGTACGAGGTCGACCTCTGTCTGCCGATGACACTTTTGATTGAGACGCGAGACGTCCACAGACCGTCGATATTTTAAGCTCTTCAATTTTGTCCTTATTAAATATTCAAAATTAATTCGGTATTTTTGAGTTTTCTATTAATTCAAGTTATTGGAGTATTATTTATTTTAAAATTAAGTAATATTATAGTTATATATAGTTATACAAAATTAAAGCGTGCGAATGTATTCATTTTTCAATTTTCATCGAGGGAATGAAATGAAGAAGAAAATTTCTTCACTATGGTAACCATACAAATCACGGCGTTGAGTTCCGTGACTCAACACACAATGTCTCAAGAATTCGGTGGGAAGTCTGGAACGGAAGTGTCGTAATGGGAAAAAAATGTTTTTAAAGCGATTTCAGGATGAAATTGCAAAAGCCTCTCCGTATCAGTGGACACATTTCTTGTAGACAATAGTTTTCCGTTTCAGCTGTAACATCACGATTAGGAGTATTGTATCAGCTTTTTTTTTTATTGATAACGAGTATTTTTCAGGAAATTCGATTCGATATTCATCTGTTTACATTGTTTGGTTGTTCTTTAATAGGAAATTTAAATTAATGTTTTGTTGGCTCAGTGGATGTTTGTAACTCAATATATTTTCAATATTTTTTTTATAATAATTTTTGTTGAGAGTACTTATATAGGTGGTTATTACACTAAAATATTTTTTATATACTGCACACAAGGGCGTGTTTAAAATGATTTTGCAAATTCACAATTTGAAAATACTAATTAAGTTAGGAAATATTTAAACTGATTGACATTAAAATAAATATTTATTTTTAAACAACTGCGATGCCTCCAAAAGCCTAGTGTACGAGTATATTATTAAGCGACAATATGGAACGAGCGAATATAAAGGATATATTTATAAACGTAAATACTACTATTTCACATATATAATAAATATATTTAATCACCAGGTGAAGCCGAGCCCGGGGGCAGGCGGAGGTGCGCGGGCGCGGGCGCGGGCGGTGTGTCGCGCGGCATGCGGCGCCGCCCGCTGCTGCTGCTGCTGCTGGCGTTGCTGCTCGCGCACGGCCTGCTCGCCGCGTCCGGAGGTAAGGGATCCTTACTTCTTTATTTACTTACTAACGACCCAATCGAGAACCACATAATCCTTTATTGACTTACTAATTTAAATTATTTTCTTGTTATTATCATTTTAAAGACTATCTCCATATATTGGAAACTAAAGTTTTATCCAATTCAATAAAATATTACAGTCTTAAATTTTACATATTTATTTAAAGTAATTGAAAAGTCTTAAAAGGAAAGTAAATGATAGTGGGTACTTTCGTGTAACCGCTTTTCTAGGTTAGATTAATTAGGGATGCTGTAGAATGCAGGCAAGTAAGATTTAATTAATTATGTCCATTTGGATTTAGTTGGAAAGTTAAGATTAGTTACATACTGGATGTTTAAAGTGAAATATTTGCATTGAATTATATATGCCACTACAGTACATTAGAAATTAGTTCATCGTTGTGGGTATTAGGAGAGCGTGACGGTAAACGTGACGGTTGTGGGTTCGACAATCATGGAAATTTATTATTTTCATTTAAATTATTGTTCATATAGCAATTTTTTTATAGTAAATTTTATGACATTTTCGAGACATTGCGTGTTGATTAGTGAAACTTCAGGATCCTCATGCTTTTTCCGTGACCTTCCTCGAGTATCATCGATCTGTTTTCGAAGGTCAACTGATGTCTGATGTCCCCCTACCTCTTCTACCACTCACTCTCATTTCCTAAATAGATCGATTTATATAAAATAGAGCACAATTTGAACAAAAATATAAAACAAAACAAGAGACAAGCTGTTATCAGATACATTTTAAGGCCAATATGTTAAAACGGTTTACATTCAGTAAGTCTGAAATCATTTACATGTTTGACGTACAAAAATACTATGAGGGTAATTGAGCGTTTACGAACCAATAAATCATTCAACGGGATCCGCTTAAAAGTAGAAGCTATCGAACATTCGAGGTTTTTCAATCAAGCAAATAGTAGATAGGGATGCCAGTATGTTACGAAAAAATATAAGCGTAATACATGTGTGGTAGTCTCTCGCAGCTTCCAGCATAGCAGGGTAGGTAGAGGGAACCTAGTGTTTGGATACTCTGCTCTCTATTTTCCGTTACATTTTCAAGACTGCGAGTTGAAGCCTTCGTAGCCGTGTGCCACGGGTTAATTGTAACCACGACGGTTGTGGGTTTCCCGCTCAGAGAAATAAAATATTTTTAATTTCTCGCTTTGGTAACAAAACCCAGCGCGGCGTTGAGTTCTGCCGATCTGCTAACGCACAATGTATTGAAAATTGGGTGGAATGTGTCTTAACAGTAGGTTTTCCCTATCTACTCTGTTAAACGCTGGATACAGCGTAAAGCTACAAAAAAATGCGTGTTGAGTGGCGGTACACAACGCCGCTTTTGGATACCAGAAATGAAAATAATTCAAACATAATTCCTCCAACGAGTGAGGAACTACCATCACATTTATAATATATATTTGTCTAAATCCCCATATCTGAGAACCCTAGCGTGTCTAAATAGCAACGTTTTCAACACTTGCCTCGTATAAATGTTCTGCGGACACAACTGTCTCTGACAAATGAATGGGCGAGCCACGTTGCAACGGATAAGACCGAAATGCATCTCGGGCTGAACTAAAGGCGAATTCTTGAAGCAAGTTTATAATTAAATGCTAGATATTGTTAGGAAGATGATATATTTTACTTTACTTGGGTGAGTTGTACGGAGTTAAATTAAAGTGTCTTATTTGTTAATGTTGTATGCTTTCGAGGCGATAGTATTGTTGTGATGTAAGTAGTTCTGTTTTTCAAAGTTAAATATTGCTACGTAAGTCTAGGGAACCTAATGTTATGACCCTCCATTTTCTATATGCCGCCCAATTTACGTGATGATCGTCCAATGATCAAGATATTTCTTGTTCGGTGGTGGTTTATTTTGTTATTAGAGCAAGGAAATGAAAACAACTATTTCCCTCGTATGGGAATCGATTCCAACATTGGATGGATTGGAGATAGTATGCCGCTGCGCCATGAGGTTCATCGTAATCCAAATTGGCTCGAAAACAGAAAAACTATTAAATATTTTTTTACTTAGTATTTATAGTAAGTTCGACAGACAGGAGCTAGACTCAAGTGAATCGTTTCTCCACTTACCGCACAATTTTCTAAAACAGAACGTCATCAAAGGAAATACCAAATATAATTACTTTTCCGAACTCTTACCATAAAAAGTAACATAATATTGTAGCTTCAATATCATTTTATACCACAAACAACATCTTAAGAGACCTGTTTTCATCCAATTATCGTCTAAATGAAATGTATTGTCAAACTATATAAATCAATGTTCCATTTGTAACTATTAATCAGCCAGATCAAAGTCCTTTAGATATAACATAAAAGTGGGGAAACGTCAAAACAGAAGGTAATTGAATTACCTTTGAAGAACAATAGGAGGGAGTTCTGAATGGACAATTACATAGATGTCAGGAATCCCCCACTTTAGATACACTTCCTGCAATCTAACATTATCATTCGTTCACGTGGAAAACGAAAACAGGGTTAGGGAAAAGACTCAATAGGCACCAGCTACGAATCAAATAATAAAAGATGTAGAATTGGGCACTTTTAGGCATTTGTGACAAAGAAAACAATTCATGGAGATGGGACTTGATCAAATCAATCATGAAAAAAATATTATTAATTTTTAGATTATTAATAAAATTTTACTGACACTTTTGGCAACGACAAAAACTAAAAGGCTGAATGAGAAGTACTATGTTTTGAGATTAAAACCCACTTAAGCGTTTTTATCATGTTTGGGTGAGATTAAAATTTTCCAAAGAGTCAGAGATATTTATTACATTTATTCTAGTGAAGTTGATAGGTCTGTCCCACTGGATGAAGCCTGATGATATATATACATAATATGTCTACTATATACATAATATGTCTCATTTTGGTTCAATAATCACGTAATTGTAATTTTTCGAAAAATCCAGGAGACGCAACCAAGTTTGTAAATCATACTAATGTTATAAATGTGAAATCCTTATAAGGATGGTAAGTCGATAGATGGTTTATTCGAATTTCATGCAAAAACTACTAAAGATATAGAAAAATCTTAACAGTAATATAGTCAGTACATTAGAAACAGTACTAAGTAAATAAATAATGAGTTTGTAAATAGGTAATAATAGTCTTTCTGTATACACTAACATGTTTATTTTTTTAAAAAAAGCAATTACGTCATTGTTGCACCAAATAACTAATGCACATAGGACGATGCTTAGAATAATTCTAGAACAGTGTCTGTAAATAAAATAAAAATAAAGGAATAAATAAACCTTGCTGTAGTATTTATAGCACATTATTTCAACATGTAACATTACAAATCAACGAAGTTACCCAACAACTTCGAAGTGTTACTTCTGTCCCATAAGGTCTTCACATTATTTTGAGGAAATCTGGACGTTTGCCAATCGATTTGTCCTGGTTGTATAGGAAAAAATGGGTTATGCTTTGGAAATAAAGATTAAAATTGGCTAAATCTACAGGGTGGAAGAGGCAGCGCTTCTTTAACTGAAACTGCATATAGGGTAAAATATTTCAAACCCAGAATTAAAAAAAATAATCAAGGCACCTCAACGGTTTGGACGTAGGATTTTTTTTTCATTTCACGATTTTTATCCATACCTGTATTTCGTGTGACGCACACATACGTATGCGACGTTGCCGCTTTGACAGGTAAGTGTGTGCGTGCCTATGTTATACTTTACAAATGGCGTTTTATTTTAAAACGATAATTTTATTATTTATTTTGTTTGAAAAAAAAACTTTTTCATTTTTGAGAATTATTTTTTTTCCGAATTATATTAGGCTTTTATAGAGTAGTTAAAACTGTGGTTTCATTTAAAGTGGCGCTGACAATTCCACCCTGTATAAGATATTTATTGAAAAACATAAATGCAGGACCTTCACTAATATTCTCTTGTACCCCCCAGGAATTTGAGAAATCAGCCCTTAAGAGTAGAAGTAGAATAGTGAAGAGTCCTACATTCTAGGTGCCAAATTTCAGTGTTCCACGCCCCAGCTATCCGCCAATAATAAATATATTAAATATGTAAACAGCAATATGATGTCATATGCGAATGAATATATATTTCAATCGAAGTAAACTTTATATTAAAAATCTTATTCATAAATCAATTCCTGGATATCAATGTAAATATCAAATAAAAATCGACTCACGTGTAGACATTTTAATCAAAGTTGTATTGAAATAGAAACAAAAACTAAACTTACAAAGCGAAAAACTGGACTTCTACAAGGCTTTCATTTGATTTCAAGCTTTCGACCTTTTGAACTCATTGCGAAGCTTTTAGTGTAACAGAAAGTTAACAGTCTAGATTCAACTCTGTCTGGAGGTAAGTTCTTGCCTCTCTTGGAACCGTTTCATCAATTTAATATTATGTTTTATCTTGTTATTTGAAAAACATTCAGAAGTTATATTTGAAGGAATGAAAGAATAAGTTAAGAAATAATATGTTTGTTACGAAGTTAGGAGGTAAATATGTAAATTCACTAGTGATATTTCTTAAATATCACTATTAACACTGAGTAGAATCATCCTAATTCCTATTGTATGCTTTTAATTACAGATTTTGTGGTTATCAACTTAATCATATATAATGTAAATTTATTTGCATGGATCATAAGACGTGAAATAAAATAGACCATTTTTTCCCATTTTCGATAAATCCTCTCTTGGTGTTTCCTTTACTACCTGACCTGCCTACATACCAAATTTAAACTTTTTAAGTTGAGTGTATATACTGTCCAAGTGCTCTGGCCACCAAGTTTTTAAATATTTATATACTTGATATATACTTGTAACTACTAATCCCTAAAGTATGGGAGTAATATTTTAAAAGATGGGACATGACTATTGCCTAGTTCCGAATTTACGAACGACAATCTGAATGGTGTGTCAGAAATATCGATTTTGGATCCAAATCACCGTCACTAATTCGCGCTATATTTCACTCATCGCGAGTCTATTCAAAACAGCGTTCGCAAATAATGACCTAAATTCAAAGATTTATTTCTCTTGTCGATAAATAGGGTGTGGATAAATTATGCTTCCATGATTCAAGGTTGATGTTTCCATGTAAAACATGTATAATATTATTATAATATGCTTAAAAGCTAACTTTTACTTCGGGATTCGATCTCTCTGTCAAATGAAAATATTTCAGTATATTGCTACGTAGTAAAATATAGTGATGTAACACTCAGCTTTTTGTCTGTAAAGAAATTGTCAAAGATCGATGCTTGGTGCGATGGAAGGTTAATAATTATGTTTTTTAAGCAGAAGTAAATTTTAACTTCGTTCTGAAGCAGCGACCATTATGAGTTCTCCCTCTCGAGCGTTTGATATATTTTTATTTCCCCGCTCTGGTAACAAGACAAAGCGCGGCGTTGAATTCCGCCATTGAAAACGTAATGTCGAAAATAAGGCCGAGCGTGCGGTGAGTGAGGAACGAAGGGAAACATTAGACACCTACTAACCTAACCATCAATTAAAATGAAGGTTTTTTTCAGATTCAGTTTAACTTAGCTACAATAGCATCGCTTTTTCTCATTCATATCTTAATTAGAACCAACAAGTAATATAGAATAAAATTAAACAATTTCTTTCCTCCACCAGAAACCTCATTACAGAGCCAGATGCTCAAATAAGTGCGCAGTAAAAATTACAATTACAATAATGATAATTTGAACTAACTTGTAATATTTTATCTAACAAAGGCCAACCTCCATCGGGCGTATCATTAAAACAGAATGAGAACAATTCTGAAGCCATAGACACCAGGCAACTGTTAATACTGTATAATTAACACGTTTAAATTAAGTCGCGGCGTGATTAAAAATAAGTACTGTTGATAATAGGGAGTTATCTAAAGGTGAGATTTAGTGTTTAATTATGAACCTTTTATATCGAAATCAACATTTACGTTTAAATTGATGATTTAAATTTTCATGATAAAACAATATTTATAATATTTGTTATCTTTTGGTATTTAGCTTCATTCTGTATTGTGTCCTAACCTTCGAAACATTTCGTGTTGAGTGGTGGAATCAAATTGGAAAAATTAAAAATTATGAAAAATCTTTCAAAAGATTTTCTCAACTGTTAATCCTGTGAATTTAAAGTATTCAAGATCCTAATCTTCTCTTTCTGATAACAGAAAAAATAATTTGATTTTTCTTCCTTCATATCTTTGCTTTAAGCGACGACAGAAGTGAAAATTGCAACAGATTATGCAAATACGATAGACGCTCCAATAAATTTGGGAACAATTTGTCCAATGGCAATACGAAATAAAATATACCGTACCACACACCACCTGTAAAACCTCATTTTTAAGCTGTATCCTCAGTTTCGGTACCATTATCCCGCCTACCTCTGCATTTGTGAGCAATTTACATAATTTTTCCCACCAAATTCTCAGTTATTTGTCGTTTAACGTTAACTTAAGTGTTGTACGGTCCCTTAGCTTTAATGGGTTTATGAACGCATTTACTGCACACATTAAGCTCCCAAATTTTAATTATACAGCGGCAAATGGGATAGTTAAACTGTTTGTCTATTTGATCCGAACAGGTTGTCGCAATTTTGATGGTTAATTGAACTGAAATTTCAATTTAATTGGAAAATGTTTATCGATAATATTATATAGAAAACAATATTGAAACGTCTATTACGTACGATAATACAGATTTTTTTGTAAATAACTATATATATATAACATAATTATTTTCTGTTTAGTTTTACGATGTATCCTGTATATACCAAAATAGGCATAAGGAACCTCGTGCTAAGGCGACCTAGTATTTCCCAAGCACTACCCAATTCGAGACATTGCTTATTGAGTTGAGTGGCTGACACATTTTGAAGGTAATAAAAACTTTGATGAAGTTTATTAAGAAAATATTGTTTCATTTTCAACATCATTTTCATCTTCTCAACACGCAATGCCTCCTGAGTTCGGCGGAAAGTAGGCAACGGAGTGTCTTAGCACTAGGTTCCCTCTGCTATTACTACTTTTCTGTGTACGGGATACAGCGTGAAGCTGATTAGATTTTTATTCCATCTTCAAATAGTATAGATATATTTTGTGACATTTCTCTCAATTTATTACAAAAAAAGAGACGGTTTTAGTCCAAAATCTATTTAGATACGAACATAACATATTTCCATTCATTACATTTACTCGAGCCAAAGAATTGAAATCCGCTACCACTGGAATTAACATAGTATCTGTTGAAGAAGACAAAAAAAAATTCTCGCCAAAAAATAATTCTCACAGATACGAAGTCATTACATAACGCTGTTTCATATTAGCGAGGGGAGGTAAAATTGGCTTAAACGAGCACTCCTTTCTGATTCAATATATTAATTTAAATTTTGGATATTAAATTCAGCCTTATTACAATAATTGTTAATTAATTTTGGGCGCCGAGAAGTTTTATGTCCTTCGAGGTATTGTTATTAAAATTCAATTAAGGTATACTTGTTTGTGGCGTTGGGTAAGGCAGTGGACATGGAAAGTTGGTAGCACGTGCTCCATTCGTCTAATTCGAAAGTTGGATTACAGTCAGTGTTGGTTGAGAAGTCGTTTGGAATTATTTTACGAGTGGACTGTTACGAGAGTTGACTATTTTTTTTTATTTACTTTTATTTATTGTGGGGTCGTTATTACTTTTGTTGACTTGATTACTTATTTATATAGTAGCGTTTAGAATTATAAAGCGCGATGTTAAGTTTCGCTACTCAACACTTAATATCTTGAAAATTGGCGGAAATTAGGAAATGGAAATATATGGAAAATTAGTCCGAAAGTAGGAAATATTCACACATTCTGCTATTCGAGGGATATTGGGTGATGCTAAAAAAATAAAGTTTTACATTCCAGGGAATAGTTTGAGCCATTGATCGTATGTAATTAGTTCATCATTTCCATATTGGCTAGCGGAAAGTAATGAGAATCATAATAAATATAGAAAAGTTTAAGGAATTTGGGTGAATAAGTCTCGGGGCCTTCACAACGTTGCAGTAGGACAAAAGCTTTCCAAAAAGTTAAATTGAAATTTTAAGCAGATCCGATTCGAAATATTATTCGTCATTTCATTCAACAGTTAGCTTCTAACGAGGATAATTAGGTTTGAATAATTTCTATCAGTTAATGCTACCATTGTCCGAGGTTGGTGAGGGTTCATTATTGAACGCCATTTTGGACATTTCCTAGTTTTATATTTGGACTATATTTAAAACTTGTACATAGCTAATAATTTTTATGTATTTTATTCTTATGTATTAAAATGAAATAAATGAGAATAGCGCTGAGTTAAATATACGTTCGTATAATGTCCAAACTTCCGATAGTTTTATTAATTTTAGATAGTAAAAAATTATTTTTTATCAAAATATACAAAAACGTAAAACAAAACTTGAACCCCATATAAAATAACTACACCTGTACTAAAAAGAAAGACAATAGTATCTTGTTAATGAGATTAGAAAACTTATTTTATTTGCCAAAGTATAAAAACATAAAATACTTCCACGTTAGTAGTACTACCTTTTGGCCACATCTAAAGAGATATCGACCTAACGACATAGTAATTAAGGGTTATTATTGCAATAGAGAAAGTGGAAGAAAATGCTTTAAAACATCATAAATAGGGCTCTTTCAAAGACTTTATATTTAAGCGAAACCTTCTTTATGTTACTTTTGTTGCGTACATTTTATATGGTTTTATCATCCTCGAAGGTATCCTAGGATTTCTATGAGGTTATCTAAGCATACATAGTTCACATGAAAGAACAAAAATATGTAGATGTATTAAGTTAATCTGCTTGTTATAGAATAACATTTATTTATATATTTAAATATAAAAATAATGAATATATAACAGGACTATAACTGAACTTTTAGAAGACTCATTTTTAGGGTTCCGGTTTTTGAGATATAAAAAGGTAAAAACGGAATACTTATAGGATCATTTTGTTGTCCGTCTGTCGATATCTGCAGATCACGTGTAGAATAAATATCTAATATTCAGGTGGTGGTTTTTTACGCACGAAAAACTCGAAGCTTCTGCGTAATCAAAATTTATTATAACAAGAATAAAGAAAAATATCCAAAAAGTGATAATTTATAGGTATTTTTAGGATTATTACGAAAAATTAGGAATTAGTATTTCCTTTTGACCTACAATCCTGAAATTGGTAAAGGAGCCTCGATGGGTGAGTCCAACTCACACTTAATCGGTTTTTTTAAGCTTCAAGTATCTCGTATATAGCAGGGTAGCCGGAGACAACTCATCGGTAAGAAATTCCATTCCCAACTTGCCACGTTTTGTATAGAAGACTCATATCCCATTTATATCAGGAAAAACACTAAAAATATCACTTAACCCAAACTGACCATTACAACACGTAGACAACCGAAATCCCTCAGGATTTTTCAACTCGAATATTTGGTAAATCCTTAGCAATTAGCAATCAATGTTACTATTTCTCTTCATTGATCCCTTCCTCAGTTTTATCTTGGCCTTACTCCACCCTTCGACCATTTACCTCGCTCGTAGTCCAAATCGTGTATTATCTTTTATGGGCAGCGTTTCAGCAATAATGTTGTGAGAATAAACGTTGGAGCAACTAGTACGTTATCGCTGCTTTTTTAGAGCTCGTTCAGCTAACAGCTGACAGTCGTTAGTGATTCCTTCATTTTTGGGAGTATATTCTGGTGTTATCTGACGTCCTGGGTATTATGTGGGAACTGTTTATTTTGTCACAGCTATTGTAGTCTGGGATATGTAAGATTATAGTAGTGCTTGTGAATAGAGATTGTTCTGAAGTGGATTTAATTAAGATGTTTCTATTAATTAAAGGCAAAAAAAGAACTTAAAACATTTTATATAACGTTAATAATTGTTTCAAAACACTCCGTTTTCCGCTTTCCGTCTGAATCCGAAACATTTTGGGTTGAGTATCGAAACTCCAATCGTGTTTCGTTTACAAGGCTGCTAAATAGAAAAATATTTAATCTCCGAGTGGAAATCGAACTCGCAATAACTCACCTACATAAAATTTTGGAAAGATAATATTTTGAGGAAACTAAACTTCAAACGCCACTCCATCTTCCATTTCATTACTTACGATCTCAATGTTCCAGGAACGGAACTTGAGTTCGAAGTTTGCATAAGCTTACAAACAATGCGGAAGGTGAATTGAATCTTGTAGCTATATAAATGTATTGTTTCTTGAATATCTTCAATGCACTTTAACAACTTCTAGGTGACATCAAATATATATAGGTCATTGTTCCCCATAATTACCTCAGCGTCGATCAAACGTCTCTCTGATAAAGAGGTGCGTAAAGATTCCGTGAAAAACAAACTACGAGTAAACGACGAGAATATCCTCTCAGGACGGACAATAGACTGTAGTTTAGTAGATGTATAAACCAAAGAGCTGGAGCCTCGCGTCTTTGAGGCGACGGAACAAAAGATGAGGCCCAAGATGTCTAGCACTGCTGGAAGTACATCACACCGAAAACAATGGTTACAAACATTAATAACTTTCTTTGTTTCTCACCCCGAAGCGAACTGAAGATGGTGGATGACGGTGGATTAATAGATATTAAAAACTGAGTTTCAAATATTTTTTTTTGGCAGAAGTAATGATTATGTCGACAATAACTTAAAAACTTGGCTTGACTTGATAGATTATTATATATACAGTGTTACTACACTACGTACTGTATTGTATTGAAAATATATTCTATTAAACAAATATTAATATCGTTCTTTTAACATTTATAAAAGAACCTAAAGGATATTAGGTACAGTAAATATTTGTGTACGATATATTAAAGATCCTATTTGTTATCCTTGAGATGTTTTATATGATGATATAAATATCAGAACATAATGAAAACATGACGTAGGTACACTTCTTTATATGGAATAGAATATTTTAAAAGTTATTATTTGAATGTATGTTTGTTTTTATTACAAACTATATGCACTTATTCTAAAGAAGTCAACAATTGTTAATGAAAGACTAAATTAATTTTAATTAAAGTAATAAATTATAATAACATCCAAAAATTTTCTTACAAAATAATGTATTTAAGAAGTTCAAGAAAATCTTTAGCATTACTGACGTCAGAATTTCTTTAGAAAAATATTACACAAGTAGGCCACGACCTTTGCAAGTCAAAACATTATGGGAGTTGTTTCCTCAAACAAGCTGTAACTTTTGCAAATTGGCTTATAATTTATATCCACCGAGCCGAGAATCAAACCTAAAATACAGCGGAAGCGTTAAGCAAACGAACCAAATCAATTTGCATTCGGCCTCAGTAAAAGTTTTGTTCTACCAAAAACTTTGTGCCGTACCAAAAAAAGCTTGTTTTTTTCGATCGAAAGTAATGGAAAACACGAAATAGGAGGTCAGAGCGAAGTAATTCTGTTTTCTAATAATCCGACAAGGCCTATTCTTAGGCGCCCTCTTAATTAAAACATAAATGACTTGCCGATGGGAGGAATGTTTTTATCCAAAAGAGGGAATTAGAAACATGAATTGTGATTTTTTTCCTTTTCCTGGTGAATTCCGATCTCTGATAAGCTTAATAACTTTGGAAGGAGCCATTATTTTTTATTTTTGGTACTTAAAATAACAATCGTGATATTATTAGAATAATTATAGTAGAAACTTAATAGATTACTAAAACGGAATTTATTTATTGTCAAAAAACTGTTATTTTTATAGTTTAAATTTAGCATGCAAGTAGAGTCGGACGTATAGGGAAGCACTAATGTAGGATTTCTCAAAATTCTTACGAGAAAAATGGGTCAGAGGAGAACAGGTTATAGTAGGGTATAGTACACAAAACTGACTGAGGGAACTGAGGGTGAGGACATGGCAAAACTCCACGCCGCGCATTGCCTCTTTGTCAAGGAAATTAAAATATTAAATATTTAATTTTCTCCAACGGAAATTGAAGCCAAAACCTGTCGCGTTTACACTCACACGCTTTTCTCCACCACTACTCTCCTTAAGTTAAGTTTTAGAAATCAATTACTCTACCCAGCAAATCCAAACCAAATTTTCATATTGAATCCAATTTCCAAAACACAGTAAGCAGCAAAAACGGTTAAATTATAATTTTCAAATGAAAACCGCGACTTAATGCCTATTAGCGAACATTATGCAGCCGAATTATTACAGGTCAACAGCATTACAGCGGTTAGAGCAGCTAGCTGTGATTCGCCTACTAGGTATATACATATTAGATATATACTAGTTTAAACTGGACGACGATAAGTAGGAATAAAAAAAAATCTGCAGAGGAGGATGGGCAAAAAGGACATAGTGTCAAGACACAGCGTTCTCTACTCAATTTCCAGATGTTACATGGTGTTACACAGCCTCTTTAGCTTTGTCTTGTTAGAGGGTCGCAAGAAAATAATTCAATAATCGCGCTTACAGTCGGTTAAATAAAACATATTATATTAAAAATGAGCTATAAATTAAATATTATTAACCATATTATTTTACTTTCTTTTCTTTACATTTATCATATTTTTCATATTCTTAATATAGGCCGACGTGGCGATCGAAGCATAAGCAATACAGTTGAAAGTTCGATTCCTACTCGGGGTATACGTTCAAGAGAAAGTGTGGCGTTAAAATCCGCTCGCTTAACACGCAAATCTAAATTGTGGTGAAAATGAGGAAAGGAGTGTCTTAACATTCCCCTACCTCCCCTGCTATATCTGGAATACAGCGTGAAGTTAATTTAATTTAAAATAGATTGAGGTCACTACAGAAAAATCATCAGCTCTTATCAGGGGAATCAACAATAAATCAAATCGTCCGAAAAACATATAACCAAGCGAAGTCATCTCGAGCACACTCGTACGAGCCCGATGTAGTATACTTAATAAAAGGGTTATCTTTTAAGGGCTTGCCATGTCGATGGCATTGCTGAGTGCCCTTCAGATTTCAGGTAAATCTGTCTGCCTTTGTGAAATTTTCCTTGTACTTCCACCATATATTGAAGTAAGGTGGGTTTAACTAACTTTAGAAATGTTTAGATAATGCTAATTTTCATAGTGATTTTGTCATAATAGTTCTATATTGATGTTTTTTTTAAGTTATATAGGGAATTTGGGTGAACTTTATTTCTCTTCTTGGCTTTGGTAAGTAAAGTGGAGCGTTTAGAACCGCCACAGAATACAGAATGCCTTGAATTTGGGCACAAACATCCCTTTTTGTATCAAAATTTTATAATTGCAGTAATTAGAAGAATGTATAACTAGTTATGTGAAGATTAATTATAACCAATCACAGAATTTTTTACTTTTTATCAAGTTATAAATAAGTAAGTAAGTAAGTTAAGTATAAGGAAATTATACTTAAAAATTAAACATTCGATTGCTGGTAATCAGCTAAGAAGAAAAACTAAATAAAAAGTGGGGAACGGAGTGTCTTAACATTAAGTTCCCTCTGCCTACCCTGCTATGTGCGGGATACAGCGTGAAGCTAAATAAAAATCTTTCTTAAAACAAGATAATCAACCCATAAGCTACAAAAATGTCTACTCATGATAATTCAACGTGAACGTGAATCTCAAATAATAATGCCTGAACTGGCATTGACAAAGTACCAAGAGACTTATTAGTGGGCGGTCTCTAAGACGCACTCAGCCAGGGCTTACATTGACGCAATTGTATATATTTGCATTTATTTAAAATTATACGACTACATTAAGAATTACATTGAAAAGTTATGTTTTCTACTAGGTGGGATTTAAATGTAATTTTATGTGAAACTGAGGTTGATATGGGCTCGAATACATTTTATGTATACGAGTTATTACATATACATATTTCTAGATATGGTTCACGTTTATTTTATTTCCCCTTCAAGCAATGAATCTTCAATAATTAAGAGAAGTATTAACATATTAAAGAGAATCACATATAGACTAATTAATGTAATATTTTTTTTCCAGCAAAACTTCAAAAATTTTTCTAAGCTAAAAAAATAAATATAAAAAACTAATATTTTCTTTAAATTTCACGCTCTATCCCTTACAGGGACTGGTGACCTATTAAGAAAGTGCTCGGTTTCTCCCTGTTAGCCCAATTTTAGAGACATTCCTTGCCATTTTCTTACCATAGCATGAAAATGAAAATAACTCATTCAAATAATCCAAATGAAAATTGAACCCACAACTGTCACGCTTACACATACTATGCCGACGGAAATTATTGCTCTATTTTAACATAAGGCTCTACTGTTATCACAAGTCAAATCTCATTGCCTTGATTTTCCTCACGAGCGGTCACAGTATTTCGTTTATAACACGTAGGTACATTTAAATGTACTGAGCAAATGGAAATGTTACCTTAAAAGATACCTTATAATATGGAGGTTGAATTTTTGTCCCGTCACTAAATAATTAGGGTAAATAGTTATAGATAGCCTTCCTCGATACTATTAGATATATATGGACTATGCGGACTATCTGGATTGATTAATACTACTCGATATAAATGAGCTAAATCCAATTTTTTTTAAATTTAGACCAATAGTTAGTAAGGTTCATGCGTTCAGCCAAATGAAATCTTTTAAATTATTAATGTAGATTTGTGAGAAGAATTGAAGATAAGACAGATTAGTAATAGGCCGATGATAAAGACTATAAATTATTAAGAAAAATATATACATATTTTATTATTTTAAATTTTAGAGAAATTCCGTTCTCATTTAGACACTTCCGCGTTCCCTACCAATTGGTGAATTATAAAATTATAAAGGAATTGACAATAAGACAGTGTTCTTCACATCATTTACATACAGAATATAACCCAGATGAATTAAACTATAGAATATAGGTTCCATATACCAGCTCAAAATGAGGTTCAGTCTAGGTATCCTAAGTACATAGCTACCACGTCTTCACTTTGTCGGTTGGCACATTGTATGTACGCAGGTCTCATCTCAGTTAGATAAATGCTTTCCTTGAATACTAAAATGGAAATACGACTTGGTTTATATTGTATATTCAATTGTACTGCGGCATTCTAATTGTATGAATTATATTAATTGTTGTATTATAATATTATTAGTATACGAATATACTAATAATGTGGGGTTAATAACAACAGTTTTCTTTTAATAGATTCGATTATAATAGGTTACCTGGTCAGTAAACTTCGTGGGGAAATTAAATAATTCTTTTTTCCGTGTGAAAATTGAACCTACAAACATCACGTTACCAGAGATACTGAAATAACTAGCTTAAGAAAATATGAATGTTTTAATAACTGTCTATAGGATTTATGTTTAAATTTTGGTCGAGGATTTTTTTTCTGTTGAAAATTAAAAACATAACAAACAACATTTATTAGAAGATGTGAATAAAACTTGGTGCATTATGATACTGCAGTTTCCCACTTTGCGCCGAATTCTGGAGTATTGTGTGTTAAGTAACGGAACTTAACTTCGCGCTTTGCCTCGTTACCAGAGCGATCATTTTCTAATGAAAATATTAAATAAATAATTTCTTCGAAGCCTTATCATGTTTTCATTCACTTAAAAGGAAAATTGTAACGAAATTTACTAATTATTTGATGGATATGTTTAATTGGCGTTAACTGATTGATATTATATTTCCAGGTTAAATATTTTAACAACACCATTACGGAGTGATTGCTGTTTAACTTAATTTAATACAAGCTTTTATTTTTAAACTAGCGACCCGCTCGCGGCTTTGCTCGCTTGAAATATACAATGATTTGTTAACTAATCTAGATTACTTATTAATTTTATCATTTTAAAGAAAATAGCCATACATTGGAATCTCAGCTAATTCAATACAACAATTATTTTGCAATGATAAATGGGGCATTAATAGTTTTTCTCATAAGTCTTCCATGTACGGACAGCAATCAGTAACATTATTTCATCTGTATAGATGATTTTCCTTTCCCTGCTCTTGTAATTAAAATACGGCGTTGTGTTCCGCAATTCAAGACACAATATCTTTAAAATCAGGCGTATACATTAATGGAGTGTCTTCAGCTAAACATTTACCACTTAGATACGAACCCGTCAATTATTTTCAAGTAATTATATATACCTATAGCTATACGAATTTTCAAATCAGCTACGTGGTTTGAATATATATTTTCAGCTATATATGTAATATATGTATATATTCTAGGGTAAAGGTAGTACATAGTAAACTGGCATCCTTTGAGCATAGGATTTGGGCTGTATGATTAATCGCACATAGTTAAATTGATGATTGAGGTAACTAATATGAAAGACATGTATCTATCTATTTGGTTTTTGACAGGCACTTAGAATTTACCTTTGTTGGTTAAGTTTGTATATCCTTTTCTGAAATGTTATAATTTTTGCTTTAATTTTTTGCTAATTATAGTCCCAAATGTTACCTACTGCAGCGAAAAAATAAAAATAACTAATTTTCCAAAGAGTTAATCGAACCTAAAACTGTTACGTTTACAGCCACGCACTGTGCCGCTGCATCACAAATATCTCTCTTGGTCTAATATTTTCCCAAAATTTAGTTTTTTTATTATTTTACATAATTAAATAAAAACGTAATTCTCAAAATTTTTTAAAAAGACAATTAAAGAACCCAGTTATCTACACTAATCTCGTGAAAGGCGTCATAATTATATATTTCATATTATTTTCCTTCTCGGAAAACAATTTTCTCGGGCGTAATCCCTGTCAATAATCCGACGTTTCCGTTCAGCGCCGGAAATGATTAGATTTCATACAAATTAACGTCAAATTCGTCGAGCCCGACGAAACCCAACCATTCGGTAATATTCGGTAATCTGCCAAGTACTCGTCATCGATATCGAGATGTGGTCGTTGAGAAAAAAAACGTATTATGGTAATTCGTCGTATGTTGTGAGAATGTGGAATTTTTAAAGATAAAAAGTTGTATGTTTTTTATTATTATGGTGGATATATAAGTAATTTTTTATTTTTATGTCTGAAATTAATATTATTTTTATAAATTTAGTTCCCGCTGCCGTAGGAATTTCAGGAAATCCTAATGCCATGCCCATATACCATGTACCTACTTAGATATAAGAAGTTAGTAGAATAAGGTATTAATAAATAAGCAACCAAACAACTTCCGGCTTTTTTTCGGTACAACAGGATACATATATAGACAACTTAGTGTTGAAACACTCTGCTTCTTGCTTTTTGTCCAATTTTTGTAGAAATCCTTTGCTGCAATTTGTCAACAAAAAAAAACATATAATCTTTCCTTTGTAGCGTAGTAGCATCAGTCGGGAAAAGATTAATTTTAATTATTTTTGTTTCTTTGCTGGGGTCTCGAAGATTTCTTGGAAGGTGAAATACGAAATGTTTTAATACTAGATTACCTCTGCCTGTCCTGCTATGTGGAAAAGTTGTGAGAGTGTTATTATAATAACATTTTCCCGCGTGGAAATCGAACCTACAACCATCATTATATTCAGACATTGCCTCAATATATAACAATTCATTATGAAAAAAAAATTTATACTAATTTATTCACAATATTTTATGGCTAAGTGCCCATATCTTGATCGTAAATTATTGTTTCGTGCTGACGACGTTTCAATTTTGCACCTGACGCGGTCACGCGCCGCTACGTGCATTGTATTGTAATGGACAACTCAATAGATTCATTTATTAAGAGATATTGTAATTATTTATTACTGATTTTAGCGTCTTGCTGTATCCTGCACATAGCAGGGTAGGCAGAGGGAATCTAGCGTTAAAACACTTCTCTCTCATTTAAGACACTTCCGTTCCCCACTTTCTGAATTTTTGCTTGTTGAGCGGCGGAACTAAACTCTGCGGTTTGCGTCGATACCAGAACTAAGAAAGGAATATTTCATTCCCTCGAATGAGAATCGAATACATAACGGTCTCGTTTAGTCTCACGCTTGTACAATTGTGCCACGAGGACCTCGTTGTTTATCTAATCATTATAATTATAGTATAAGATATTAATGAGATATATTTTATTTTCAGGTACGTTCGTTTAGCTTTTTCAAAATGTTATATGGTAAGTTAGTAACTAAGTTCGATAACAATTTTGTTATGTAGTTTTCGAATTAGTTTTAATTCAATACAGGAATATTATTATTTTTGAAATTATGTAAAAAAAGGATTTTACATATGTACAATGTACCTATATTTTTATAGAGACATTTAGTTTTTGCCTTTTTTGCAACATCTTATACGCTACTATAGGGTGTTGTATTTTTTAATTCGAACCAGTAGGTCCTGAGATTAGAGCGTTCAAATAAACATATTGTTTTGCTTTATTATTTTAAGTATAGATATGAACAGTATACATAAAAGTGAAGCACGTCCAAATATGTTATTACGGACGAGTAAGCATTCTCCAAACATTTTGTTTACTAAAAGTCTATGCACATCTCGAAAAAAAACGTAAAACACATTTATAATACTCGCCATAATTATTAATATTAAAATAAAAAAAAGTGGATTTCATTCTTTTCAGTCGTTAAAACTGTTTACATTCCATTTCATGAATAAAATTTTCAAACAAAAAACACAAAAAACAAAAGCTGGCATACTTCGTTGTGTTGTTTAATGCTTTGGGTGATTATTCAGCGGTGACATACTTAATGTAGAGACATAGAATACCCACAGCTAAACTTGATTTGTTTCGTATTTACTTGATTTTTATGGTTTATGAGGCCAGTCTTGGCGCAGGGGCACGAGCATACGGCTGGTAAACGTGACAAGTCGTGAGTTTGATTCTCACTCGAGGAAATTGAATATTTAATCCTCCTCCACGATGCCAGAGCGGTGTGTTTTGCCATTTGGTTCTGTTCACCTCCTACCTACCCTGCTATAAAGAATAAGACGTGAAACTGAAAAAAAAATTAAAAGCCTGAATTAAATTTTAACTCATATGAATAATGAAATCGTTAAAATGCTATTTAGAAGAGACCTTGTTATATCAGAAAAATAAACTTAGCATTGTAATTTAAATGGTTGTGTAAAAAGAACGTGATACGAATAAATAATGATAAATGTGTCTATACCCGGGGCAGTTGGGCGCCCGAGTATGGTGGCCAGTTAATGTATTTTAGAAATGGACATTTTATTTATCTACTAAAATAATAAATTATATGCTTGCTTGTTAAAATAATAAGTTTTATTTTTATGTTAATTTCAATTTTTTTTTATGTATAAGTATACCTACTTATTTCTAAAGCTAAATTTGTGGCTAGCTGTTGCTTAGGGGTACAAGCGTGTGACTGTCGCGACTGAACGCGACAGGCTGTGAGTTCGACTGTTTTTTTTTTAATATATTTTCATTTCCTAAGGCCAAGCGCACGGTTAAATTAATGCGACAGAAAACTAAGAACGGAATTGTTTTAATGGCAACGGAGTGTTTCAATACTAGGTTCCCAGGTTTTCTCTGCCTACCCTGCTATGTACAGGATACAGATAAAGGATAAAGTTAATAAAATAATTATTACAGAACTTATCTTTCGGTATTAAGTTACTGACAGTCAACGAGTAGGTGAAGCTACTGCGCTACGATAAATGATTATATGATATTATTGTATCTGAAATTCGAAACATTATGAAACAAATGCAAATGAAAAAAAATGAAGCATACTCCATCACTAAAAAGATAGTACCTAATAAAATATTTCATAAATTAAACCAATTTTCTGATGAATAATCTCTATCGTTCGCGTCCGCTGCATTTAAACATTAAATCTGTAATATAATTTAATAAGCACTACTAGCGCTTGCAATTTAATGTATTCTTGTTAAGAGCTCTAAAATTACTTATTAAGCGATTTAATCCATTTAAGTAGTTAATAAAAGCTTATAATATAGTCCTTCTTCTTATATGGTTCTTTATTTTCTTTTATACTCTGAAATATATCGTAGACGTATATAATAATTATTATTATTTTTAACTTCATTCTGTATCCCGCATTTGGCAACGTAGGCAGAGGACACCTAGTGTTAAGATACTCCGTTTCCCACGCATAGTTCAATTTTCTAGATATAGCGTCTTGTTACCAAAGCGAGGAAATGAAATTTAATTTTTCCGGACAGCATCGAACCCAGAACCATTCTTCATTCAACAAATATATCCAATATTTATATATAGCTTCAACACGAAAATCCATACTAGTCCATACAAATAGGTGGTCTCCCTACTGCAACAAAGCAGTGCAGCATAGCGGCTTTCTAAGATACGTGATTCATCTTGTACAACCCCGATTTATGGGAAAATGGATATATCGGTCAGAACTTACTTTATATTTGTGCCTAGGAATTGCCATTTTAAATTCAAATTTAGTGTTTTGATAGATATATATATATGATTTTTTTAGTTTTATATTCTTTATTGTGATAAAAAATGTAGTGAGTACAAATCCAACTATGGTATGGTCAAACTCGGAATACCTTTATTTAGACTATCAATATAGATATTTTACTATATATTTTGATATTTCGTGGAGTTAAGTTCTGTTCCTTAAGCCTGCACTTCGTAAGTCACTCCACTGCCTTGCAACGCGATAGGCATCGGTACGGTGCACCGTACACCGCGGTGTACCAATGGAATGCTAAGAAATTCGTTGTCTTATAAGCTGCCTATAAAAGCTAGCTATATATAAATAAGAGACAATAACATTTTTTTACCATTATTATAGAGTCACGCTGTATGCTGCAAACAGCAGGATAGGTAGAGGAAAAGAACCTAATGTTAAGATATTCCGTTTTTTATCTTCTGCCGAATTCTGGAGGCATAGCGTGTTAAGTGCCCGTACTCAACGCCATGCATCGATGCAAACATCGAAACCAGAGCGAAGAAATGAGACTATTAATAAATACTTCCTTCCTTCGAGTGGGAATTGAACCCCTAATCTTTCCATTATTATAAGCAAGGTCTTAGAATCAGGCCATTTAAGGGCACCTCTACTAACAAAAAAATAATAATTTACTGTGAAACTGCTGAACGTTAATGTCGATGTTTTCTTTCCATTCCGCGCCGGAACTATCAATCACAATGTCTTTTCGCTGGTTAAACAATAACGGAGGTATAATCTTTGTCTTGATAACTTTAGTAGAAAAAAATATATATTTTTATATCTGAAACTCATAATAAATATTTTTTTTACTATATCTGTGAGTATCATTTGGTAACAAGACACAGCTCGGCGCTAATTTCCGCCACTCAACACCAGTAATGTCTCGAAAATTGAAATTGAAAGCGGGGAACACACTATATGCGGTATACAGCGGAAAACTAAAAAAAATAAAAATAAAAGACTCCTCAATATAAAGTCAATTTACCTAACAGATATTTTTTTGTTACAAATATTCACTTTTTACGATACTACTGTAGTTACGTTACGGGGCCTATGTTGGAAACTCGATTAAAAACTGTAATCCGTTTCTCGCTTTTTATTTAAACATAACAATTTCAACTGAAATTCAATTCTGTATAATTGTATTTGGAAATAGAAAAATGTGAATTTTCCAATTTTCATTGTGTTTTAGATACGTGTCACGTCCGATTTGTGCATTTATATATATGTGGAGGATTTATTAATAAAAAGATGCGTGATGGTTGTGAATTTGCTTTAGTAATATAAAATACGGTGTTGAGTTACGTCACGTAATATGGAATGTCTCGAATTCGAGGGGAAAGAGAAGGACAGTGTTTAGACACTAGTTTCTTTTTGCCTACAGAAGAGTGCAGCTTGAATGTTTCGTTATAAAGGTAAATTCCAGCTTCAGACGACGATACTATCGTTTTTATATTAATTGATATTTCGTTCCTATTTAAATAGAAGATATCTATTCTTATCTAGTAGTTTCACGATCTTCTCTCATAACAATGCGGACAAAAAAATCCAGAACGAAGTGAAGAAGTAAGTGAAGAACTCTCCGTTTTCAACTTTCCGCCCAAATTTATCAAAATCCGCGCGCGCGAATTTCTAAATTCTTGTCTACTAGAGTGGATAAATAAAAATAATTTAAAGAGTCTACTAGAGTGGATAAATAAAAATCATTCCCCCAAATCAGAATCGACGTGATGACTATTGGAGTTATCGCGTTTACCTTCAAACGTTGATCCACTGCGCTACAGCAACTTCATTATTACTTATTTCTTTGTTATGCCACTTTTGCATTAAAAGTTCTTACACAAGAACATAAAATACCGAAGGGAAACGAATATTGCCACGTATTTCAAGATTATATAGAAAGATGGATGGCTCCCACAAATGGATCTACGTCATATATATTTTTTCAATAATTCAATGAGATTTGATTTATCTTTTATGAAGATCTAAAGTGGTTTAATTGATAAAAGATGATAAAAAAATTATTAAATTAACATTCTATTCCAATTTTATACATAAAATAAACTAATACATCGAATGAGATTCAAGTCCAAAATCTTCTCCATTTGCTTTCTACGGTGTCATACTAATCTTAGACTATAAATTTATTGTTTCTCATAATTTTTCAGAAAGAATTAACAAGAAAATTCCTTGTAACTTTCCAAGAAACTTATACATTTCTTTAGCTTCATGCTATATCCTGCATAATATATTCTGTTTGTATGGATAGGCATAGGGAATCTAGTGTTAAGACATACATTACCCACGAACTCAAAACCAATTTGCAAGACATTGTGTATTAGGAGGCGGAACTAAACACCGCACTATGTCTTCTTACTAGAACGAGAAAATAAATATTAACTATTTTCCTCTCCTGCTACGCCACGACGGCCTCAATTCGTCTATTTGCATTCTCAATATGCAATATATTAAAAATCGACTGTAGTAGAGTCGAGGACGCAGTTATCTTTTTCTAGTTTCACTCTGCCTAATGCACTATGCGCAAATATATAATAAAATTGATTTATCTTTTATATTTTTTAGAGGCCGTCATATGTATATGGGCATATGGGTGTGACTGTAACGCGAAGGTTATGGCTTCGAGCCCCACTCGAAGAAGTGAAATATTTAGTTACGTTTATATTTCCTTTTTTTCGCTCTGGTGTTGAGGCAAAAAGCGCGTCGTTGAGTTCTGCCACTCAACACGCAATGCCTCCAGAATTCGGCAGAAATTGGGGAACGGAGGGTGTTAATACTAGGTTAACTCTGCCTACCCTGCTGTGAGCAGGATACAGCGTGAAGCTGATTTATTTATTTATTTATTTTATATTTTTATTTAATTTTAGGATATCTACATAAAATATATACAAGACTATATACAATATATACAAGACTCAAAGCATTAGCTAGCTCTAGCACTCAGCACTTACCCTAATAGCGAGTTCAATTTCTTCCAACAAAATGACTTACAATTACAGTTATTGAGGCTGTCAATCAAAATCGTTCCTGCCAATCGGTTGGAGTGTTTCGTTCCTAAATGATGAGAAAAATTGGAGAAAAAGGTCTTGGGTCTTCACTTTCTGTATATGGATATATATACCAGTTTTAATATATATTTTCCCTAGTGCAAGATCTATGATTTTTCTTAATGATATTTCGAGTTTAATTAATTCTTCAAGCAACTAGAACTTAGTGTCGAGTTCTGTCTGTTCTCTGATTTCACCCCAATTCAAGACATTATGTGTCTAACTCTCCATCTTTTTTACAGTCATACACTGCCTTATTGCTCGAAATGGAAAATGAGAATCAATTAGAAATAGGTGTTTTATAAAAAAAGGTGATCATTTCAAAATCGATATCTGATTAAAGCGGTTTGATTGATCGGGGAATTACCGGCCCCAATGATTCTGTTGATGAAAATTATTTTCAACGGATAGAATTTTCTTCATTATGAAATTTCATCATTTTGTCCATTTTTTTTTAAATTCTAAGATGGAGTATTATATTTAGAAAATAAATTGATAATGCTGTTAACGGATGAGGAGGTGTGAGTCTCTCTGATAAAAACGCGGCGTAGAATCCTGCAATTCGTAATATCCCGATAATTGGACAAAAAATATTGAATACAGTGTCTTAACCTAAAGAGGGAACCATTATATCTGATGAATACAACTTTAGCCTAAAAAAATATCTTACTAACCACTAAACCGTAACGGTGCAAAGTTAATAAAACATAAAAGTAATGAGAAAAAAGCAAATTTGCTATTGTTTTAACCAAAATTTTTAAGAAATTGTACTTTACTCCTTTTATAGCGTGTGTTTGAAACTCGGCAAATGAAAAAACGGTAAAGTTAACATCAAATTGTCTTCAGACCAATTTGAAGTTCCAAGTAATATACGCTTTTTGAGATTCTAACAAGTATTCGAAGACGTGGAAGATTGTAATCGTTTATATTAAGAATATTTTTCTCGTAGAAAGAAATAATATTATAAAGGCTATGTATGTATATAAAAGTTTTAAAATAAAGTTTCAACTTTAAGAGAAAGCTGACATTGAAGAGCTCAAGATGGATCTCGAATAAGAAGAAGGAAGAAACAATTAGTGTTAAATATTGGTTTTATCTGCTGGATAGGCAAAAGTAGCCCCTTTCCCCATTTTCTTGACAAAGTCGGGGAAATTAATTATTTTTCTTATCTCGATGTGGTAAAAAGGCAAAATGTGACGTTGACTAGTAAGTCAATGTAGCAACATCACCTACTATGGCGATGATTTTTTTTTATTTGCTCTGGTAAAAAGGAAAAGTGCAAGGTCGACTTCCGTCATTGGAAATGGAAATGGAGTGTTTTAATACTAGGTTCCCTCTGCTTAACCCGATATATGTGGATTACTGCGTCAATGTACATAAAAAAAAAATAAATAATAAAGAAATTTAATTAATCTATGCAAAATATAATAACCCAAATATTAAATTTTCGTGGCCATTCAAGTTGGCGAAGGGAAAAAGTTCATAAATCGATTTTTCTTCTCTAAACACTCCCTACGTTCACGTCGAACACGTTATTGCTGGGGTAATTGAATTTTGACAAGCTTTTACACCAATAGAAATCTGGATCGGATTTTTGGGTCAACAAATTTTAATAGGACCAAAAGTGACGTGATTTTAATATAATGACTTTTTTGTGGGTATGGTAAAGCAGTGCTGCTTTTTTTAGATTTTGGGTTGCGAGTTCGATTTTAATGTTTTTTTACTACTGAGTTGTCCATTTTATTAAAGCTACAATCTCGATCCGATTGATCTTCAAGAAAAGATATCGATAAAATTAAAGGAAGATTATTTTAAAAGCATGAGGATTTTCCAGAGGGGCATAAGTGAAGACATTCATTTCATTCACCTCGTAAGGGATAAAGAATGACGTTAAAAATTAGTAATAAATAACATATTTAAAAATGTTCAAAGAATAAGTTTCAAAACGACAAATTAGATTCTTTTATCAATTCTTCACAGATTGATTTGAGTTAGCAAGTATAAATACTTTATTACTAAATGAATAATGTTAATAACATAATATTTAAGGACGAAAAGAAGACATTTACTTTTTAAACCGGAATAAAGAGCCGATCTAAAAAATTTACATCTGTTTCCAGCAGTGGGCGTCGTATGGCTATATAGTGATGTTCTGCTGGAGTTGAATCCAAGGTTATTACGTGTAATTCTTGCATACCGGTTCTTCAACGATGACGTCATCATTTTAAGGTTGCATAAAAGCTATAGAACGTACTTAGAGCTCTAAATGATATGAGTCTAAGCTAGAGCAGCTTTCTAGTAACCTCTTAAGAGTTCCAGTACTGAACTCCTGGCGCTATCATCAGACCAATTCAATGATATCATATTTGTTATATTATCACGTAAACCACATGCGTACAACCGCTAAGTTTTATTATGTTTGATGATTATTAAAATTGGGTCAAATTCAGTTACGAGTCGAATTAATAAGAACTCGTTAATATAATTACTATCGAATAAAATATTTTACAAACAAAATTTTCAACTGAACGATATCTATACAAATATCCTAACAATGAACGTGAAAAAAATCAAAAGGCTATCAGCCGAAAGTAAAGCACCCTTTCGAAGTTAAAATGAGTTAAACAAAAAAACTCTTTTGTTCAAAATTGTAAAATTGGGCAGCAAACTTGGGAGGCTTCGATGGCCGGACGTCCGGTACTCCTAACTCGACCGTCTTAGATACTTTACAGATAAAATTTAATAAGTACCCTCGTTTATTTTATAATTTTTACTGAAACTGTTTTGCTATGAAATTTATATTTTAATTGATTCAATTATTATTTATTACTTTTTTTTATTTTACTAGTATTTAGTTCATAAGTTTATTGTCAGAAGTTCATATTTTCATTATCTTCAGAAATTAAATTATTTAAATTAAATTAAAATAACTGTCATCCTCTAAGGCCTGAAATCGAAACCACAAACCTCCACTATCAGTAATTCTCACGATACATATATTCAATAGATATTTCGTAAACAACAACAAGACAATGCAATTATAAACAAAATACCCCTAGGATATATGGTAAAGCTATAGACTGGTCGGGCAATTTCTATAGAGTTGAAGTCGTGATCAGACTTAAAATAGGGACTAGAGGGTCAAACGTTTTGCATAATGGGCTATAACTATGTCCGTAATCATTTCTAGTTGGGGCACAACAATGAGCTCCCGAAATTACAATATTCTTTCGCATTCGCGAAGGGGTTAGCCCAAAATTTGAAATTCTAATATGAATCCTTATCATTTTAAGTTATTTTAATATATGATATTTTTTATTTTATCTACTGAATTTCTTTTATTTATAGGTTTAATGTTTTATTACTATTAATTTAATTTAATAAATGTGCTTGGAAGTCTAAGTAAATTATCATACTCAAATATCCAATTGTCCGTTTTTTAAATTGCTTTAAAATATTTGTTATATATTAAAACTAAGAATTCTAGTTCAACGCATCGCTTAAAATAACAAATTTACTATTTCGTGAAATACTGCGTACTTTGAGTTTCTACATCTACAAAATAAATAGTTAAACGCTAGTGCTTGTTCATTAGAAGTCCAGTTTAGCCTCAGGCAGGTGCAAAGGCGGTGCTCTGATGAAATACTGCGAAAACGTGAGGTTAACGACAAGAGTGTTTGGCTACGGACGAGGATCTATTTATACTGTCAGTGCTTTTGTAGTTCTACATGTATAAGTAGTATGCTAGAACGAATCGTTCTTAAGGAGTCGTATTTTTTAGCTTCACATTGTATTTCCAGTATCGGTAGACGAAACTTGGGAACCTAGTGTTAAAACACTCCGTTCTTATTAAGATACTTCCGTTCCCTATTTCCTCCGAATTCTGGGGGCATTGCATGATAAATGGCGAAACTCAAAGCCGTGCTGTACCTGTGGTTTAAGAAGTGCTACCCCGACGTAAGTACAAAATATAGCAAGAAATTTAATTGTATACTGTAATATTTGTACCTTACGTACCTGATAATACTCTGGATAAGTTATATAATAAAAGTAATAATATTTGATTTAACAGCTCGCTCATACTCACGTAAAACGGAAACCACACGCAAGTTAGTTTCCGTATAGTTCAAAACTAACTCAATTAACGTTATTTTAATTGCTACCAATACATAATATATAGTTATTACAAACAGAAAGTAGTTTTCGTATACATAGTATGAGGAAACTTGGAAAAAGAGGATATTCCCGTCGGATTCAGCTTAAGTGAGTGTTGAGATTGACTTTATAAAAGCTTCGAGCTTTATTTCCTACAGCAGGATAAGCAGGAGAAACTTAGTCAAGACACTGTCCGAATTCGAGACATTGCGTGTTAAATGGCGGAACTTATCGTACCGATTTGTCTCACCAGAGCAACTCCATTCTTCGCTTGAACTTAATTTAAACATAATAATTCTCCCAAAGGGGAGAAATGGGAATAGGGGATGTGAACCCATAGCCGACGTGCCTTTTTGCGTCAAAATGTCTATCAAAAACTCTCTTGCCACTGAGTGACTGACAGACTGACTTACTATTATTTTGACACCATAATTAACTTTTCAAAATCTGAATTTCCACATAGTAAACACACATATTCAGTATAAATGAAACGTGCAAGTGCAGTGCACTGATAAAGTGCAGCGGAAACGCGGGCGCCGTACGCGACAGCCTACGTCCGGTTAATAGAGACGCTACGTACATTGAATACATGCGTATAACTCATATAGAGTTTTAAGCGTAGCTGACTCTGTTTGTGGCTGAGTGGTAGAAAAAGTTCATTCGAATTGCATTGCACAGTGCAAAATGCGTGTAACCCTATATTGTATGTGTGGAATTTTGTAAAGTAGTATTAAAGGACTTTTTTTTTGTATTTCCTGTTTTTATATTAGTTTTTTTTGTTATGTGATATTATATATACTAGTCCAGTCTCAACGCAATGTCAGAATTCGGCGGAAAGTTGGGAACGGAAGTGTCTTAATGCGAAGGGAGTGTCTCAACACTAGGGTTCCTTCTACGCACCCTGCTGTGTGTAGGATACAGCGAAAGCGAAAAAAAACTAGTCATCGCCCGCAACTTAGCTTGTATAAACCTTAAGACGTAACACCGAAACCCCATTTCTCCTTCTCATAGGAATTTTGGAAAATCCTCTCTTATTGCCTATCTTATTTTGAAATTTCATAGTCCAGTAAATTAAAAGCCCAAAGCTAAATTGGAATTAACAAATAACGCGCTCAATTTAATAAAACATGCTAAATTGTTCCACAATGACGTCACAAAACATCATTAACGTCAATTTAGACTTTTGTTCTTTTTCCGACATAATTATGTGAAAACGCCACGATTTCATAGACAATCAAGGTGGATAATTTTGACCGGCGATTATCTCGAGTGGCCCACGAGTGCTACTCCTAGGCATTTAATTAATGGCACCGTCTAGAGCCCTACATGAATTTAATTGGAGAAAATTTGTTGCCGTAAACGCTTCGAGGTGTTATAGTTCTAGTTGCCAGAAGTTTGGACTTATCCGGCTCGAAGGACCACTTTTGCGTCGTAACACCGGACTGTGTAATTGTGCTGTATAATGAAGCTGCGGATTTAGGTCCAATGTGTGAACCACTTGGTAGGAATTACATTAGGTAGCTAGGTTAGGTTAGATATAGACCATGGATTTCTTTAATGTTTTTCTAAGGCGTACACTAGAATGTATATTATGCTTTATTTTTTTCTAAGGCGTGCACTGGAATGTATGTTAAGTGTAGGCGTACACTATTAATTTTAAGGATTCTGTTCTTCAAAAGAAAAATCACGACTTTTATAGGATTATTTTGTTTGTATCTGGCAAGTTGTGGTAATGTGTACCATATAAAAATAATTTCAAACTCATATTTGGAGTTTATTTCATTATAAATAGGGATTTAGGTTTATTAACTTTTTTAAGTTTAACTTCTCGTTGACCTCTCGTTATAAATTTTCTAAAAGTACACACACACATTTATTGTTGTTATTTTTGTCTCGTCAGTGTGATGAATTGAAAATTCAACCAAAAAATATCGCGCTTATAGTTAAGCTCTGTCTCACACCACGATGCCCATATATTTATAGACAACAAGAAAAAGAAACTCTTCGGATAAAAAAAAACATATAAATTCCATTCTCACTATAGAATAGACTCGTAGAAATGAATATAAACTTGTACTAAATGAAAAATTTGTAAGAAATTCCTTTGCAGCGTCTTTGTTTGAAAGTCCTTAGAGGAAAGTATTTTTATTGACACAACACTAGATCGCTAAATACAGAAATTGAATCAAATGGAGACAGACAATATAAAATGAAACGGTATATTGTTCGTTCTTTTTATGTATCTAATAAAGAACTACCCTCTTTTGTATTGTATATTGCCATTGTTATGATAGTAATTGTATTAAATTAAACGTTATGTTATATTTCTTCTAACATATACATACCTATATATGTATGCTTAGATATTTTATTAACTTTAAATATAGTAGCAATAGATTCAATCTTTGAACGGGTAAGATAGAGAGCGGCGTTCATTTTCGTCACTGTACCCCCAATATATTGAAGTTAGGTAGAAAGCGTGTAATGGAGAATTTAAACACTAAGCCTACGCTACCTACCCTGCTAAATGCGGGATTAAGCGTGATAAAATAAAGTTTTCATACAAAAAAAACATGATTAAACCATTAGTTTCTTTTAATGTTCCAACATTGAAGCCTCTTCATTAAACATGGAGAAGCAATAACGGTGGGTAACGTTAGCACTTAATACACGTAATGAAGACACATGGCATTGCTAGTGATGGCCTTGTTCTTAGATCGCTCTTTTTTTTCTTATTAGTGATGTTCATTTTTATTTTTATTGGTCTATAGTACAAACACATATACTAAGATTGTACATATACAATGAATGTAGCAAAATTATATTAAGGAATATTATTTTTTTATTTATTCTAAAAGGTAGAGTAGTCGTAGCGCACGACATAGGCGATTGATGTGGGTTCGATACTAATTCTGGACAATGTATTAAGTAAGTTGTTGTTATTTTTTCTAAGCAATAGTTATTGAGATTAGCGCATTCAAGCAAACAAACACTTTAGTTTTATAATATAAAGGTAGAGTAACCATATAGTGTAGTATATTTCAACCAAATTGTATAAAATTGAGTTAATTTGCATACGTTCGTGGCCCTTTGTTTAAAATTCTGAGCAAAGCCTCCTGACCCGGAGCCTCTGTGCTTAACATTGAAAAAAAAAAAAAAAAACAAAAGTCCTTGGCCGTCAAAAACCTTGCAAATTTGACGTAGGTTCTCTACGTTGTACAGTCAAAAGAAAAGGAATACACTATTAGTTTGTTTCTCGTATTAATATGACGAAAACATTTGATTATATGATAGATTTTTACTGTACCTACTTATTAAAAAAATAAAATGGAAATATTTTTTATTTAACTAAGCCATTATAAGCAAGTCTGTGTTGAAATGTCAGTGGTGTCAATCTTACAGGAATCTACCACTAGCTCGGAAGAAAGTTCTGCTGACAAGAGCCAGCAAGAACACTCTTTTGCAACAGATGCTCTTTTTAATTAAATTTAAACCGAATATATAATAAGGTATGTAGTTGAATTTCAAAATAATTTCTATTACATTGAAATATAAATACACTTAATATAACTCGCACTCGAATCTCTTTGATATCATCCTAGAACATATTGAGTCTAAAAATTGCAGCTGAATTTTATTAAACAGAATTTACATGAAGAATTTAATTTATTACTTTATCAAATGAATAAAATATACCGATAATTTGAAACGCAGCGTTCTCAATAAATAATTCAAATGAAAATTCATTACTTATTTATTCATCGGCTACTTAAATTCAAGTGTTCTGCATTTTTATAATAAAATTTCGGCTAAAGATCCATTATGCTTAACAGACATTTAATATTTTACAATTAATATATATTTTGTTTTTTTTTTTTATAATTTGTTCATTGTTCGTTAAATTTGAGCTTCACGCAGTAACCCGCGTACAGCAGGGTAGGCAGAGAGAACCTAGTGTGAAGGCACTCCGTTCTCCATGTACCGGCGAATTTTTGATGCATTACGTGTTGAGTGGCGGAATTCAACATCCCAATAAAACGTAAAGCTTGTAACGATTCTATATAGTCCGGAAGAGACTAAACATTTGGCTCTGAAAAGGGAAAGATCGAAATTGCTTCTTATTGCAACCCTGGCAGAGCCTGAGTTGGAGGGGAGTGACTAAAAGAATCCCAAATTACCCCCTTTAAGATACCTGACTTACTGGCGAGCTGGAAGCAGTTGCCCAACGAAGTTGTTTACTTCCTAAACCGGTTACAGCAGTCTAAACCACAAGCAGGACGCCAATCCTCAACGCTATAAAACTGAACTGAGACGAACAAATATAAACTTTCAATAGAAACAAATTGTAATAGGATAAAAAAAATCGAAGACAAGCAAATGACTTTTCTATAATCCTCAAGAAATATGAAACGCATATAACAAAGCGCTGCCCGATACAATACTACGAATACCTGTTTTTCTTCCATGCACTTTTATTTTGCAAGATAACACAATTTCTTTGAAGAATTTCTATATTTTAACCCTTTTTTTTCATATTATCTCCTTCTGAAATATAGTTAAATAATAATGAAATTAGAAAAGAAAATCGGGAAATTTAGTGGTTAGACACTAAGCTCTCTTTGTCTATCCTCCAGTGCCGAAGAAAGCATAAAAGTAAAAAAATAAATAAATAATCTTCCAGTCATTTTAAAAGTAAAGGACACATTTTAAAATTCCATACATACATTTTTGTATTTCCTTGTAATTCAATGTGACCTCTGCTGCTGACGTTACTAACACAGGTACGCTTCATCCTTGACACACAATCTGACGTTCTCGACGTTGACAGTCAAGTAAAGCATAAACAAAAACAACAAACAAAATCGAACTCTATACCAAACACATAAAGTCTATATTTGTACAAAAAGTCAAAGAGTTAACTCTTGCATCCAGAGTCTTGGAAAATGACTAAGATTTTGCAAGACGTAAGCTGACAGGGGAAAGAAAATTTTGTGATTCTTTTGAATATTTTGTTAGTGCCTTGTTCAATATTTTCCATATTTTTTAGCTTTACACAGTCTCTCCGGTTAACAGGATAGATAGAGGGAACCTGGGAACCTAGTGTAAATATACTCTGTCCCTTAAAGTTACCTTTCTACGGTATTCTGAGGCATTGCGTGTTGAGTAGTGGTACTCAACGCCGCGCTTAGTATCGGAACCAGAACGAGGAGATGAATTACCAATACCAAATTACGTTAAAACTCTCATTCTACTCGTATATAGCACCCATACTCGTATATAGCAGAGAAAGCAGAAAGAACCTTGTATTAAATACCGTTCCCCAATTTCCGCTCAATTTTTTAATTATAATTCATTCTCCAAAATGAGAACCAACTTACAACCATCGCTTAACTCATACTATGTGCCGCTGCTTCACGGCGGTCTCAACATATACATATATTATACATATATATGTTAATTTTAGTACTAGCAGATATATTTATCAAGTGCGTTTATTAGATTTTGTAGACGCGAACTCAGCGTGGTAGGTTTAGGCTTGCTCGACGTTTTTCAAATAATGTATGTAATAAGACTTCATTATAACGAGTGCTCTATTCTACCCATAAAGTTGTACTTTAGATGATTGTTATATGAAACGTTATTTTAGTCTAGACGGTTAGGAGATAAGACGAGGAGGTCTTTAAAAACTTTAAGGATTTAATGGTTGGGAATTCAAATTTACTGGAAAGAATATTTAGTAAAAAGCTAAAAATCGCGTTTTTATAAAAAAATCCACTAAAAATAAGAAATAAGTAGTAGTATTCATTAAACAACGTATAGCAATGTGTAAAAAGTGTTTTTAAGTGACCTTTTGACACCATACACCCCATACATCTTTTAAATTGCAATATATTTTTTATTATTTTTTAAGTTAGAGTATTTTCTTATTTAGATTTTTCATAAAAGCATGTTAAACATATTTTTTTATTTTCAAAATTTGTTGCGTCAAAACGGGCTGTATTTTTTTGTTATCAAATAATTGTGGCCCCTAGAGAGGCAGGCTTAAGTGATGATTCCTCTTTGTACTGCTTTTTTTATACAAACAACGCCCTGATAGACTAATCCAATGTATGTTAATTAATAAATATTACCTGGCTGTAAGCGTGACGGTTGTGGGTTCGATTCCTAATTGGAGAAATAAATTAATTATTTTTTTTGAGTTTCCCCAATCAACAAGTCATGTCCCGAAAATTGGGTGAAAAGTAAGGAAAAGGATGCCCTAAAAGTAAGTTTCCTTTACCCTATGCTGTTTCCTACCCTGGTTTATGCGGGATACAGAATGTAGCTATAAAAAAATACAAATATAACTTCAATTATACTAAAACTACTTCTAACGATCGGATGAATATCAATCAAAATTCAAACCATTCATGTTCACACACTTACTTCGAACGAATGAACGAAACGTTTAGTTCAGTGAATTATATTAAATAATTATACTGCAGTTAAGCCTTAGAGGCTTCGTTCTCGACCCATATAGAAGTATTTGTACGTGGTCCCGTATGCAGTAGCTGAGTGCCCTCGTGCAAAATTAGGCCAGTTTTGCTATATTTATTTCATTCATTCACATGTACTCAACCGTTTTGGTTTAACTTTCGCTGGTATAAAAAGGAGACTGGGGTGTCCATATTTTGTGGAAAAATTAAATGTATATTTCCTCATTTATCATGTTTGTAGAGATATTAGGGTTTTAGTGGGCAATGTACGTGCATAGTTCAAATTCTAAATTAAAATTTTAAAATTTGAGGCTCCAATGGCTCCAAGGTACAGCATCTGACTGTAAACACGATTGATGTGGGTTCAATCTTACCTCGGTAATGAATAATTATTTTCATTTCCCGCTCTGGTAGACGTACCACCGCGTTGGGCTTTCCACCATTCAAGACAATGTCTCGAAAATGAAACGATTTATAAAGAGTATCTTAATATAGCGTGAAGTTAAGAAAATAAACAAATCTAAGACATATATTGTTACAAGATTCAACTCGTGTATACGTAATTATATATATACAATTGTAAACATTCACCAGCTTAGGGTGGGAACCCAAAGTGAAAACAATGCGATACGTACTTAATTATAATTTTTAACAAAAACAAAAACCGACTTCTAACAAGGAACTAAAAAGTGAAAAATAATTTTACAAAGATTTTATAATTTTGAAGTCGGTGCCAAGTAAAACAAACAGGCTTAGTAATTAGATATTGTAAGGGTGTTGTAGCATTAGTTTGACACCGACTTCAAAATTATAAAATCTTTGTAAAATTATTTTTCACTTTTTAGTTCCTTGTTAGAAGTCGGTTTTTGTTTTTGTTAAAAATTAATTTATTTTACGATTTTTAGTGATGGGTAGATCTTAAAATGATGCTTCTTAAACGAGTGGTGATGGTGGTGGTAGTGGTTGTCAACGAGTGGTTGTGGTTGTCCTATGTAAAACTTTATTTAATTAGGTATTATTTTTGTGCAAAGTTACATTTTGGTATATTGACAAGAACATACATAAAAAGTATTCGGGCGAATTGAGAATCTCCCTTTTTTGAAGTTGGTTGAAAATGAGAACATCCTCTTTTTTGAAGTTGGTTGAAAAGAAATGCAACGATCAGGAATCTCACCTCTGACATCAATTTAAAAAGTTTTTGCTTGTAACTATTACAGTATAATCAATTTTTTACCAAAAAAAACAAACTTTCTAAATTTTCACCGGATTCCATAATCGGAACCTAACCAAACTTTCACCAAATTATCCTTGAAGTGTATCCTTTCAAATAAAAAAAGAATCATCAAAATCGGTTGGCGAGACATTGAGTTATTCGTCTATTTGTCGCGCACATACCTAATACAAATTTAAGACTTATGTGATTTTCTCATAGATACCATTGTCAGACATAAACCAAAAAAAAATGGGACCATTCGGGAAGCTTCACCTTTCAAACAAAAAAAAAATTTTCAAAATCGGTTCACCCAGTCAAAAGTTATGAGGTAACAAACATAAAAAAAAAAAAAAAAAAAAAATACAGTCGAATTGATAACCTCCTTTTCTTACAGAAGTCGGTTAAAAAATAACAAATCATTATAATTGTAACAATATTACAACTATTTACTACTAACTTCCGCCTGCGGCTCCGCCCATGTAATTTAATGTAAATAATCTAAATTTTGTCTAAATTATTAACGTTATATAATATAGCATATACCCATCCTCCATAAGTGGGCTCTCCCATACAAAAGGATTTTTTTGTATTCGAACCAGTAGTTTCTGATATTAGCGCTAATAATTAAATAAACTCTTCATATTTATAATTTTTAGAATAGATTCTATACATTCATTAGGTAATAAAACTAATTGTGTTTTCCTTGGAAATTTAATCAAAATCACAAGTTTAACCTAATTTTATTGACCAAATACCTACCTTTAAATACAATTCGCCTATAACGTTCTTAAAAAATGGTCTTTCCCTAACAAAATAGTTTTTTATTCGATAAAAAACCATTAGCCAGTAGTATACCAGTAGCTTCTGAGATAAGCGCCATAACTTAAACAAACTCTTCAGGTTTAAAATATAAGTATAGATTGTGTAAAATCAGATTTCTTTGAAATTCACATGAAATAACCAAATATGACAATGCTAAAATGATTGAAGTGCTTGATACACTGAGAACTCGTTATTAACGTAGTATTATGCAAAGAATCATCTTGAAATAAATTTTCGTGGCTGAACAACGTTGGGATTACTTCGTCAGCTCCGGTTGGATTTCTTTCTGTGTTTTATTGCGTTCCAGTTTGGGTACTACGGATTTATATTTAAATTATTCTATCTCGGCCACTGCTGCCTCTTGAGATTTGTTGAGCAGAGGCTTTGTGGTCGGACTTTTGTATGACTGTGTCGGGATTAGAATGGTTGGTGTTAAGTGGTGTGTGTAGTTTGTTGGTTGAATGTGGTATGGTGGTGGTGGTGGTCAATTTTTGGTAAATAAAAGTGAAGTAAAGTGAGTTGTGGCATAGCGACACAAGTGCGTTGTGGATTAGAATCTCACTGGGAATGAAATATTTAGTATTTTCATTTCTTTGCTCTGGTAACGAGGCAAAGAGTTCCACCACTCAACACGCAATGCGTCAAGAATTTTGCGGAACGTCTTAGTGAAACTTACTTGAACGGGAACGAAGTGTCTTAATTTAGAACGTAGCCTTAACCTTAACCGGCGCATTAGGTTACCAAGTTTCCTTTGCCTACCTTGTTATGTGCATGATACAGGCTGAAGCGGTATAATTGTTTTCGAGACATTATATGTGATAAATAGCAAACTAGTGCTAGCATGTTGAATCAGTCGCATCCTCACTATAATCGGTATTTATACAGTTTTACGTTTTTTTCCACACATCTGTACCATGAAAAAGACAAAACCTGGTACATCAAGACTAGCACTTTTCGAGTTACGGAACCCAACACCTCAGAACGCGCATCAAGGTGGAAATCGATCCCAAACCTTCACATTTGTAGTCAAACGTTACCCCACTGCGTCGCGACGGTCTCAAAACACATTTTCCATACATATTTTTTCCTCCCCCCCTCCCTTCCACCGCCGTAAAAACTTTATGAACAGAGTAACGGTCGTTATAATTTTTGTTGGTACTTAATATAATCCGAAATCAATGGGCAATCCGTTCAGATACGATATCGGTATAATCCTGTTGAAGTGAAAAGCCCCGTCCCCTGGCCGGGCGCCAGGGAGCTCCTGTACAACTCAATTAGCAAAATAATATGCTTCTACTATAATATTTTGACAAATAAATATAGACTCTATTTCTAGAGCAATTGTTCTGATTTTTCATCGAAGCAATTATTCGTTTTCCAAGATTATACCTCGTACTCCAATTATTTGTAAGGTATTTATAGGTAATTGCTTTTGTATTTTTCATTTAATTATTTCGTAATGGTCTTTTGTTTTTTTTTTTTTTGTGGAAAATATATATTTTGTTATAAAACAAAACAAAACAGATTGTGTTTAATATTTTAATTTCCTCGTTCTGGTAACGAGGCAAAGCGTAGGCGTAGAGTTTCGCGATTCAACTCGCAATGCCTCCAGTATTCGGCGGAAAGTGGGTAATCAAAGCGTGTAAATAGGAACGGAGTATCTTAACACTACGTTTCCAGGTTCCCTCTGCTTACCCTGCTATGTGCTATGCTATGCGTGCTAAAAAATAAAAGTCTCCACTAACTAAATGATTGACAGATAGGTTAGGTTAGTCGGGGAGCACTAAGAAAGTATTTCCCGAAATACCTACGGGAACGGTTTTTTTTTTAAATATCTTCTCGCGTCTATCGTTCTCGCTTATAATTTAATATGAATATGTTTCACTAAAAAATCAAAGTTTTTCTACCATATTCATAAAATTAGCAATTAGAGTTCAAGTGCTTATTTTTACCTCTCTAATCCAGTATTGGCCTCCCGCCAGTAGCTACAGTTACGTTTGCGGTGAATCAATGCTCTTTTTGTAGGAGAATTGGCGCAATTAAGTGACTATTGTAATTTAGAGTATGGATTTCTAGTTAGTATTTTAGGTGGAATATTATGTTTGTACTTACATGTAATATATATAGGGTACGCTATGAAAGGAAAAACGTGCAAAACGTGTACAGATTGAAAATAAAATATATTTTTTAAAACCTTTTTAAAGAGAAAGTTACTATAATTTTTTTATAGTATATTGTATTTTACAAACCTTTCATTTGTTTCCATATTAGGTGGGTTGTTACAAAATATACAGGGTGGAATTGTCAGCGCCACTTTAAATTAAACCACAGTTTTAACTACTCTATAAAAGCCTAATATAATTCGGAAAAAAAATAATTCTCAAAAATGAAAAAGTTTTTTTTTCAAACAAAATAAATAATAAAATTATCGTTTTAAAATAAAACGCCATTTGTAAAGTATAACATAGGCACGCACACACTTACCTGTCAAAGCGGCAACGTCGCATACGTATGTGTGCGTGACACGAAATACAGGTATGGATAAAAATCGTGAAATGAAAAAAAAATCCTACGTCCAAACCGTTGAGGTACCTTGATTATTTTTTTTAGCTCTGGGTTTGAAATATTTTACCCTATATGCAGTTTCAGTAAAAGAAGCGCTGCCTCTTCCACCCTGTATAACCCGCCATCTTGTTACGTTATTTACATTAAAATACTAAGGAATCTTTAAAAAAAACCTTAGGTCATTTTTATACAGGCTGTTCAATTATCATTTTTTAACATTCATTCTGTATCCTGCATTTAGCAGTGTACGCAAAGTTAAAGGTCTTTCATTTTGTCTTGTTACGAGAGCCACAATATTGTTATATTTTTTTAAATTAATAATTTATTGATTAAAATATAAAGAGATTTTTTTTTATTTTATTACTTTAAAAAATCGATACACGGTCAACAAGCGCCATAAACGAGTTACTGTTATATTAAAAGGTGTGCAATAACTTTCCCTTTTTACGTCCTCATTGTTTTTAATGGGCGTTGTAAAAATTACGATCACATTTCTGGTGTATCTCTGGAATGTTTATAAGTCATTCAGCCTTTACTCTCTGGAAAATGGTTGGAAAAATTAATGTAATACCCCAAATTACTGTAGATTGTGATAAGATAGCTGTGTATATACAGTTTTATTACCAGATTCATGTTTTACCCGCATTGTGGGGTAATCAGAGAGTGCCAAGACTATTTGAAATAGAAATATTAAATATCCGCTTACGGCGGAATTCAACACCGTACGTTGATTTGCTGGAGTGGGAATGTTTAAATAAAAAAATCCTCAAATGAGGATCAAATTGACAACCACCGTTTCTATTAAATAAAGCAACTAAATTAAAAAATAGTCAAGCCTAGGTATATACAATATGTATGTAGCTTGAACTAGACTACGACCCAGCGATACAGTCCGTAGTAAACTATTTAGCAACAATAGTTTCAATGTAATTTTCCCTGGAACTGAATGAAACGAGTTATGAAAAGCCAACCCCCTGATGGGGTAAAAGGGGTCACGATTCAAGTCCCCTCCGAATGGGGGAATACTGAACTTTCATAAACGCATTCCAGTTTAATGTAGAGTATTGTTTTTTTTGTTCACCTGTACCCCTTTGTGGGTTACATACAGTGAGCGCAATCTCTTTAAACGATTTCTAAATGTATTGAGTGATATACAGCTTCACGTTGTATCCCAGCAAATATAACAGAGTAGGCATAGGGAACCCGGGAACCTAGTGTAAGATACTCCGTCCCCATTAAGACGCTTCCATTCCCCATTTTGCGCTGAATTCTGGGGGCGTTCAGTGATGAAACTCAATGCTGCGTTTGCATCGTTACCAGATCGAGGAAATGAAAATATACAATATTTAATTTTCAGGAGTGGAAATCAAACCCACAGCCTGTCGCGTTGAGTCACACGCTTGTGCCTCTGTGTCCTGATTTAATAGAAACAATTTATTATTACTTTTTTGTCGCTGTTAAAATAAATGTTGTCTTGTGTTTTACAACATAAATTAAACTTCGAGACCGCGGTGGCGCCACCTCTGATTGTGTACACGACGTTTGTGGGATCGATCCCCACTCGAGGGAATGAATAATTTTCATTTCTTCGTTCTGGTAACAAGAACTGAAAGGAAGTTATTTCCTCTTAACGTTTAGCTAAAAAAATGGTCGAAAACAAGAGTCAACTCGTCACTTTTCGTCCATTGAAATATATTCTATTAGCTAAATATTAAGAATAAGGGCATTGTCACATCTTACGGTAAACGCGAAAGTTGTAGGTTGGATCCGTCTGTGGGGTGGGATTCTATTGAATTAATTTCAACTTACCACTTTAGTAAAAAAGAGTGGCTAAAAGTAGAAAGCTGAGTGTCTTGACACTATATTCCTAAATTAAATTCCTATATGAGTGTTAAAATAAATCGTAAATCTCTACAATAACGCCTTTTTGTGCATATAAAAAAAATAATTCACGTGTAAATTCGATACAATCCGCTAGTTTGAGAACCTTCCTTACTTGACCCAAAAAGTATAAAATGAACGTAACAGACGCTGTTATACCGGCGCGGAGTAACAAAGGTACACATTAAAACTCACTGCATCTGAATGCCGGATCAAAATTAATTCGAAACTCATTTGGTCTTTAATTATTTTCTGAGGAACTTTCGCTAAGTAAATAATTTGATGCTATTGTGTGGATGTGACTGACTGTGATGCTTGAGGATACGAATTTTAGGACATTTCATATAATATTTGTATGTATAAATGACTCTGTGACCGTTATGGCTCATTGGTCCAGGATCTGGCACAGATATATTACATTTATATTTTCATTTTTTCTTGGCGGAAAGTGGGGAACGGAGTCTCTTAACATTAGGTTCCCTCTGCCCACCTTCCTGTTTGTGGGATACAGTGTGAAGCTGATTTGATTTGATTTGGACCAGGATCTGGCAGTGAGGAAGAATTATTATATTTGTTTTATTATATTTTATTTTTGAGTTCCGCTACTTAATAAGCAATATTTCAATAGTTAAGAGAAAAATAGGTGAAAGTGTCTTAGTACAAGGTTCCCTCTGCTTGACCTGCTATATGCGGGATACGCCGTGGCTATGGACATAATATTTAGTTTTTGGATTTTGTGTCATCAATTTGGATTGAACTCTTCTTGCCCAATAATATAATATGTAAATAGATAAGAAGGGAAGAATTAAATATATGCCTATTTTTCTGTCCTTCATCTTCACGCTTTATAAACTAGTGTGAAAACACTCCATTTATCATCTGCCTTTCACTCGAATTTGAGACATTACACATTTTAAAATGTTCTTTACGTTACTTGATGCGGGAGATTCGCGATATTAATATGTAATCTTATTTGAAAGTTTCCAGCTCTGTACTGGGCCTCGCCATCTTAAACTTCCTAACGAGGTCTGGGCAGTACGGTAAACAGTTTTTAATTATTAATTAACAAAATTTAACCAAGTTTTAATTAGTTAATTTAATCGTTCAATTTTCGCTGTTGATTGCGGTTGCCAGTTTTAAAATTTCCACTTTAATATTTTATAATTTCGTTATGAATTGTAGGTTTTTACAAAAGTGTTTGGGATACGAATTATTATGTAGGTAATCGATATTTCGATATAATCTGAGAAACCATTAGTTTGATTTGAAGAAGAAAATGTGTTTCATAGTCCATTTATAGATTAAGGCTTTAGGCTATATCAAATATTTCTGCCAAGGCATCAATTAAATGTCACGCTCACACCCAACACCTATTGCTCAACTTTAAAATTATTATCAGTTGTTCTTTTAAAGATATCTTTTGAAAGCGTTCAAGTGGTCGCCCTCTCAAAGGAACGCGAACAGTGCCCGCGGCTAATAATCTCTTATGTTGGCTTGCCCCCTTTTCAGATAAAATGACACGCTAAGGATCTGAGAATCTATTTTGAGACATATTTTTGTCAACATGTGATTTTTTTTATGTATTGACATCATAAAATGATTTGTATGTTCGTGTATGTTATAATAAAAAAAGGGAAAATTGAAAATATGTACATTTTTTTACACCAAATGCCATTTTAACCGACTTCTATGAATAGAGGAGGTTATCAATTCGACTGTTTTTTTATTATTATTTTTTATGGTGGTGAACTGATTTTGATGATTTTTTTATTTGAAAGCTAGTGCTCTCCGTGTGGTCCCGTTTCTGATATCGTATCCATGACTCATTTGCGTTGAATTTCGTCACTTAACACGAACTTCTTCAAACTAGGTAGAAATTAGGGAAAGGAGTGTCTTAACACTACATCCATCTGTCTGAAATAATAATAATAAGGGAGCTTTTATTGCAACAAGTATGTATGTACTTGTATAAAACATAATAAATTAAGATCTAAATTACTAGGAATACTGTAAAATCAATTTAAAGTTATATAAAACATGCTCGTTATAAAGTTTCGCAAGTAATTGCTCGGTGGGATTGAGTTTGACGATGTATCTACAGTCTACATGTTGGTAGATTGATTGCTGTAATCATTATTGTGTTAAACAACTTCTGAATTATGTTGGGATGTCTTGTCTAACAAATTTCGTATTGTATGCCAATAAAATATAATAATTTCTTTGTTATTGTATGTATTTGATATTTAATTTTGTATGTTGTTAGTTTTTTTTTTATTATTTAGCGACGAGCCATTCTACACTCAATATATCGAAAATTGAGCTAAGTGTGAGGAACAGAGTGTCTTAGCACTTAGTGCCCTCTACTTATTTTATGATCTCGTTATCGAACACCATAATTGTACCCAAAATTGTGGAATATATAAATAATAAACATTTTCACCTCTAGAGTCCATATTAAACTAATAAGAAAGCTTATGCTCATGTATTTCAGAAAGAACTTAACGTCAAGACACTCTGTTCTCTACCTTCCACCAAATTCGCCAGAAGGTGGGGAACTGAAACGCCTTAATGGCAACAGAGTGTCTGAACTCCAAGATTCCACATTCCTTCTGCCTAACTAAGAAACAAAAAAAAATATTTTCCCTGATTGGATACAAATCTAAAAATATTTCATGTATAGTTCAGCCAATAATGAAGGTGACAACCAATATTCAAAAGAAGACCACAAATTTCACCCACAGGCATAGTCCACATTAAACTCATCCACCCACTAACTAGCAAGTCCTATCATTATGCTCATGTCTTTCAGGAGTCGTGTATCGGACGTGCGGTTCACGTAATGTATTTTGGCTGAACGCCAGTCTCGCTGTCCTAGTCTCCACTTCGATTTGCTATACGATTCAACGAGTCCATTTGGTTGGATATTGGTTTCGGAGACGTGATTAAAGTTGCTTCCAGCAGTAATAGATTGTGTTCTGATCTAAAATTAAGCGGGCTTTTGTTTGGGCTATTGTTAAATTGTAAGATTCTAACAGCCTCGCCTTGGGCTTAATGATCTACATATGTTGTTATACGTATAATACTGCGAATCTCAATATTATCTATGTACATATATTCCAAAGTTTGGAAGCAAGACCTTAATTAACCATTCAGAACTGTTCTATAATCAAAGTTTTGCAGGAGTATATCATCGGTTATGTTAACGTAAACGTCATAGAACTACTACATATTTCCTTTGATTTTAATGATGACTTGGAGACTTCACGTTGTAACCTGCATACAGCGTATGAAAAAAGAACTTAGCGTTAGGACACTATGTTTTCCGCTCACCGCCCTACTTTTTATGTTGAGTAACGGAACTCAACACCTCGCCTTGTCTTGTTGCCAGGGCTACGAAAAAAATCATCTCCGACTGGAAATAGGTTCCACAACTAAAAACAACTATGGTTGTAGGTTAAATCACTCGATAGAAAGGCATGAAAATAATCTATATTGTCATTCAACGATAGAAACTAGTCCTCATTTTAACGACTACTTTAAGTCTAACCAAAAGTACTTATACATGTTTAAATATATTTTCATAAATATGAATTATAATAATAATTAAAAAAATAAATTTCACAAACATTATATAAAACTTATTTCTAATTAAAACTGAAAAATATGTTCGCACCAAATTAAAACTACCATTTAACCACCATTGAACCGAGTTATGGTCCATTTATAATTAAATTTAATTAAAATTTGTTTACACAAAGTATTTTATAGGCGTTTGAAAAATGTATTCAGTTGATTTCCCAGAGCGCGCGTTATAGTAACAATCTTGTTACCTGCAAGACGTTAGTTAGAACAATGGGTTCACTACCAACAAATTGCTGTGGAGCAATTTTGATGCTTTGAATATTTATGAAAAATTTGAATATCGAAATTTTAGATGGCAACACCGTCAGGTAGTTTTAATTTGAAAATTTTATGGGTCACATCACTAATTATAACAGACAGATATGCAAATAGCTTATTTTGTGAATTTATTGCGATAAGCTTTCTTTTATCTGTGCTTATATATTTGTATTATAAAGCTGAAGAATTTGTTTGGTTAATCACGCTTATCTCAGCAACTATTGGTACGAAATGAAAAAATATTTTTGTTGTATATTTCATTTACCGTGGAAGATTATATGGTATACTAATTATATTACGTCAGTCGTCTTGATGTTACTCAACGTACAGTCAGAGTTACTGCGGATACCTGTGAGCTTGAAAGCGATCTTGAGATACCATTTTCATATTATGAAAATGACATCTCAAAATCGATCTCAGAGTTGAGAGCGGTTTATAAGTACGCATCTCATGTGTCATACACAACTCTTGGTAGACAAAGAGTAGTTTAAATATAAATAATCGTTGAATTACTGCCATGTTTAGTCATTCAAACTGCATAGTGAGTGTCAAAGCACTTTGAAGTCATAATTTTCATTGTCAAAGCAAAATAGTTAAAAAATAGGAAAAAAAAACAAAAAAAACCGTAAAACAAAGTCTCATTTACGACTTACATAAAAAATAAAATAGCTTTTATTATGTTAGTCAGTTCTAAAAATACCTTGATTCATTCCAGAGCAAGTACAGTGTGGCGCACAGTGTGCGCTCTACTGCACAGTGTAAACGTATACAGCCGGAAGTACTTTCAACTTACATGTTGTTGCCTGGTGTACCCGAGGCTTTACTTAGTGATTTCCCATGTGTTCTGGCGATAGCCGAGTGGATCACGAATTTTTATCATCCACTTATATTACTGTTTCAACGTCGTGATAAATTAAAATTTTATTTTTAGTGACCTATTTTTGGTGAATGTTATTTGTTTACAAAAAAATATGTAATTTATATCATATAAATAAAAAATAATAGTTTTTGACATAGTATAGTGTAAACGCGATGTTTGTGGGTTCGAAATTCAAATATTTTTTTATCAGCTTCACGCTGTATCTCGCACAGCAATATAGGGCAGCGGGAACATGGGCAACCACTTTCTTCCAAATTCTTGAAGCATTGCGTATTGAGTGGCGGAATTCAACGCCGCACTATGCCTTTTAACCAGAGCGAAGAAATTAAAATATGAAATGTTTCATTTCCTCAAGTGGGTATCAAATCCACAAACTGTCAGGTACGAATAGGTTCCCAATTCATTCCTCTTGAACTTTATTGCACTTTTAAATGTAATAAATAAAATAAATTATTATCATCATCTTACTACTTCTTGATAATTCTTGTATACCCCGCTGTGCTGGGAATAGCGTGTCCACGACCAGCTCATATGAACATTTAACTGTGTAATGTTCAATTACTTAACTTAAATGTCCCCTAACCTCAGTTTTAACTATAGTTTATTTTGTATATGTATGTATGAGGGTATATTAACCGATGCATTAGTCGACCGCATCTAGTTAAATTTAACTTTGTCTACTATTAAGCTTGGTTATAGCATTTTGTACTAACGTTCTTAGTAATAGTTTTACAAGCGTTCCTATTCTTAGTTAAATTAAGAGATAAACTATACATACTAGTATATATAGAATGGATGTGCTTGCGACTTCGTATACGTAGGCTTTACTGTCGACTGTTGTTTGTAAATGCCTAGAAGCATTCAATCATCAAGCAAGCAAACAATGATGAAGTTATGCAATTTCTTTTAAAAGTGCCTCATAAAACTTATTAGATTGATATTTTTTAATAATAAATATGTATTGGTGGTCTTTGTAGGCTTTGTAAGACTTGGGACTTGGACAGCGGAGAAATGAATTATTTTAATATTCTTCTGCTCTGGCAAGAAGACAAAAACAGACGGAGAGTTCGGTCCCGCAACACACAGTCTCCAAAATTGGGCAGTGGGTGGAGAACGGAGTGTCTTATCCCTAGGTTCAATTTATCTACCTTGCTATACGAGATACAGTTGCTAAGCTGCTTTTTGATCAAATTGAATATTTTCCCACCATATCTATTTAACATAAAATATTTATTTTCATCACAACACGAAGATGCTTTCTATTTTTACTGACACACAGTACGTGTACAATAGCATTGTTATGAGATGTATAGAATGATATGCAAATAGACGACTTCCACCTTTTATCCGGTTTTGAAGAATTTACATACTCAAGCATTTTTTAAAAACAACGGTAGATTTTTTAGCATTTCGCTATTTTTACAGCTTTTCGTTGGTACTCATATTTACATTCTACTTTGCTAATGAATCAAGTTTGGAATATACTGGTGTGCTGGAAATTTGAGGAGTTTTCATTATTTTATTCAATATTACATATTTTTAGCGTCAGCATTTACGCTGTCTTGCAAATAGCAGGGTTAGGCAGAGTGAACCTAGTTTTAAGATACTCCGTTGCCACGCTCCACCTAAATTTCAAGACATTACGTGGAATTCAGCGTCGCGCTTTTTCTTGTTACAAGAGCGAGAAAATGAAAATATATTATTTCCTCCAATGAAAATCGAAGGGTATATAGAGAGAAACCACCTTCCTCCTAATTAGGAACCATTACGTATTGAAGAGCAGAGCTGAACTCCTCACTTAATGTTCACCAAAGCGAGATAATGAAAATAAGAGAATTATGTTCATCCCCCCAAATGGAGATCAAGCCCATAGCCATCGTGTTTACAGTCACATATACCATAATTTCCCCAAATATAAACCCACACCCACCTCACCACTAAATCTCCGTCACAGTATAACGTCACACGTGGCTACGTCAACGTCACGTCAGGCGGCCCATTGATTCGATAGCCAACATTCTATACCTCAAATCTGTTCGCACTGTGACCTACTTAGCGCAAGTCAACCCCCGCACAATGGCCGCGTTGCATAGCATCGTTGTGTGCTTACCCAACATTAATTAGCGCGGGTTCGTCACAAAAGATTGCAGATGGAATGGAATGGAATGGAAAAAAATGCAATTTTGTAGCTAGCTAGGAATACCTACTATTTTCCGAATATATTTGCTGTGGAATTCGTGATAATGATTCATTTAATGATTCTTTAATGGGATGCTTGAATGATTTGATGATGAATAGAAAAGTGAGGTGAGGTTGCTTCCGGTTCAGGTTAGACTGGAACCTAGTTTAAAATACTTCGTTTCACATGCACCATCTAATTTCCAAGACTCGCTACTTTGTCGTACATAGTGCAGAAATAAAAATAATCCTAATATGAATAAAAGAAGAGAATTGAGACCGTCTTGGCGCAGTGCAGTGGTGCGAATGTGAACGCGAAGGTTGTAGGTTCGATTCTGCACCGATGGAATAAAATATTTAATATTTTCATATCTTAATTCTGGTGACGAGGTAAACCGCGGCGTTGAGTTGGCGGTATACCCTGCTGCGTGCGAAGTACAGCGTGAAACTAAAAAAAAAACAAATAAAAAACCCTCGACTACCACTACATAACACATTGTACCACATAGCAAATTAATGGCTCAATAAAAATAATACCCAAACAATCTTACAGGAACACCAACAAATAATAAGTAAGACTAATGATATGTCCAAATGACTAGTCTATTACGGTATACTGCCTCATATAACGTACGAGTACTGTCTAACAGTCCATTACTTGCAGGGGTACGATTATTTGCTAATCTTGCTTTGTTTGTAGTGGGAACATGACAGGTTACGGTGGGTTAGGTGCGGGTTCAAATATTTAATTGTTACATAAGTTAAATGTGATGATACTAAATAGTTTAAATAATAGAGAAAAATAAAGTAATACTAATATTTTTTTAAATATTTTAGGAAATATGTTCGCGGCGTTAAGTTACTAACTTAAATTATCGAAAATACTGGGTAGTATTTTAATAAACATACATATATAAATACATAACTAAACTACTTGCTACTATGAAATATATAGAGCACTGGCTGTGGGTTCAATCCCCACATATGAAAATGAAATATTTAATAAATTTATATTTTCATTTCTGGACTCTCGTGTCGAGGTAAAACGCACCGCGTTGAGTTCCGCCACTTAACGCAATTCGGCGGAAAATGGAGAGCGGAGTGCCTTAACACCAGATCACCTCTGCCTACCCTTCTGTGTGGGATACAGTGTGAAAATTATTTTTTACAAAAGTACGGTACATATCTTGGGAGTGTTGTCCAATTCGACGAAATTACTCGACCCTAAGAAATGAGCCTTGAATACCGTGCAATTGTGATTATCCCGGACTCTCGGAAATCCTTACAGAATTGATGGAACGTCATAACGATTAAGCAACTGAGGTATTCCATTAATTATACTCACCATTTTGATATATTATATCTGTTATCGAAACTGTTTTTAATATATATATTGGTTATAGAGCATGTAATAGAATCTTATTACTAGTTGGCCTAAATTAAAAAGAAATAAATATATTTATTCCAGAAAACCTTCTAATACAATTCTTATTACACGAACAATTTATTTTGTAAAAAAAACTCAACACTTGCAAACAATTCGTCTTTTAGAGATTTATACTAGAATTTTATCTTTATTCCAGTAAATTTAGGTGCTGAACTGACAAAAATCCTAAACATCTTAATGTTTTCCTAGCGTAGATACATAGACCTGCTGTTGGCAGCTTTATTTGCTGACTATAAGTTACCGCCTGCTGTGAAGAAAAATAAATTTTCCCTACTAAAGTCGATTTGATCGAAGTTTTTAAAGGCATTTTGTTAACTGTGACTATTAAAACTTTTTTGGAAATATAATGATATGTTTTTTTAATCACATTTTAAAAAGAATATATTTTAAAAATATTTTTTCTATTCTACAGACCAAGTCACCAATAATGTCAAAATAAATAAAATAAAATAAAACAAACAACCAAAACCACCATATCAAATTAGCATCAATACATCTGCATTCTAAACTAAAAGTTTAAAATAACCTAGCACATGCTAACTGCCATTATTACGTTCAAGATCCGTCACCAGAATTCCAAAGACTGTAATTTTCACATCAAACTATGATAATACATTATGATTTGAACAACTCTATTACATTTAGCTATTGAATAATAAACGTCGAGCCAGCGGCAAGACGTGATCCACCCAACCAACTACGTGAGGAGCTTCCACAATCAACAGTTTAGAGAAATAATGCATCTTCATCATTTAGAACTAACAAAATTGCACTTTATCACCATCAGCTAAGCTCTATTCCGATGAAAATATGGTCCTAGATCATCCGTTTTAACTTGAAACTTTTTAAAGTTGAGGTTTCCCCAATTTTCTGGGCAATTCTCCCGGTCAGGATGCCCATTGTCACCGTGAAATGTGTGCTGGATTGTCAAATAGGCTGGGTAATTTATGATCTGGGGAACTTCGTCCCCGTGTGCGTTCAATGGAATGGAATGCAATCGCTGTGTTTTCAAACTTAAATTAAAAACCATAAACTTTTGTCGATATCATCTTCATGAGCTTTTCGAGATGAGGAGTTTTAATGAATAAATTAGATAGCATCTTAGGGAAGTTTCATATTAAATGAGTTTATTAATAAAGATTAGATTAGAGGCCGTCGTGTCGCAGATGCATCAACGAGTAAGTGGGTTCGACTGCCACTCGCGGGGATGTATTATATTAATTTATTAGCTCTGACAATAAGACAAAGCGCGGCGTTGAGTCCCGCCACTCAACATTTATTGTCTCAAAATTAATGAAGATTAGTACTATACACAATACATGGGCATATATATCACGGATAGAAGACTCATTAAAAAAAATATCTAATTATCTAAATGGTTTCCATCTGAAAGATAAAATAGTAAAGCAATTTCTGTTGATAATCTTTTTCACTCCATATAAAGTAACAATTTAAAATATCTCGTATCAACGAAATTGACCAAACGTCTCGAACATTGTAAGTAAATATTTGGATAAGTAATGGCCGTTTCCGATGTAAAGGAAAATAACATAACAAATAACGTGGGTGTGTTGTCTTCACTTTATTTAATACGAGGTACGAACGAAACATTCAGTTTTTCCTTTTACGTTTTTTTTTTTTTCAATTTTTATTTTTGATATAATATTTTACTTTTTTTTGCATCTTCAACAGCACGAGTATTTTTTTTAATATCTAATTTTCCTTTCTTCTAATTGGGATTGAACCTGTGCTATACAAACAATTGCAACCTAAAAGTATTAACTTCTTTTACCAAATCGATGATCGCATCCCCTAAAGTAAATTAAGACCACTTGGAAGGCACGTTAGAACAATTTACTGTTTTCGAGTAAATTCCGTTTAGTCCAGTCTATATTCTATAGGTTCTAAGTGTTCTCGCCTACTAAGAACTCTGCTCTGAGTAGGAAATTGGGTCACGTTGAATGCAAGTATATGTTGTACTTGTATAATATTTGAAGGAATTTATTATAACAAAAATGCTAGTTGTGGGGAAAGGAATGGAACTGGGATCAGATTGTCTTAATAGTCCCAGGATCCCGCTGCCTACCGTGCTAAGCGCGGGATACAGCGTGAATACTATTAATATAGGTAAATAGTCGTCGCTCGTCTTTGAATTTGGATAAATCCTCCCTTAGCAGCATTAGCACGCATAATGATATTCTAGATTGTAGGTAGGTAATTTCAATTATCTATGTCCAGTAGTTTCGTCTATGTGTAAATCTTAGAATTAATATATTAAGTGCCTAATTTCGAAATTTGAAACCTGTTACCATAGCGAAGAAATGGAAATATTTCATCCCCCAAGTTGCAATCGAACCCACAACCTTCGCGTTTACACGCTGTGCCACTGCACAATGACACAAAAACTCAGGATCATATTGCTTCAAACATCTAAAAGAATAAGTTACTTAATTTATCAATAGAATAAATAGAACGATTTTAAAACCTATTGTGCCAAGAAAAATAAATGGGGGCAATCTCGATTAAGTAAGAGCTCGGCACTTACATCTTAAATTGCATCGCCGCTCTGATACAAGGCATTAGGTATAAGACAATTTGAAACGTGTCAGAAATTTTAGATAAATTGCGTGAAAGATAAATTGAGGCTGTCGTAGTTCGGTTGTGGTGGTGGTTGTGGGTTCGATTCCTATTTGGGAGAATGAAGTATTTAATATTTTCATTTTTCTTCGTTCTGGTAACGAGGTATCGTTAAGTTCCGCCAGAGTAGTATTTTCCAAAGTGAGGAATGGAAGTGTAGTTTTGATAGAAATACTAAAATCTATGATCTAATAGAAATAGTTCATAGATTTTATCAATTAGTTAACAGATATCCAATATACTTAAAATGAGAAGAAATTAGAAGTGATCAATTTACGAGGCACTGTGTGTTAAGTAGCGTCAATTAGCCTAGCCTACACTTCGACAGCCTCTACTTTGCCTCTTACCAAACCGAAAAAATAAAAAATTACTTATTCCCCCCAAATAGAACCCACTACCGTTACATTGACATTTTCCCATTGCGCCACGGCGGACTTAAAAGTAATAGTTAACTAAAATATAATAGTTTTGTAAATAAAATACCAAAACGTAAGACACGAGTTTAAATAAACTTTTAAACTGAATTTGTAACATGAGAGAAATTTGCTGTGAACGCGGAATATATTCAAAAATATAAATCCTCACCGTTTTCCCTACACCAATACTTTTTAAGTTTAAGTCTGAGAAAGTTTAAAGTTGAATTTTATTACGTTTAACATAAATACAACGATATTTGTGTTTAGTAAGTGTCTGGTTATAAATGTGATGGTACTGAATTCAATTCCTTTGAAGGATTTTTGACATTTTTATTTCGATTCTTGTAGCTTTATGCTATCACACATTACAGTGTAAAGAGAGGTAAGCCGGTGTCAAGACACTCCGTCAATCACTTTAACACAACGCTTTCTCTTTTTACCCAAGCAGGAAATAAAAATAATGGTTTCCTCCAAGTGAGAATCGAACCTAAAATCATTGAGCTTACAGCGCAGATGATCCTTACTGTGGAATTAAATTTTACAAACTGAAACTTAAAAAAAACCTTCGAATCATGTCACAATTTTGCAGGATGCAATTGCAAGCATGCAATCCATCTATAGCTCCGCGAATTTTCAACCACAATCAGTTCAGTAGTACGTTACGTGAATAGAAAACGATTCTGTTAGTGTACGTCGAATAAAATTTTCGTTTTAAATTACCGACGCTTTTGCTTGCAAGCTTTTTAAGCTTCTAAATATTGTTTCACGATTATAGTTAAGCTTAATATTCTCTTTATAACTATAGATTGGGGAAAGGGAATTAAAATATTAAATATTTTTATTTTTTCGCTCTGGTACAAAGGTAAAGTTCGTCGTTGAGTTCCACCACTCAACATGCAATTTTTTTTATATTTTGCCTGATGTGCGCAACCATAAGTTCATTTGTTGCTATTTTTATAAGTTGAGGAAAAAAAAGATCTTTAATTTAATATTTCTAATGTTGTATTTGATTAGTATTAAATTTAAAAAAATAAAAATATTAATAGTTTAAAGCTAAAATATATATTTTTTATTCCATAAAAAAATAATACGATAAAGACAGGTTAACACTAGAAGCGCCCCCGTCCCATTTTTGTCCCAAACGCAAGTTTGATTGTATATAACTTTTTTATTTGTTAATGTATGTAGATGAAACTTTTTGACTATTACCAATTTTACACCTTTATTTAGTTAAAAATATAAATAATTTTATAGCAGTCATACTTTTTGAAAAAAAAATAGATTTACCTAGAACTGCCGCTGGGTCATTTTTGTCCCGCCATTATTATTTTGTTATTTGAGGGTATAATTTGACATATTTTCATGCCTTGGAGACGAGGTGGAGGTGAAAGGGCGATGCGGGGGCGGAAAAAAATTAAATAGTAGGTTTAGCAGTCAATGCCTAAGTTTTTAGGGTTCCGTAGCTTTTAAGGAAAAAAAAAACCTTATAATATCATTTTATTGTCCATCCATCTGTCTGTGCCTTTATCTCAGGAATGCTTGGAGAAATCGAGTTGATATTCATATGAGTATATGAATATCAACTATATGATGATCTACAGTCCCTTAATTTCCTGAAAGAGCGCCCTTAAAAAAAGATATGACCATTTATATAGTAAAAAACGTGTATTTCGACACTATACAGGGAATCAAATTAATAAGGTACTTTCAGTTAACTTAGAATTATGAAATTTGGCAGCTAGCATCTACATGTAGTACTAGTACAGGAAAAAATCTGAAAACTATACATTTATGTATAAATCATAAAAAATAATAGCCTGAAAAGTGGGGTAAAATTGGTGTCAATACTAAATTTTGCCGCTAGTTCAAGTGAGGTATCAGATGAAAGGATGACTAAGCTAGTCTTGAATTTCAGAAAAAACACTCGATACCAAACGTGGACATTTGTAGGGTAGGTAGAGGGAACCTGGGAACCTAGTGCTATGCACTCCGCTGGCATTTTCCGCCAAATTCTGGAGGCATTACCACGCAATGTTCATCATCATCATCATCTGTGATGTATCACTGATGAAGAATATATTAATGCATTACTTGGCCTAATAATAATATTAACTAATTTCAATAACTTATAATTTTGTAAGAGTTATTCAGTTAGTTGTCACGACCTTAGAACGTATTTGAAATATTTGATTCTTTCTTTGTGTTTTGTTTCTTGGTACTTTTGTGTTTGTTAAATAATAAGAATTGATTATTAAAGATGGTCTACATACTTTACGATTTATTTTAATAATATTTTTTTTGTATTATACCAACAATCAACATAATAAGTAGAATGGGACAAATTTGTCACGGCGGCGGTTCTAGGGGGGTCTCAATCTTCGGCACTTCTAGTGTTAAACCCATGAATTTTTCAAATATAAGTGAGCAAAGCGAGAAGGTATCGTTTAGGCGATAGCGGCCTGGGGTTGCAATCTTGGCTAAATTGCAACCGCCTTTAGAGCCCGGCCTTTGCCTTATATTACTATCCACCTTACTATTAAGAGCGAGGTGTTCTCGAAAGGATAGGCAAGGCACGTTGTACAAATGGCAGCCAATTTGGTGCGATGGAAAATTTAGTTTGTTTGTTATTTGGTATTTGTACTGCTTTCACTATTTTTTTATATTTATAAATTTAGAAAATAATATGTAGTATAGTAAGACCTAAGAAGAGTAGTAGTATAGTAGTATGTAGTATAAGCGTGACGGTTTTGAGTTCGATTTCCACTTGAAGAATGGTTTTTTTCGCCCTGGTAACAAGACTAGAATGTCTATCAACAAGAATGTCTCGTCAAATGGACAGAAAGTAGGGAATGGAATGCCTTAATAATAGGTTCCCTTAAAATACCTAGCTACATGCGGAATACAGTGCGAACCTAAAATAATAAATTATATTGAAATAGGCTAGAACGAAGTAGCCTATATGGGATAAGATAATAAGATAGAACTGACTGCCCATAGGTAACCACGGTATACGTGACCGCCATACGAAATCCAACGAAGTTATTTTATATTGCTACAATAGACTTGTAAAAGTGTAAAGCTTTCGGACGCTGTTATATGAATACGGACAATGTAATTTAAGCTTTTATTTAACTTGCCATGTTAGTAGGTGAAATCTTGTAAGCTCAATTGGGACTACTTCTAATTCTTATCCTAATGTCTGATTGACCAGAAATTTTTATTACGACTTCAATTCTGATGATAATAACATATAATTAATAATGATAATGAGGTCGTCTTGGCGCAGCAATCTGGGGTAGAGGCAAACCGCGGTGTTGAATTCTGTCACTCAACACGCAGTGCCTCCTTCGGCGGAAAGTGAGGAATGGACTTTCTTAACACTAGGTTCCCTCTGCCTATCCTGCTCTGTGCGGGATACAGCAAGAAGAAGAAAAAATAACGTAATAAAATGCTGGTGTAGTAGTAAAAGTATTTTACAATTTTAAATGTTTCTATATAAGATTTTATGATTTAATGAATATTATTTACACATAAATTATTATGTATTGATTTATGAATATTTACAATAAGCCTCATTACATAAGACAAAATGCGATGTTAGGTTCCGTTATGCAACACATAAAATGACTGTATGTCCACAATGAAGATAGGATTCGCCGATAAAAACATTGTTTTAGAAAGTAAACTAAATATTTGAAATAATTAACGAATCAACGAGTAGCAAACCACTAGAAAATGAAGAAAGAAATTTTTAATTGCCACCGAGATGAAGACGCCGGGTCCAGTGAAGATAGCAGCAGCGTTTTCGTTTTAGAATTCCTACGCTTTACCGTTGCCAAGTTATTGGGCAAAGCGTTTGGATTCTAAAACGAAATAGCTTGCCTTTCTACAGTTGTATACCTCTAGGAAAGAAGAAGACGTCTTGGAGCGGATTGCTGGTATTGATGTAATATGGTAGATGTGTTATTTTTAAAGCTTTAGTTTCTGCCAATTTTTTTGATACATTCAGTGTTGAGTGGCGGGACTCAACACCGTGCATTCTGTTGTTACTAGGGCGAAGAAATAATAATATTAAATAATTTATTTCCCCGAGTGGGAATCGAATCTGCGATCGTTGACTCGCTGTGTCACTTTGCCACGAAACCTCATTCTCTTTTTCTGTCTCACAAATATAAAACCCGATTCATTTAAATGCATGAAGCCTTTTCGATTATTTTAAGTCGTTAGCTGCTTTTATTTCCCATTCCAATGACTATAACACACTTTCGTACTGTACAAGGGAATTGTATGAGATCAACCTTTGATTGAGTCGTTCAACCCAATGTGCGTAATGTAATGTCTACAGATGGAAATTTAATTTGATAAAAAATATTATTTTGTAACTCTTGTATTACTAAGTAACTGACAGGCTTCGCACAGACAAATTTACTGAACCTAGTTCGTAAGATACTCGGATCCTCGATTTGCACCGCCTGGCGCGTGTTGAGTGACGAAACTTAACGCCGTACCCGCTTGACGTGTTACCAGAGCGAAGAACAGTCGCGTCTACAGAAACACGCTATTGCCCCTGGCTCATTAAATTTAAATTCCATACAAGAAATACTTTTTTTTTTAGTATTAAGTCCAGCCTAATAAATATAATGTGTATTTCTTAAAATTAAATTAAATTAAATTAAGCTTGATGGTACCTTTTGTTTATCAATTCAACATTTAAAAACAAGCTTACTTTTCACATGTTAACATTTTCTCGGAATAGACACTAAGACAATCTAATAATAATTTTATTTATTAATTAATATATTTTTCTTTTTCTTTATAGCTCCACGCTGTATTATATATTTTATAACATAAAAAAAACAAAAAAATAATGTTCAAAATATTTTTTTTAATAGCAAGAAAAAATATAAAGAATTATTACACGCTCTAGCTAAGCGTATTTCATTGTATCGTTATGACGTCATACCCTACGTTATAAGTAGAGAGTCTTTATGGCCCCCGTTACGGCCATCCTAAGGATGCCACATAAAACTCATGGAATAACTGTTCACTTTTGTTTTACAGCTGGACCGTTAAAAATATTATTTTACACGCCATGTGTTTTAGTTGGATATATGATGTTTTAGGGTTCATATGTGCTTATGATGTTATGGAGGTAGAGGTTGCGAGTTCGATGTCCGCTGGGGGGAATGAGTTATTTTCACTTCTTCGCCGTCGACACGTCTCGAAAAAGGAGCAGAAAGTGGTACTATATGTGCGATTAAACTTTTTTTAGCTTTACACTGTATCTCGCAGATAGCAGGGAAGGCAAAAGGAACCAAAGAATCTAGTGCTAAGACACTCCTTCCCCCTTAAGATACTTCTGTTCCCCATGGGATACAATTTGATGTAAAAAAGAGTATGTATATGTATGACATTATTACATTTAATATACCAGCGAGCAAAGATACTGTAGATAGTAAATTTTACTTTGAGAATAGTATAAAATGCAAGGACCTTAACCTTGCGATAGAGTTATTGAATATGAATATTTTATTAGATAATGCAGTAAAGGCACTTTTAAAATAATTTCTTATTATTTTTGGAAAAAAAGTCAAAGAAACATTAGTGTACACGCTTTGTTCTAGATTTTGGCGGAAAGTGGGGAATGGAAGTGCCCTGAAGAGAAAAGAGTGACATAGGATCCCAGACAGACCCTAGGTTTCCAGGTTCGCTCGGCCTACTCCGCTATTTACGGAATATAGCATGAAACTAAAATAAAAAAAGTTCAAAAGAAGAAAAGTTTATTTAGTTTAAATGAAGGAAAGAAGAAAATTAATCAAAACTATTACCTTTAACGTAGCAGTCAAAACGAACAAGTACCATATCAACAGGCCAACCAATATACTAAATGTATAACATATGTAAAATGATCCCCGAAAAATATGAAAAGCGGCATTTCAAAAATAATACCCGATATACGATTTATCCGCACTAAAACCCGGCGATCTCTCAATCAGAGGGGATTATGTCTGACGAACAATTCACCAATAATTGTAAAATATACTTGGTTGCAGGTTTTGTTAAAAATTATTATATTATTGTAACGGATGAAGATTTTTATTTTGATATGCACAATTCCATTGTAAATGGAATATTTATTCCATTATATTAGGCATTGGGCTGAAAATATCTAATTTTAAGACACTCCTTTCAAATTTTAGACATACAATGACTGGCGAAATTGAACGCCGTACCCTTCCATTGACACCAGAACGGATAGTTGAAAATAATTATGTATCAGCTAAAAAAATAAGAATATTATCCCATATAACTTTGGCAACTGTCTTAATTTCGTTTTTTCACCAGGCTGATGAACTACCCCTAACTTAAATGTGAGAAATTGAACCCACAACCCTCATATTAGCTTAAAATATTTCACAGCGCCTAAATGGCATAATTTACACAAATTAAATGTTAAAGAAATTACCCACTCACTCCACATTATATCTTCTTAAAGCAGATGAAAGATTATCTGAGCGTTTGAGAAGTGTCTGATCGATATCGCATAAGTATCATTAACATATCAATAGCAAGCTCTGGCGGAGAGCCAGAACAGTATATATTATCTCCTAATAAAATGGTAACAAAGTGCACTCAAAAATATAAAGATTTAGAACAAAATGGCGCAAAGTTCAGCTTTTGTCTTTTAAACTTAATTGGTGCTTGTGGGTCTAATGTACCATTACTGAACTAGATCATGTCGATGATGTGTCTTCTAGATTGTTTTTAGCTTCACGCCGTATCACAGCAGTGTAGGAAGAGGGACCCTAGTGGTTCCCTTCCACAGTTTTTTTAGCATTTTTCTAAAATTTGAAATAATCCTTACAATATTGTATTTTTTATTAGAAACATAGTAGTTAAGTTTACCGAAATTTTAAATCACTGGATTAGTACAGTACTTACGTTTCAGCATCAAGAATCATAGACGTGCAAAAAGACACGTCATAAATACGTAATAATATGAAAAGTTATGTTTATTAAACTGATTTTATTAGTAATTTTAAATCTCATTTTAATCTGTGGTAATAAATAAACAAACATGCTTAATTTAAGATAAGAAAATACAGAGAATTAACTTGACCGGTAGAAGCAAAAAAAAATTAAATATTCTGCATACCCTCCTGCTTTTTGTGCAGCACAATACGCTAGCACAGAATTGCGACCTCTTTACAAAAAGTAACGAAAAACTTGGAACGTTTCGTAATAAGAATTTCAGGCGAACTGCACTTTAGTCTTTTACCACTATACAGCTAATTATAGCGAAAAAGCTAGAGGCTTTGGAATATGTAATCCTTACAGTGAACCTATTTAAATTACTATAATTTTTTCTCGCATAGGCAGTTGGGCAGAGGGAACCTAGTATTTAAAACTCCTGTCCTCATTTTTCAAAATTCCCGAAATTTAATGTTGAGTAGCGTAATTTAACGCTGTTCTTTGTCTACCAGAGTGGGGAATATTGCTGCGTTTTTAAAATCTGGCCTACGTTCCTGTAATTAAATGTCCATGAGTGCTGTGATATTACACGTATGCCTGTCATTTAATATTTTATGGTTTTTAACTACTTCTGCTTGATTAACTACTTTTGACACAATAAGACTATTTATATTTATTTTTAAGATTTATTTTAATTTAAAGTTGTTAATTTTATATAATTATTCTTTATATCCTGAAAAAAAATCATAGACACTGTATTTCTAACCCAATTTGTCTGTAAAAGTGAAACTGAAATAGGTTCATTAGAGCACATCAGCGATGCCTTTGACCAAGTTCAATAGGCAGAAGCCTAGTGACCCTATACTACCTGTCATGAAATTAGGGTTGCCAGAATTTCTAAAAACGTACTGTGATACCTGAAGAAGTACAATGATATAATTTTAACTGAGTTGCCTGATTGCAACCCTGGCGAGGCTCCAGCTTTTGTCGATTGAAATTTTCTTTACCTCCAAAGCCAAAATATAGCTGAAGTTTGTTTGCGATGTTCAAGATCTTTGAAAACGAATTTCCAGTGGAAGAAAATTGTTGATTTTAGGTGTTGGTACTGTTTACCAAATGTTTGTATATTCTAAATGTAACAATTTCTAGCAACTCCCTTTCAATTTCGTCATCTTGCTGTGAATTATTAAATTCTTCTTACCTTTAGATTTATGACGTTTACTTAGAATATCGTTATTTAACATTTTGTTAACCTTTGAGTTATATTCAGGTGATGAATTGCTTTCATTAAAGGTTTAATGTTGGATATAAGCACGAAATACTAATGAGCAATAAATAATAAATTCATAGTTGTATTACGAATGTAATATATTTATTAATCTATCAATATATACATTCATCATTATCATCCTACTGGAAGATCATAAAAATCATTTTCGCTTGCTTAAACTACAATAAGCTTACGCCATTGCCAAACTATGTCTATATATTTACACGCGAAACCCAACCTTAAAAGCTCGCCTCATATTTGTCTTGCCTCATTTAAGCTCAACGTTACATCAGAAGCGAAAATACCTAATGAATACATAAATGCGGTACAAAAACTGATAATAGAAATTGAGCTCTAAACAATATATTATACGGTCCATTTTGCGATGTATGTTGGTAGTTGATAAAAAATAAGCACGATATGAACGCCAAACAAAATCAAGGGAAATATAGCGTCTATTAAACGGTAATGGAGAGTATGTAATGCGAAATTGAATCAATAGGTGGTCTGATATACTTTGTTCGCAGGAAATTTTAGCATGACTTGTTTTACTGTCAATATACATATAAATATGTGCAATGTACATGTACATATGCCGAATAAGAAACAATTAATAAATAATATGTTTATAGGAGAAGATTAAATTTATTTATCTTTTCTTAATTCTATAGGTCAATCTGTTTATTGAAAATAAATCACTAAATAAGGTCGTAAATATTATACTATTGTTAGCGTACTCGTGTAAAAGTGGGTAGATTTAGGTGAAAAAGACAATAAAAGCAATGGAATTGTGTCAAACGGGAACAGTTGCTTGTAGACGGAAGGCCTGATTGGAAGGTATCTAGTGTGTAGTGTTGTTATTGAGTGATGCATGTCACTTATTGTAATTACGTGGAACCTCTGTCCGAGTACTTTAAAAACATATAGACGTATGTATTTTTATCGGGTTATTTTAAAAACGCTAACCGCTTCCGATTTCTAACACAATATTAATATACAAATATGTAAATATAACTATTACAATTCGAATGTAAATTGCTGTTTTACAAAATAATAAAAATAAAATTCTAATTATACAGGCTGTTACAATAAATCGATCAGAAATTAAAATTCCAACTTGAATGCAATATATGAGTAGGAATATTACCATGATAGACCTATTAGTTCATCATTATATGCAGTATCCATTATGGGCTAATTTGCATAACAATAGCCAGTTATAAATGATTACCATCGGTTAATACAACAGATAACAGTATAGTTTTCAAATAGATATATGGTTTTTTTTATTACCGCGGTAATTATTTTTAAAATTCATTTTACAAAGTTAAGTTAAAAGATTTGAACTATTGCAAGGTTAATTTCTAGATTTAGTCTTGGTGTTAACTATGTATAATTTTTTTTTAGTTTTAGAAAACATATAAAATGTCCTAAGCTTGGAATAACACTTTAAAAATAATAAAAATGCTCAATTTTTCGTTAGTGAAAATTTTAAGATATATACGATCCACTTCTAAATTGAATTATTGTGATGTTTATATTAGTAAATATGTTAATTAATAATATCTTAATGAGAGACAAACATTTACGTTTACGTGCATCTGAGGATATGGGGTAAGCTGAAAGGGCCTAGTGACTTATAATTCGGTCGCCCAACACAGACTAATCTCCTTCTCGTGCCTAATCTGGCCAAACTATAAACAAAAAACCGTTTAAATGGCGTTTGGAACTCTTAATCATCACAATATAATAAACTATGGGGAACGCAGTGTTTAAACACTCCAATTTCATGATATCAAGAAACTTCCCTATCCCTATCCCATCCCAATTATCTTATTTACAATGTTAATGAGGTTTGTAGGGCTCTATCCGATTATATATTTAAAATGAATGTTCTTCTAGGCCACGTGGAATGGTTTGACGGTAACCAGTGTAATTAAAGCTGGCGCACCGCTTAGTGAGCCATTTTATATTCATTATCTTCTGCCCTAGTTATAAACTGATGGCATTTAGAAATAGGGTCCTTTCAGTATAAAATAATAGTATTAGTTAGTTTAAGTTTGTTGGGTTGATGATTTTTTTTTAAATTTATTTGTTTATTTTATTTGAACAGCCTGTATATTTGGCTACTGGCTTAATGAAGGATATAGATGTTCCATTTTCCGTTTGTGTGAAAACGTCATTAGAACTGTTTAAAACACATCTTATCGTATCTCTCTATATATTTTCTTTTTTTAATTTGGCGAAAAAGAAGGGAGTTTTAGTGTAGTTTTGATAGTTTTCATGTTTATATATATGTTCTATAGTTACATATTATATATTCGGAATTAAACCCCTGTAATTTGTCTCGTGGTCAGAGCCCGAGTGGAAACCAAATTTTCAATCGTCGCGCTGACACTATGCCGCTGCGTCATGACCTCAATAAATATTAAAAACTGAAAATAAATATTTAAACTACTTAAAATTTACATAAATAAAAATAAATACGACGATTTTATAAATAAATCTTCGAGTTATTAAATTTCAATTTCCACGAATGGATACTTGCTGGCACACTAACGAGGCGTATCGTGACTTAATTCAAGATCTTTATAATAAATTTAAAAAGAAAAATTCAGTGAAAGTTTAAACAGAGATGTTTTCAAAATTTTGTTTGAACATTAATTTTTTAATTAAGAAACAGTCTAGATCTGGTTTATTTGTGATATTACATTAAAATTTAACTATATTTTAAAAAATCTAACAATTATATTATTTTGAGGATTTTTCGGCATCGATTATATTATAATTAATTAAAACTGCTTACTATTGTTTATTAACTAAATCTACTATGTTTTTTTATATATTTTACTAATATTTTATTCATACACACATTCCTTTCAGGAACGTCCCAATTGTGCTACTATATCGTACAGTTGTATTATTATATGAGTATATACATATACAGCTTCACGCTGAATGTAGATAGAAGAAAGCTAGTGTTAAGACACTGTGACCCCCACTTTTCGCAAAATTTTAGAGGTATTGCGTGTTTTGGCGAGACTCTACGCCGTACTTTGCCTTGATACCAGAGCGAAGAAAGGAAAATATTAATAAATAATTCTAATAATAATTCCTCTAAATGAGAAATGAACCCACAACCTTAACGTTCATTCACACGCCTGTGCCCCTTCTCGTTTTATTATATTAGATAGTATATCTAGCTTAAAAAGTAGGTAGGCCTTCATCTTGAAGCGTAAGCACATTGCGGCCGGACAAAAGCGCACTCTACGCCTGGAACCCGGCCAACTTCTATCAATTTGGAATTTTCACTTTAGTTCTCTGTATAACTAGCGTTTTAGTTCCACTTATTTTAGTGGCAAGGACTTTTTGTTACTTACTGTATGTAACATCGCATAATGATGCCAATAACCATTTGGAAATGGCAGATTTTCTTTATTAGTTCAATTGGTTCAATAATTTTGAATTGATGTGAAGGTGGCGGAGTGGAATTTCGTTGGCGCAATGGTTGTGGGTTCGATACCCAATTTGGGGTTTAATTATTTTCATTTTCATTCAATAATTCGAGATATTGAAGTATGCAAGCATGCAAACAAAATAATAATAGAAAAGTTGAGTGAAAGATACAATTACATAAAACGTACAGCAAGTTTTGTTTTATTTCGTCTAAAATCAACTTGTAACTAAAATCAACATACAAAATAAATAGTTAAACAAAACTCTTAAATACAGAGATACGGTAAATAACGCCACAGTGTACTTTTACACAACTTATTTAGCATTCTTTGGGGGGTTAGGTCTTGAAAGAATATTCTGAAGTCATACGAAATGAGATTTACAATATTATTTCCTGTTTTCTTCACATAAGTGAGGAATTTCCTTTTTGTAAAGAAAATATACAAAGTTTAAAAATATGAGGCCTGTCATGGCGCAGCACAAGTGTGAGACTGTAAACGCGACTCGTTGTGGGTTCGATCCCCACGCGAGGAAATTGAATATTTTTTAAATTTATATTTTCATTTCTTCAATCTGGTATCGTGGCAAAGCGCGACTTGAATTCCGTCACTTAACACGCAAAGATTCCGTAACTCGGTGCAAAAGTGGAACATAGTGTCTCAACACTATGTTTCCTCTGCCTACACTGTTGTGTGCGCGATACAGCGTGAAGGTGATTTGATTTGGGAAGCTAGTGTTACACTTCGTTCCCCATTCTCTGCCGAATTCTGGAACCACTGAGAGAAGATTTCCTGAAATTCCTACGGGATTGGAAAAACATAGGGTTTTAAACAAAGACATGGGGTACAGTTTATTTTTTAAAACAAACGACACTTAAACAAAACCGTTGAATGATAAATATACACGATTACATTTTGGCAGCCATATTTAAAACTTTTTCGAAATTAAATCGAATATCTTCGCAGTGACTGCGAGATCACGTCTGTGAACTGGCTGCCTTCCAGTTTTACATTTGTGGCAAATGTGAAACAAGACCAAGCCTACGTGTCCCACGTAGGCTTGGTCTTGTTTCTTATGTGGAACTTCTACTTCTGACGAAATTAAGTAACACTATTGTAGTGCAGTAAGGTATGTCTGTAAGTTCACTCTAGGGATTGACTTTAATTATAGTTCAATTTATACTAGTAAAACCCTCTGAAATAATTTTATAGTACTTATTCCGTAGTTGATAGGACAGCTGTAGTATCGAAAATGGAAATGAAAAATAATATTTTATTGCTTAATTAGAAAACGTATAAATAATTTGAAAATTTGTAGTTCTCATTAAATATGGTAGCGAATATTTGAAAAGTGGTCCCATATACATTATTATGACAATCAGTTCAGTACTTTTTGAAAAAATCAACAAAAACAAAGAATAAATATACAAAAAAAATTACCTATTTACTTTCCTTTCAAAATGTTCAAGTAACAAAAGTATAAAAACGAAAATTTTAAACAGAATGTTATAAAGCGACATCATTACATTGCCTTCACAGCTAGGTAAGTGTTAGCTCAACAAAATACGAACTGCATTTAAAATGGTGCCAGATGCTCGTTGTCATAAAACAAAATAAACATCTCAAGACGTACGCTTTGCCTCATTGTACTATGCATATAGAACTTCTAGATGAAGCTCTATTATTTACCTTGCTATATTTATTCTATATTTACATTTTTAGCTAAGTGCAGTGATGCGTTTCCCCAATCAACACAAAATGGAGAGAGGGATAGAAGATATAGAAGAGAAAGGGGGGATAGAAGATACAAGTTTTGTCCTGTCTATCCTGCCATATGGGATCAAAGTAAAAAAAATCTGCAACGCAATGACTGTAAGGGTGACGCTTATGAGTTCGTTTTTTACTCATGGGATGATTTATTTTCGTTTCCTCGTTCGTGTAAAAAGAGAGAGCACGGAGCTTCACCACTAAATATGCAATGTCTCGAAACTTGGTCGTAAAGTTGGAACGGAGTATCTCGACCTTATCCTTATAAATAATTATTTAGAAATATAATAATTATTTAGAGACTCAAATAACAAAATGCAAATAAAAAAGTAAACCGAAAACAGTGAGTAATAAAAAGGCTGTCACAGTCAAAGAGCAATTAACTCAATGCCATGCAACCAATACATTCACATTCACAACAAAAATCAACCTGTACATTTATTAAATGAAAATATAAAGGCACACTGTAATAAATAAAGTTCAAATGTAATATGCAGAAGCGTTTTCATGTAAAATTAAAACGCTAAAAGAGATCAAAACAAACCGCCATGTTTTCACGAAAAGCGCCATGTTTTCACGAAACACGCCATGTTTTTACGGAAAAAAGGCAAAAAATAATAATCGAACATGAAACAGCGGGAATCGCGTAAAGCACACTCCTCACGATTCACGTGGCATAGGGTTGTCACGTCATAAACTTTAAAGCTTACATGTTCAAAAATGGTTGGAAAATATCGCCTGATATTTTACGTTGGCTTTAAATGAAATGATATATTTAGTAGAGGCCGTCGTGGACCAGCTGCACAGGATCTGACTTTAAACCTGGCGGTTCTGGTAACAAATAATCTGGCAAAATTGGACCATGCGTTAGGAATTAAGCTTTTAGTTCCCTTTTCTTACCTTGAAACATGCAGGATACAGTGTTAAGCTAAAATCTGAATTAAATGTGTTATTTAGTGAATCTATTGATATGTAGAGACAGTTTTCCAATTATTTTAGAGATATATAAAATGAGTCATTCAATAAACTCAAAAGTGAGTTTGAGTGAGTTGAATTTCTTTAGAGTTGGGATCGAGTGCCTTGTTTTTGCCTTATATTATATGAAAATCGTCACGTAATAAGAAACTCATAGAGTAGACCTTAAGAAAATACCTTAATGGTAACCTATAAATCTATAGGTTGCCTATTTCCACTTCAGTCTGTCCGTCCGTTTTTATTCTCATTGATGATAAATTTCCACAATTCCGATTCTGAACTTAGAACAATTGTAGCAATTCACATTAATTTATTTCTCTTTTCCTGTAAATAATATATTATAACCTAGTTTTCAGAAAATTATGAACGATGTTAAAAGTAATGCCTCGTAATGTATAAAATTTGGGTCACGAGAAGTGGCAAAATATTTCGTCCTTAAAAATATTAAACGTATAACTGTATTTGGAAGAATATCACAGAAGACTCGCAAAATATTGTTATAATGAAATAAAAAGTTTCAAAAGTGCTTTTTAGATAATATTTTCACTTAACTATAAAGTTATAATCACTTTTTAAAAGAACTTTGTCATTAAGTAATAGAGGAAAAAATATGTATATATTTTTATATTACTTTTATAAAATTGCTTACACATTTATGTTTATATTTTTGGTGCTAAGTAAACTGTTGTTTTATTTTGCATACTGTACCTGACATATAGCCGAGTAGGCAGAGACATCCTATGAACTAATAAATATTATATCGCAATTTTTATCGAAAAAAAGCGGCACAAGAGTGTGACTGTATGCGAAAGTTGTGGGTTCGATCGCCACTCGAGGAAGTGAAATATTTATTTAAGTTTATATTTCCATTTCCTCGCTCTGGTGTCGAGGCAAAGCGCGGCGTTCAGTTCTGCCACTCAACACGCAATGCCTCCAGAATTCGGCAGAAAGTGGGGAACTTAGTGTCTTAACACTAGGTTCCCTCTGCCTACCCTGATGTGTGTGGAACACAGCGTGAAGCTGATTTAGTAAAAAAAAAACAATCAAAAATTAGAACTTAGACAACCCTACATAGCCGTTAATTCTACATTCGTTTCATGTATGCTTGTAGATGACTCGCCTTGAAGCGTAGTCAATAAGGGAGTTTAAAAACCATAAAATTTTTACTGATCGCGTTCACGCCGTAAGCGGTCAGCATTTATACGATTCAAATGAAATGCGTGTAAAACTTCTACTTTTATTGGATAAGAACGATGCATATATATTGCAAAGCTAATGAGTTTGTTTGGATGAACGCGCTATTCTCAGGAACTATTGGTTCGAATTGAAAAAACATTTTTGTGTCGTATAGTTGGTTTACCATTTGGCCACGCGAATCAAGCCGCAGGTATAATTTTCTGAGTAACCGATAGCGTTGAATTTTGAGTAAAAAGATGAAATTTGATAGATATGTTAATGAAGTGTCCAAGAGTACAAGAAACGAAATTTTACATCGACGCAAATATCCAGATGATTTATTCTAAAAATAATAATCACTATACACAGCCATAGCAGGATAGGCAGAGAGATCTTGGGAACCTAGTGTTGACAGGTTCTTTTTCCATTAACACCCTTCCATTCTCCACTCTTCGATAAATTCTCGCTTTCGCTTTTATTGCGTGTTAATTAATGGCAGACCGTAAAGCCACGCTTTGCCTCGATAGTACAGCGAGGTAATAAAACTATTTAATTCCCTCTACTGGAAATCGAACCCACAACCGTCGTATTTACAGACGAACGCTTGTGCACCTGCACCACGACTGGCTTTAATGTTATACATTAATTATATACCTTCCAATTAAGCACTGACGTTTTCTAAAATGGCACACGCTGTATCACACAATTATAAACTTAAACATGCCACGCATTCCACCACAATAAAAAAATATAGATAAAATCAACAAAAGTTGGAAGTTTTGGGGGTGTTTTATAGAAAAATTGCCAACAAAACAAACATACGGTCACGCGATGGCGTGATCTTCGCGATTTACTCTGTAACTAGATACCAGCACGCGATTTAACACCTGCGGTCGAGATAGTATATTATTAGGAAAGTATTTAATAATATTCCCTGAAAATACTTACAACTGACTAGAGGCTCAGTATAGTTGGTGGTGGTGGTGGTTCTTTAAATCTGGCGTTCCGAGTGTGCCAGTTGAGCACATATCAGTTCGTCAATGTCACGTTGTATGTTGTGTTGTTGGAGAAGACACGAAGGAGGTTGTACGGTCTCAGTTAACCTATTGTTATTTGCTGGTTTGACATTTGGGTGATGTCTAATGGTTTATAAGACATATAAAGTAAGGCAAAGAATGTGTAATGTTAAAACACTCCGTCTACAAAAATATTAATTAAGGCCTTCGAAGCGCAGGATCATAAGGGTACTACTGTAATTGTGATGGTTGTGGCCTAAATCCCCACTCGTGTGAATAAAAAAAATATTTTCATATCATAACGCTGGTAACGAACAAAAGCGCGGTTTTGAGTTCTGCCGAACTCAAAGAAATCCGTGGAAAGTGGAGAACGGAAATATCTTTATAGGAGAGGAGTGTACTACTCTATATTCCCATTCTCTACACTCTATCTGTCTAGGATTCCTTTAGTAACAAGAAAAAGCAACAAAGACATATAATATCTTGAAAATTTAACTGAAATTGGTAAACGGACTGTCTTAACACCTCTCTCAGCAAACTCTGGTACATGAGAGACACAACGTGAAGCAATATATAATAATATTATTTTCATAAAAAAGAATGAAATATACCTATTTAGTTGAATTTATAAAATTCTAACACTACGAATAACATACATATCAAACTGGACATACTCTCACCTAACTAGCTACTATCCAAATCAAAACTAAACTATTTAATTAATTACAACCGTTTTCTAAGCTACCGTATGTACAAAAGAACCCATTGGGTATGGGTCTAGAAAGCGTCACCAGTAATTAGGCTAATTACACACTAATTATGGCACGACTCAGTGACAGAGCTTAAATAAGTTCGCCCCATATCCTTTTAGATAAACTTTTTTCATTACATGTCACTTACTTTAATTATACGTTGAAGTTTTTTTCTTTGCTCTCGAGGGTTGATATGACGAATCGTTCTGTCGTGTTAATGGGAAAATCTAGAAATGAAACTCTCCGGTATATATATTTTTAGTTATTTAAGTTGCCTTTTTTAGCTTGTTGCTCGCTGGTGGATCTCGACGCCGCGCTTTTCTATCAGAGCTAAGCAATAAAAATAAATTGAATATTTCTTATCTCGAGTGAAGACAGTACCCATATCCGTTGCTTTTAGAATCAAATTATGTCCCATTATCCACTGTACGACATCTTTAAAATATCTATTTTGTAGCTTCACGCTGAATCCTACGCCTAGCAGGGTAGGCAAAGGGAACCTAAGCTACTAATGATAAGACACTTCCTCACGTTCCTCACTTTTCAACGAATTCTTGAAACATTGCGTATTGAGTGGCAGAACTAGTAATATTTCATACCCCCGAGTAGGATTCGAACCCATAACCGTTATGATTACAGTCGCACCCTTATTCCCCTGCGTCACGACGAACTTTTTGGATTTTAATATAAAAAATCCTAATATTCTAACAATATACACGTAACACAAGGCTTACTTAACTCATGTAATTTAGAAATTGCTTACGATCGATGAATTCATTTCCTATTTTAATATACCACTATCTGTATGATAACGAGTGACCCAAATCTTGGATTCTCTTCCGAAATGTACTTTATCCCTTTATGAATAAGGTGCAAAATTATATAAAAAGCTTTGTTTTCCAACTAAAACTGTCGGTAACCACATTAAGTTAATGTGGGATGCATCAATTCAATTCCAATGATTGCTACTGTGTTTTTCTTGTAATGTCATATATAAATTATTATGATATATTGCAAATTGGTATTGGGGTAGCTTTAGGTTGTGAAACGGAAGTTGTGGGTTCTATTTCTAGTCGTGGTTTTTACTTAGCGTTAATCGAGAAGGTTTTTTAATATTAAAACTACATTTTCCAAAGAGCACGCAAATATTTTCTCCAAAATAAATTAATTTTTAACAAAAACAAAAACCGACTTCTAACACAACGAACTAAAAAGTGAAAAATAATTATACAAAGATTTTATAATTTTGAAGTCGGTGGCAAGTAAAACAAACAGGCTTAGTAATTAGATATTGTAGTAAGGGTGTTGTAGCATTAGCTTGACACCGACTTCAAAATTATAAAATCTTTGTATAATTATTTTTCACTTTTTAGTTCCTTGTTAGAAGTCGGTTTTTGTTTTTGTTAAAAATTAATTTATTTTACGATTTTTAGTGATGGGTAGATCTTAAAATGATGCTTCTTAAACGAGTGGTGATGGTGGTGGTAGTGGTTGTCAACGAGTGGTTGTGGTTGTCCTATGTAAAACTTTATTTAATTAGGTATTATTTTTGTGCAAAGTTACATTTTGGTATATTGACAAGAACATACATAAAAAGTATTCGAGCGAATTGAAAATCTCCCTTTTTTGAAGTTGGTTCAAAATGAGAACATCCTCTTTTTTGAGGTTGGTTGAAAAGAAATGCAACGATCAGGAATCTCACCTCTGACATCAATTTAAAAAAATTTTGCTTGTAACTATTACAGTATAATCAATTTTTTACCAAAAAAAAACAAACTTTCCAAATTTTCACCGGATTCCATAATCGGAACCTAACCAAACTTTCACCAAATTATCCTTAAAGTGTATCCTTTCAAATAAAAAAAGAATCATCAAAATCGATTGGCGCGACATTGAGTTATTCGTCTATTTGTCGCGCACATACCTAATGCATATTTAAGACTTATGTGATTTTCTCATAGATACCATTGTCAGACATGGACCAAAAAAAAATGGGACCATTCGGGAAGCTTCACCTTTCAAACAAAAAAAAAATTTTCAAAATCGGTTCACCCAGTCCAAAGTTATGAGGTAACAAACATAAAAAAAAAAATAAAAAAAATAAAAAAATAAAAAAAAAAAATACAGTCGAATTGATAACCTCCTTTTCTTACAGAAGTCGGTTAAAAAGGAACAATGGCATCGATACTGACTGATTTATTTGACAGGCAGGAATATTACTTGCTAACTAAAGAGAAGTTGTTTCAGAACTAGTCACCTTTTCTAATTTTATCATTGGTTTTTCTACTGATTGTTCGTATCGTTATGGGGTTGCTGGGTGGTGGTGGATGGTGGGTTCGATTCCCTCTGGGGATAATGAACTATTTTCATTTTCTCCAACAAGACAAACCACAGCACTAAGACAAAAGAAAAGAAAAGGCACAGATTAAATATTTATTTTATAATGGTAGAAACCTTATCTTATACACAATTTAAAACGTAAATCTATATGTATAATTAAATTTAAGCCATAATTATACAGTGTTATCTCTTATCTCCGTACCCTTATCATGTGGATAATGACGTCACACGTCACGAACACGGTTTTGGACATGTGAATCCAATGGTATTGTACAGCCTTTATACCTTCAGTATGTACTCATATATTTTCCCATATATTATTAGTTGGTAAAACTAACAATACAGGTATGTTAATATAGAATAGAATATTGATTGTTTTTTTTCATACAATTGTAATATCTAGTAAATATTGGTAAGTTTAATGGTAGTCTAAAATAACTTTACACCGCAGCCTGTATATAGAAGGAAGACACTCCGTCCTCCACAGTAGAGAACGGAGCTATTTATTAATAATTTGTCCACAATAATGAAACTAAGTTTTCATATAAATATCTATTTCTATCTATCGCTACCAATTACCCTATTGTTCGGTTCCTATCGAATGAAAGAAATCGGGAATTTATTTGGCCATTGTTTTAGCAAGATATTTTTTGTTTTCGCTAATTATTTTTTTTGCCAATCGTTTGCCTATTTCAAAAGCTATTCTTTTTCTTTTGATAGATTTTTTACCGTTTAATTTTTTGGTGGTGATTGGTTGTATTGTGGGTTTGAATGAGCTTTGAAACGTTTTGTTTGGACAATTGTTTCAAATACAAATATTTGTAAGTTTTGTGGTAATTTTGACATCATCGTAGCGTCTGATTTAACACGATAGTTTTATTTTTCTTTAGTATTGTTTTATTTTATTTTTTGGCTTCACGCTGTATGCCGTACATAGCAGAGTAGACAGAGGGAACTGGGAACATAGTGTTTAACACTCCGTTCCCCATTTTTTTTCTTCCCGAATTCTGGAGGCATTGCTCGTTAAGGAGTCTACCCCTTAAGCTTATGTTTATAAGTATACTAGTTGTAGCCAGCAACTTCGTTTGTGTAGATTATAAAATATTATTAATATTGAAAAATCATCTCCAAATTCTACATCTATATATCTTCTTACAAATTTCCGCTATCTTAATATTATTACTGAGAATTGTCAATTGTAGTTCACTTTAAACTTTAAAATTGTTTAGTAAAGAGAGCTCTTTTACCAAATGACTATTCGAATCTAAATAAACTATAAGCAATTGTAATAATTTATTAAAAACAAATATTCAACGCAGTAGGCGATGTGATATTCAGTAAATAATATTCAAAAATTCACACATTACATAACTCAAACGTTATTAAGATAGAAATTAAATTCTTCGTACGTAAAATACGGAATATGCTCATTTATAACAAAAATCTGTGTAATATTGACATTGAGACGGGGTCTAGGGATTCCCCGCCGCGCCGCAAGATATGTCATCTGACAATTTATATCCAGGTGTGTTTTACACGTAATGAAGCTATAATATAGCTTCTATTATCTTTCTAATATTGAGTAGGTTTTTTTTTGTGATATTTTATTCGTGGGAAAAACAATATTACACCTGGCTAATATTACTTTCTTTATCCATTTTGCAATGGACGTATTTTTATTATTGATCTTTTCAGTTTTGATATCTTAATTTCTTCTTTTTATCTTTGATTAGTTGCGTGACCCTACATAAAAATGTAATTTCGACAGCTGAACGCACAATGTCTCAAAAATTAGGCTAACTCTAATGCCTACTTTGCAATTTGTGGGATAATACTGAGTGGCAGAACTCAACGCCGTGCTTTACCTCGACACCAGATCGAAGACTTCGAAATATAAATTTAAATAAGTATTTCATTTCCTCGAGTGGTGATCGAACCCACAACCAGTCCCTTTTACAGTCACACTTTGAGCCCCTGCGCCAGGGCTGGCGTCAATCACATACATACATATATTATAATAAATATTGAGGTCATCGCTACGCTTTATGTGAACGTTTAACCTAACCGCTCCCTGGTCCTTTCTACCTTGGCGACATAATTACAGGCTTAAGTAGACCTTCGATGGAAATTCTGCCATTTCTGGGGTAACCCCCGGGGGATTACCGGAGATGCTCAGGTGAATTTTTCTTAGTCGAAATTTATAAGTAATTTTCTTTATTTATCACAGTATCTCGCGTACGAAACAAGATTCGTCTCATTATTGTTTCTTATTCAAAGAAATTAGGTCTAATTGTTTAAAAGATTTTATGTTTTTGTCTAAAATAGTTCAATAACAAATTAACTTGGGGTTAAGCTAATTTACTAGTAAACAAGAGTATTATCGATAGAAGAAAAATAATGAAATTGAAAGAAATAATATTTTTATTGAACCCTAAAAGATTTTAATTTAGGACAATAATATTTCTTGTACTCAGACCATTTTAATTTCCACAAAAGCGCGCCCATGTTTTATTTATTTTATTATAATTAACCCAAGTACGTAGGGAAAAACATGATATTGAATCTAACCGAAAATAAATTATTCTCAGCCAAAAATTGCTGCATGTTGAGAGGCGAAACTTAACACCGCTTTTCATGTAAAGGAGCAAAGTGGATGGAAATAAAGTAATATAATCATAACCCCAAATAGTGATTAAATGTACAACTTTCGCGTTTCCAGTCAGGCAGAGTCCCTTAGCGCTACAGTGGCCTCAGTTCGACTTAGAAGGTAATAAGGAAATAAATAAACCCGTAAAAGTATATATATAATATTATATTAGTTATATTAATTGGATCGTATTGGTGTAATTAACTTTTCATATGTAATTATGCAATACCCGCCTTCGTAGCAAAAATATTATATAATATATTATAACAGGAGTATATCATACCAGAAAGCGGTTTAACGTTGTTTATTGAAGTTCCTATTCTATATTGGTGTTATGAAATTTCTCATATTCATTTCAATCAATCAATCAAATCAGCCTTTTCGGGTCCACTGCTGGACATAGGCCTCTCCCAGGGCGCGCCAAAGCTCCCGATCCTCCGCCTTCCGCATCCAGTCGAAGCCAGCAACCTTCTTCAAGTCGTTGGTCCATCGAGCTGGAAAAGCTATTCATTTAACGAAGCTGAAAAAAAGTGTTTCATTAAATAAAACTTTGTATTAATTTATTATTTTTGACAAAACTCACTTGTCTCGTTGTTCACCACAAATTTAGAAAAGCAACCTAAATCGTTCCATACAAAATTGTCTCAAAATGGTCCCTACCAAAATATTTTATGCATGACAAACTTGCACCCTTATCATATTAGTGATTTTAACATCCCCCATACGGCAACGCCGACGGCATCGTAATTTCATTTTCCGTGACATGTCCAAGATTTAAAACGACGAGGATATTTGATTCAGGGCGTCGAGGCTTGCAAATTGTATACGGTTGAAATGGTTGTCATTTTTCGTAGTATCTTTTTTAATTTAGCAATTTCACGCTTTTTCCCGCATAGCAGAATAGGCAGAGGGAACCTAGTTAAGCATACAGCGGCGGAACTGAACGCCGCCCTTTGCCCTGTTACCAGTGCAAGGAAATGAAAGTAATAAATATATGATTTCCCCGTCAACCGTCCCCTTTACAGTCGCACGTTTATGCCCCTGCACTATGAAGACCTCAGCTTGAGGACTTTATATTTTTGAGTTTAATATTAGAATTTTTACAATTTAATTTTATTTAAATAACATAAATTATATTTTCTAATAAATTACAAAGCGATTACATTTATTCCGCCATGTTAATTGTTATCATTTATTTTTTTTAAATCTTACGTATGAATGAATATTTTTAAATTAAATAGTTATCTTAGTTTAATTCTAGAAAGTTGTGAGTTTTGCATACTAGAACAGTGTCTCAGTAAAACGGACGTCCTATCAGCATTTCATACAAAATGAAACAAAGAAATGCTTTGTATAAACTTAATTAAAGGATAAAATAAAATCTTAATATAAGCCAACTACCTCTTCTGAGACTGTAGCGCAGTGGGACAGTGTTTGAGTGTAAATGAGATGGTGGCGAGTTTGATTCCCACTTGGAGAAAAAAAAATTCTCCTTTCACTTCATTCTTCCTTCTCTTTCTGGCAAAGCGTGAAGTTAAGTTCCTCTACTCAACACTCTGCGTTCATCTGAGAACTGATGTATGTGAGAACGGCGTAGAGTTAAGCAATTTTTTTACCTCTTGTAACGCTCTTGCCTATTACTGTGGACTTTACAATTTTACCCTTTTAAGTACGGAAATTGCATTAAATTTTCAATATTGGCACAATTATAAAAGCAAACATATCTAAAGGATAGAAAATTTGATTTACAAGCCTTAGAAAGGCTTCCATTGAATGTTTAACATGAAATAATAAATTTGAAGATTTTGAGAATATAAAGAAAGCACGAGTCTGAAAATTTAATTAAATTAAGATAATTCTTAAATTTTGTTATGGGTGAAAATAGATCATAGTAACTATTATTAAAAACGTCATGGCACAGTGGCAAAGCGTCTCGTTTTTTCGTGACGTTTGTGGGTTCGCTTTCCCCACCACAAAATGAATTATTATTATTTACTCGCTCACATATGTTTACGCTTTTCCTGCATAGTAAGCACAGGTCACCCCAGTATTAAGATACCCTGTGCCCAACTCTCTACCCAATTTTGGGTACCCCAAACCCACGGAACATTAGGCGTTTTATAAATTTTAAATTAAAAGAAAAAGATATATATTTCACAATTGATCAATTGAAACCATTAATGAATATTCAATTAAAATCGCTTATATTCTACAAATTATTCATTTAAAAGCCCGTACGGCTTTGTTTAAGAGTTAATTTAAAAGCTTATTACTTTCGACATAGTGTTGTTCGCGGGCTGCCAAATGAGAAAGTTTTAAATCTTTCATGAAATGAGTAAAAAAAAGAAGTTAAATATAAAGAACACATTTAATGAAGTGATTTTGCTTGAAATGATTTTTTTTTGGTTCATGTCACTCGAATAAATGGTTTTTGTATTGTTTATTTCTTTAATATTGTTGTAGAGTTAATGATATTTATTATAAGGTATAATAAAATTATACTTTAAATGCTTAGTGCCTTAATCTTGTCACTTCACTTCACTTTGGATACCACAACAGAAGAGAGTGAAAATGATGAGGATGCAAGTTCGATGTAGAAAAAATGATTATTTTTATTGATATTTTTAAAAGTTTTTATTATGGCTCCACCTTTTGATGATCAGTCAAATGCATAGTTCAGCTTATGCCTTGCTAAGTAAGAGAACAAAGTAAAACCGAGTCAATATATCTCTATTCTATTTCTAGAATGAAGAGTATGTAGAGTAATGTATAAACTCATATTCCACTCAAAACTCACACGATAATAATATCATAGAGCCAAAAAAGCTTCGCCCTGTATCTTTCGATGGATACCGTCTAAAATAAAAGTGTTTTCTGTTTTTAGTCGCAGCATTTTTAATTAAAGTCAAAAATTATACGAGAAACACTGCGATGGATTTTTATGTTAATTACTAATTTTACTCCAGTTATTTTTGCTGTATCAAATAAAATAAAATAAAAATAAACTAAAATGAAATAAAATATACCACGCTGTAACTCCGTGACCTACTTTTCAAATTGAAGAGATCTTTTTTAATTTTTTTACTAGATTTTTTAATTTTAACTACGGCCACAGTCGCAGGTTGAATTCCTTTAGGAAAAGTTGGTTAATGGGCCTTCTGTCTATACAAGTTACTGAAATGACACTTGTAAAGCAACAAATTAATAATAAAAATAATTTTGGTCCACAACGTTCATACCTGAAACGTTTAATTAACACAAAAATTTGAAATTTAGTAATGAAATGGCTTATTATTTTTTTTATACTAAAACTAATTTAATATTACATTAATGAATAGAAAAATCACTATATTTCTGCGATATTCATAACAACTATTTATGATATCGCAATGCATCCAAAATGCGGTGGAACGGGGAGTGGAAGTGTCTTAGTGGGAACGAAGAGCATTAACACTAAGTTCCCTCTGCCTGCACTGCTATTTGCGGGATATAGCGTCAAACTAAAAAAATATGTTTTATTTTACGTTTTTATGTAAAGACCATTATTTCGGAGTGCCACAAAGTCTGACTGTTTAGCAACGGGTATAATTTCGACTGGGGGAAATCACTTTTTTGTTTTCATTTCCTCATTCTATTAAAAAAATAAAAGACACTTTTGAGTTTCGCAACACGCAAAAATTAGGAAGGGAATGAGGTGCAGAGTGTCTGCACACTTTTCCTTTCACAATTCCTTTTTTCTTCATAGCGATACGCGGGATGCAGCGTGAAGCCTAGAATATGATAATTACTTAATTTTAGCATGCAAACGCTTTAAACATTTAAAAGTAGTTGCCTGCAAGTAGACTATATATTTCTTTGAATATCAAAAGATATACATAATTAATTCGGTTAAAATATTATTTTATTTATATTCTAATACATAACGTTATCAATTTACTAATATTTAGTTTTATTATGAATTGAAATTTTATCCCCTATTTTTTAAAGATGAATCGTTAAAATCGCCCAGAGTTAACCATGCAATATGTTACCTACCAACATCCGGTAGCTAAAAGTAAAAATACGTATTAAAACGACGCCATAATTTCTCTGGAAAATACGACTTACTTTCTTGAAAATATTCTATATGACTTTGTTTTTCATTGTGTCAGCGTTGCATTCTGTTTTTTTAATTAAAATGTTCCTTATAAATTTATTAAAGATCCTGCCCCAGCTTTTTGTAATTAATGAAAGAAGAATCTTTGAATGAAATGTTCATATTGCATTTTCAATTATACAGCTTAATTTAATTTAATTATAATTAATAAACAAACTTGTAAATTGCAACAAAATTAAGAATCCATTTCAAGAATAAAATCTTCGGATAGTCGGCATTGTGAAGCTTAAAAAATAACAATTAATTTTTATATTAATTATAATAACGTGCTCTTTAAAATACTAAATATAAATATATAATTTGCTACTTAACCACCAACGCAAATAGGTATTTATTTCTCTCGAAAGCCCTTATTTCAATCACTTAAAACATAAAAGAGAGAATGTTTCAATTAAAATAAAAACAATTACCGTATAGAGTCAACAAAAGATTTGTTTACAGTTCACGGAGTCGCGAGTAATTAATTCATTGGTAACGGCACAAAAGGCGTGTTATTTGTAGGTGAAATACTGTGTATTTATTTATAAAATACGTTGGACTGTAAATGTAAAGGTTGTGGGTTCGATTCCCGTAGAATGAATAGTTATCTTTTTGAAGACAAAGCGTGGCGTTAAGCTCTGCCAGTCAGCAATCCTACCCTGTTATATACGCAACACAGTATGAAGCTTCAAAAAATTGCAACTATTTGTTACTAGTAAAATCCAAATTCATATACATTACACAATTTGCAAGGTTTAAAAACAAATTAATAGAAAAAAAGTTGATTTCATGTATTTTTTAAATATAAAAATTTCTACCACAACAATTTAGGACAGTCGTGGCGTTGGCAGATTGTGAGTTCGATTTCCACTCGAGGAAATTAAATATTTTATATGTTCAGTTCTTCGATCTGGTGTCGAGGGGAAGTGCGGCGTTGAGTTCGGCCACTCAACACCCTTCCAAAATTTGGTGGAAAGTGGGGAGTGAAGTGTCTTGGCATAAGGCTCCTCCTCCACTGCTGCATAAGGGATACAGTGTGAAGCTGAAAAATAAATATATCTATTGATCAATGACATTTTTCAAAAGGCTTCTTAGCAAGTGGACAACAATGGGAACAAAATGGCTTTTTAATCTTTCAATACTGTGTCAGTTGTCGTAAGCTTCTTTACGTCAAATGAAATAGTTATTTTTAGCGTTTAGAACTTAATATAGGTCTCTTTATATATAAATAAATAGATGTTTTAAAAAGTCATTTAACCGTTGTCTTCTTGTTACAGAAGCCGACTATACACTGGATGATTCGTTTTGGAGTGCAGAAGGCCCTTTTGGTAAGATATTACTTAGAAAGATATTACTTAGAAATAATTTTAAAAAATTGCTTACTGTAAGATGTAAAATGGTTTTTTTTCTCGTTCCCGTAAGAATTTTGGGATTTTTTTTTCTCCCTTATCAAACTGTATACCTAAGTAATATAATTTAAATGTATTTAATCGTTAAAAAGAGTTTAAATTATATTTTCGATTTTTAAATGTACAGTTGTCTGAATATCTCGATAACTGTTCTCAATTTAAATTCCAATACACTTTTCACTACTGAAAAAAATTTAAGAACGTCGTGGTGCAGAATAAATAAAATATTTTAAACATTTTCATTTCCTTTGCTCTGATATCGAGTCAAACCATGGCGTTGAGTTCTGCCACTAAACACCAAATGCCTCCAGAATTCGATGGAAAATGGGGAACAGAATGTTGCCTCGACATCAGAGTGAAGGAATGGAAATGTAAATTCACAACCAGTCGGTTTTACAGTCACACTTTGTGGCCTGTGGTGACTGGCCTACAACACTGGACTAAAAAATATCATCAATCCCGCATTTTAAAAAAAAGAAACAAACATATATATGAAATTTGACGAACATCTCGATGTTAACCAAATAAGAAATTATAAAATCACTCTTCTGGAATGGAAAACATAAAAAACGCGAATATACGTAGAATATAGTCCAAAAAATAAAACTCAGCGGCTTGTAAAAAGCGTGTTTTCAGTGCTTCCTGCGGGGCCCGTATATCACTGCAATAACCATTTCCACCGCGTCGGTCGACTTTATTTGATACTTTTACGGTTCGAGATTTCTCTTTAAATTTCTAGGTTTGGACTTTAATATATTACACCTTGAAAGTCAAAACAGCGATAAGAAAAAATCTTTTCAGAAAACTTGAACCAACTGTATTTGAACCCGCGCCTCTTAGAAACCAAGTCAAGAGAGAGAGAGAAGAGAAATAACACTTTAAAAATGTAAAAAATATCGAGAAAAAAAATTTACGATTAATAACGCGGCATTGAACACCACTACTCAACAAGCAGTCTTCAAAATGTCTTAATACTAGGTCCCATCTATATACCCTGGCTATGCTAGTATGTATATAGTATAATGTTTTTTTATGAAAAAGCCTTATTTACAATTTCCGTAATAAATTTACTACTTTTTTGTTACTATAAATTTATTACTTTCTGTGGTCATGGCAAAATTCCACACCGTGTTTTCGTGTTAATCTGAACTAACTACACGTAAACAGAAACACACACAATCTAAAAACAGGCCAAACCTATGAATAATCAGTAATAGAAGACAGATCCTTAGAAAATACCACTCAGGTATTTCATATCTGGCGTGTGACAGACGACGACCAGCACAAGTGCGACTACGTACGGGAATACGTCTTTAGTAATTTGCATCAGAATATATTTAACATGTAAATTTAACCGTTCTAGTACAGGTACGTCGTGTGTGGGATTTCTGATCGATCAATGGATCCAGGTTGAGATTACGAATATTAAATCTGCTGTGCTGTCTTTTCATTTTGTTCTGTGGTTTCTTAAGTGAAGTTTTAAATTTCAGTATAACAATTAAAATACAATGAAATATATAGCTTTTCTTATAAAACAATTTTGGTAAACGTAACCTGGTGTCAAGTCCACTAATTACTAGTTTATTATATAAAAACAAACGAGAAAATGGGATCGCGTTGAACTATAAAAGCTGCTCTTGCCTATTCGAACGCCACTAAATGTTACGAATTTTACGAACGGGTTATGAATTCTATTCTCTCTCTTTATATTTCTGGCTTACGACAGATAAAGCGCAGCGCTAAATTAAACTACTCAACACGCAATATCTCAACTAGACTAAAAACGGTAACGGAATGTCCTATCACTAATCTCTCTGTGTCTATTACAATAAAAAATAAAAAATGATAACAATAATAAAATCTGAGCTTACAAATACATATATGGTATCTTTTAAAGAGCGCTCACCGACCCGTGTTGGAGTCACAAGCCGTGGCACGCAAGCACGCGTGACGTTATACCGTACGCCACTCAAACTACGTGACGTAGGGAATACTGTTATTCTATACTATATTATTTGTATTTATCCAATGTGGGTGGAATTAATATGGGAAAAGAAGTAATTTTTGTATTTTTCCTTATTATAAGTAATAATTGATCATTATTTATATTTATTGTTAATATTGCCTTGCATTATTATTAAAAAACAGAAGGAACTCAACCGTCTACCGGGACGTTAAATAAAAATTTTCAGCCACACTCTATATTTCAGTTATAGTAGGGTAGGCAGGGAACCTTGTGTTAAAATACTCCGTTTCCCACTTTTCGCCAAATTTTCGAGACATTATGTGTTGAGTGGCGGAACTCAACACTGCGCTTAGCTTTGTTACCAGAGCGATGAAATCAAAATAAAATAAATAATAATTCATACACTCAATCGACTACACAACCATTAACGTTTACAGTCAAACGCTTGTGTAAAATAAATAATATAAAATAAACATTTCCCCGAGAAACGAACCACAACCATTGCGTCAGTTATTGCCACTGCACTACAATAACTTCAAATTTTCCAATTAAAATTCCATTCCTCCACTAAACACATACAAACATACACACATTACGTATGAATTAGAAACTCTTTGACGTCACAAAAGTCATACACACATTCGACATAAAATGTCTAGTGGAAGTTTAACCGGCAACGTGGTGCACCGACCCGTGATCGAGTCACAAGGCGTGAGGAGCAAGCACGCGTGACGCTTCCACGAATGCCACTCAAATATAATAAAATAATGCCTAAAATAAAATTGTCGTTGCGCAACGGTTGCGTACAGTGTTTGGCTGTAAGCACGATGGTTGTAGGTTCGATTCTTATTGGTGAAATGATTAAAAGTAAATAAGAAGACATGCAACGCGTAGCACGTCTACGGCGTAACAAATTATAGTATGGGTAAATTTAAGACTAGCTATATGTAAACTGACTGATAGTTATAAACTACCCACATCTCAATAATGTACTATTTATAATTTTTTTTTTATTACAGGTAACCTGCAGGACGACGCCAAAACTGATGGTAAGTATCTAATAAAATCGTTAAAAGCTTAATAATAATTTGTATTTATTATATTTATATATATTTTTGTATTTTTTTCATCTTTTATTTTAAGAGATAAACTGTCCTTGTACATGGCATGTTCTAAAGAACATTTTTTTTTACCTACATAAATGAGCCCCTATAGAAACAAATAAATTCAAAATTTCTTTTCTCAAACCCTATAAAAATCGCTTCGAAGATCTGAGGAAGAGGTAATAAAACAAAATGAATCAATTTTTAAGTAAGATTCCGTACTCGAAAGACTAAAACGGGGTCCTATAACTATTTGCTGTTCGTACGTCCGTCTATTACCAGGCTCTATCGCATGAAGAGTTAGACAGTAGAAATTTTCTACTATAAAAAATACTTAAAATCAAAGTGAAATAAATATTTAAGGGGGTTCTCATACAGCAAATGTATTTTTTGTCGTCTTTTAAACATTTTATTGTTATCTTTTATGTTCTTCGTAAGTTATTTTGCTAAAGAACTGGCCGTGATGTATTGCGTTAACATTTAACTATAAATTTGAAAGTTGTGAGTGCCATTCCCAAATAAGGGATTTTTTCCTTCTCCGCTCTGCCAAGGCAGAGTACGCCGTTGACTTCCGCCACTCAACATGCAGTATAAGTACCTACTTAGTTATTATGCTTATCACGTTTAATTGTCCTTTTTGTTAATTGTATTAAATGTACTTAATAAAATAATTATCTCCTCTGTATTCAACATTTAAAGAATACATCCTCAATATAATTTTAATATAAATATTCTAATAATATTCAATTTCGACGTCTGCTGAATTATTCCATTGATTACCAATTGGTATCTTCATTCAAATGCAAATGCTGTAATAAAATACGAATCGAACTGTATGTAGATCTAATATACCTATATATTCATATAAATAATATTAATATATTTATATAAATATAATTAAATATTATAATATTTAATAAGGGGTAGTAATGTGGGGTAGTGGAACTGTATATGATTGGGAACATGATGTTGGGATCGAGTGGGAACTCGATGATTATATTTAAATTATTTTTACTTCCTTGCTATTGCAGAAAAACTAATTTCCGCCACTCTGCGCGATGTCTCGAAATTGGGCGGTGCGTGGGATGCGGTAGCGCGGCTTCGCCCGCTTGAACGAATCATTTATGTATTTCCTGTATAAGTTTACCATTTAAAAAAAAACACAGAAAATTAAAGTTTCAGCCAATTCAACAAAACACTATATTTAGTAGTAATTTCGTTCTTATATTGATATAACCTTTTTATTTACGGACCGATTGAAATAAAACAAACACTAAATATTAAGGGAAAATTACATCGACTAAGTTTCTAACAGACAGAAAACAAGATAGATTTAGGATTAATTGATGGGTTTAGGATTAATTTACGAAACAAAAGGATACAGAAAAACATTTTCTATTGCAATTTCTTAAAAAAAGCTCTTACTAAATAGACTAACGGTTTTCGATTTGCCTCAAGCAATCCTAATTACCGTGAAAAAGTTTCATTACGGTTGTACCAAAGCCTTTTATGAGGTAATTGAGACTTAGTGGGCTACTTTCGAATTAATTTCCATGAATTTTATAAACTCGAAAACTTGGAACGTAACGCCGTTTATGGTTTTATTATGGCTCCTTTTTCTGGAACTATTACTTGCTATATAAATTTTAATTGAGTTGTGTACGTTTTTAGGGTTCCGTATCTTTAAAAAAAACAGCACCCGTATGGGATCAGTTGTTGTCTCTCTGTCTGTATGTCTATCATTATTTTTCTCAAGCCTCCATCTGATCTTGAGAAAAAATAATGCTTAAATTATATATTATAAACCCGAAATGTATATCAAATTTGCAAGTTTACAATATTTTTTATTATTAAAAAAGTAAAGAAAAATATGAATATTATAAATATTAACACTATGTAATAAAAATAATATAAATTTAAGGAAATATAGTTAAAGATATACATTTTCTATACAAAAATAATAATAACTATTCAGCCTTCCAATAATATTCAATGAAAGTAAACATTTCTATAAGAAACCGTGTTAGAGTTTATTTAAATAAATTTAATTACTTAAAAGCTCCAATCAGTATACTAGTAAATATTTGCTTAGGTCACTAATATGTATGGGTGACGTTTCCAAAAATACAAACTGCCGTGAAAACCTTCAAGGGTTTATCCATTTGTCCGAAACCGACTGTAAATTTGAGTTATTGGCGAACCTGGAGGCAAAGGTCTTATTTGCAAAAGGTTGTTTGACTTTCATACTTTTTACCTGAACGGTCAGCCTCGTTACTTGTATAAGACAGTAAATATTTAACTTTGTATGGATTTTGAATTTGATGACGTCACAAATTGGTAGTCAATTCGAGTTCAATCCAAGGAAAATAATTCCGCTCATATTTACTTTTTAGTTAAGCAAAGTGCTAAAATAAGCTTCGTTAAAAATAAATATATTATAGGAAAAAAAACATATTATTAAACATGATTAGAACTTTTTACCATCGGCATCTTGCACAATAATAACAATAGTATCAGTATCATTAAAAAGCTCGAAAAACCCATAAAACAAAATATAATTTAAATAAATTCTCACTAAGCACAACACTTAGTAAAAGTTACAATAGGAATACAGTAAAAGCTCAACCTTAAGCTTCCAGCCAGCTAAAGCCCTCATCTCTACGTCTAAGCAGGGGTATAAGCAATTTGGAGCATCCAATAACAATATCATGCATGCATATAATGCTGCACTAAACGCAGTATGCATAATGTGGCGTCATGTGGTTTGGTTTTAGTGGAAATTCAAGGAAAATTCTCCTTGTAAAATATGAGATATTGGATGGATACCAGATGGTGGATTTTGCTTTGGAATAATCAAAAATTGAGGAGAATAATGATTGTGATGATGATGTAGCGCATGGAGTTTCTGACTGACTGTCAGCGTGATGGTCGTGTGTTCAATTTCAAATCGGGGAATTATTACTTTGCCGAAAATGCTGCTTGCCGAAAATATACATTTAAAAAAAGTTAAAATAATAGTTACTCGTTTCTATATTGATAGATTTAAAGCAATTTCCTTTACTTAGCTGTAATAGATGCGGGCCTAATAATGGCCTCCTTGATTACTTGCAAATAATTATAGGCATTAATTCTGTATAGGGCAGTAGACCAATGAAATGTATAAGCGATGGTAATAAATTCAAGTTCCATTTACTAATATTTGTGGTCTTTGATGGGTGATAGTTGAGTTTTTAATAAGAAATATAAAGATGAGGTTAAAAGTTAAGAAATGAGAATTTTAATGTTAAATTGTCTTTATCTTGTAAAATACAGTAAATATTATTTATCTCTAGAAGGTTCTGTCTGCATCGCAAGTGACTTCAAAACGACCAGCTCGCGGTTGTATTGTTCTTGCTGTGTAAATATACAAGCTTTCAATTAGTGTTCAAAAGTTGAACTAACGTCATTATGTGAAATAACTCTTGTTAACGTTTAACTTAATAGAACATGGAATAAGTTGCTATAAGGATAGTTTGTGTTTGGGACTTTCGTTTCATTTGTGTTTTTTATATAAAAATAGTTCATAAACGTTTTAATTTTATAACTATAAATTTGGGACAATATTACCTAAAAAAGCAAAGCAACAGTTTCTAGCTTTTTCCCGCAAAGTGGAACAGGCAGAGGTAAATTAATACTAAGAGACTCCAATCCTCACTTTCCACCAAATTCTCAAGACATTGAAATTCCACTGGCGGAACTTAACGCCTCATTTTTCTTAGCTTCACGCTGTATCCCGCACACAGCAGGGTAGGCAGAGCAAACCTAGTGAAACACTCCGTTCCCTACTTTCTACCGAATTGTGGAGGCATTGCATACTTACACACATCTCATCTAAAAATACTAAAATTACTAAGTAACCACATCTTGTTTATAAACTTAAACCACTCTTACAACTTAATGAAGAACCGTATCTTCGTATATAACGTAATTAGTTGGAAATTTTAAACTATAAAGTTAAATAACTAAAAGTGTTGTATCGTGGTTTAATATTACTAAGATTTAGTGGAATAAGATACTTAATTAAACCTTTTTTTATATTGTTAAAAGGTTTCTCTTATTATTTTTATTAAGCTTCACGGGATACTACCGTACATGGCAGGGTAAGCCGATGGAGCTGGGTACCTAACCTGAAGATACACTCTGCTTCCCACACATACACTTCCGTTGCCCACTTTCCACCGCTTGGGCCCTGTGTGCCTTGACAGGCTTTGAAAATAATTAATTTCCTCAAAAAAATAAGATTAATCATTCCTTCGGTAATTTTTCAGTCAACAACTTTATAAGTAATTCGATATAGATAAAGGCAGACGTCTCGCACTGGTATAGGAAATATCTGTAAATGAATGTATTTTTCGCTCGCACTCTCAAGGTGAATTATGAAAAAAATATATATTTAAAAATAATAAAAATTTTAACTTCATTTTAATAAGTGGACACAAATATTTAATCCAAGGACAAGTTTAACGAACAGTTAGTACTACGAACTAATCTCAAATGAAAGCTGTTGAAAATGTTGGAATGCTTTAATCTACTCTAACAAGTTTGTTAGAGCTGCTCTGAAATGTGTCATTTGCGTATGACACCGCTTTATGCAGGGACGCGAGTTCGAATTTTGTTTGAAAGGAAACTTTTGGAAGGAACGTTGTCCTAGTCTGTTTTTTAACCGTCAATTCGTCGGAACCTTATTTTAAGAATTAATAATTAAGTAATAGTATTTTTTAGACAAATTAAGGCCAGTTTCTCTCTTTAGGCGGAAATTTCTGGCTCGGTGTTTTGCGGTTAGAATATGGGATTTTTCCCTTAAGTCTATAAAATAAATGATTGCCGTTAAAAAAATAACATTTTTCCCGCATAGCAAATAGACATAGGGTATCTAGTGTTAAAATACTTCTTTTTTCCATTTTCCGCAGATTTTTTAGATATTACATGTTGAGAGGCGAAACTGTGTCTTACCATAGTAGCGAGAATAAGAAAATTTAAATAATTTATTTTCTCCGGTAGAAAACAAACCCACAACCTTCGCATTTACAATTATTAAATCGCTGTGCACACCAAAAAATATAGCTATATCCACTATAATTTCTCTATTATTATTTTTTTATGTCCCAATTACTATTTGTAAGTTCTCCTCCTTCTGTTCCCTTCTTTCTATTCATATTGATAATAAGAATCGAACCCACTACCTTCGCATATACTAATCGCCTCCTTACAAAGGTTTAACTCAACCAGCCTTCACTTATTAATGTGACGCTGTAATTAATTACTATTGATTGACAGATCTGGGACACCATTTCATCACGTATAGTAAATCATGCCTATGACGATGTATAAGCTATATAACTTATCATGTATTTGCAAAAACATTCTGAAGGAGGCTTTCGATATATTTTAGTAACAAAAACTATGATATAATTTAATTATACCTATTTATGGTTTAGTTCAATTCAAACTCAAGGAATAGTTTAGGCAAAACGCGGTGTTAGGTTCCGCCACATAATTAATACACTAGGATTATAAAATGTTCATTTACTTCGTTATCATTAGGTTTAGATTGTGCATTGTGAAACAAAAACATAACATTTATATTAATTTTACATTCAAATAATAATATCTATAATTATTCCACATGTATAAAAATAATAAAATTATAGAAAAGTCGATGGTGTGCATAAAAGATGTTAAAAAAAAATCACAGGAAAACTACTAGCATGGTACGAAAACCTTATTTCTGCTAATTCGGAAAATAAATTCTAATTGTGTTGATATTATGGCTTATTAACGTGGCAAGCAAATAATAGCAATATTATACAAATATTTATTTTTAGCTTCACGCTGTATCCCGCATATAGCAGGATAGAAAGACCTGGCACCTAGTGTTAAGACACTACATTCCCACTTAACATTAGAAAATTTAATTTTGAACCTACAGCCTAAAAAATGGGTTCTAACCACTTTGCTAACATATCCCAAATATTCACGTTGTGAATATCTAATGGGGTGAGGGGGCAAAGGTTACAGGGCAAACTGCCAAGTTCCCACAGTAATATACTATTAGAGCGATATTCCTAAGCAAGATTTCTATTCTATACCTATTAAAATCATGAAAACATTGAATAAAAATATTTTAAACTAGTGGTCGCTCTCAGCTTCGCTTCCATGGATTTTGTGATTCTTAGCATGCTACTTTTATTTGGGTTTTCAACATTCAACACGCAATGCCTACAGAATTTGGCAAAAAGTTGGGGACGGAAGTGTCTTAATGGGCACGGAATGTCTTAATACTAGGTCACCAGGATCCCTTTGCTTACCTTGCTACGTGCGGCAAGATATGCCGTTATTTTCTTTCTATTTCGCAATTCAACTCCACGAGTTCAACAACTCCAGAGCAGAAAAATAAGAACGATTTAATTATGTATTTTTTTTGTAGAACGAATGCACATCGCAATTTTAAGTCCTCAGCCTACCCTGCTATCGGAGAGCATGAAATTGGAAAAATAAAAAAAAACGGTTTTTATGAATTTTTCAATTAAAAATATATTATTAACTGAAATTTCAAACAACATCGAGAAAAACATTAATAATTAGAAAAAGTAAAAAATAAATTCTAAAATTCAACGATTATTACAAGAAATAAATAAAACTGCATGTCCTTAGTCAATTTTATATATGAAAACCACTTTTACCCGAAGCACCTACTACTATACGAGTATAACACATTTATCAATAAATTTTCATTTTATAAAGCCATCTCACAGTGTCTCTTATATAAATTTTAATCTTATCTATTCTATGGGAGTGCTACTCGAGATCTGAATGGGTTTCTATCCAGCACCTATTGTTCACTTTCCAGAATATTAAACGTTAGATATTTAAGATATAAAACCTTGAATTTTTAATATTTTTTTAAAGATATAGAAGAAGTAAATTTCAACAATTCCAGTTTTGCTACTCAACAAATAATATAATAATATTAGGTTAGTCATAGGCAGAAGCTTATCCTGCTATGAAAGGAAAAGTGTATAAGTGTTAAGACATTTCGTTTCCTATGCGTCGCTCAATTGTTGAGAGATTATGTGTTGAGTGGTGGAACTCAACGCTGCATTTTCATTTGTTACCAGAGCAAAATGGAAAAAAAAACTATTCTTAAATGGAAATAAAACAGTAGTCGCGTTTATTTATTCTGTATATATTCTGTATAATATATAAATAAGTAATAAGAAAACTCAAATAAATGTTTTTATTGATAACCTCTAATGTTTTCAGTAGAAGTGGAGCGGCTTTTACGCGAGTACAGACAAAATCAAGACCTGGTGCGCAACATCGGCTCCCACTACTACCAGATCATCTACCCCGTGCAGCTTCGCCACCACGAGAAGATGGGCATTTCCACCAGGGAGGTTAGCACGCCTAAGGTAAGAGTACTTTGTAAAAAAGACTCATTTACTCTTCACAAAGCATTAGGTTTAGAAAATATATTTCATAATTTTTTTTAATTTACGCTGTATCCCGCACGTAGAGGGAGTCAGAGGGAACGTGGGAAGTATTTCACTTTATGTGTTGAGTAGCGGAACTTAAAGCCGCGCCTTACGTCGTTACTAGAGCGAAGTAATGAAAATATTTGAATTTGAATTCGGAATCGAACCCACCGAGGTTCGATTCCCACTGACTGACTATTTTTGTAAATAGTCACACTGTTTTTATTACAAACACTTATGTATTTTCTTATATTTAACTAGTAACCACAGCTACATCTGGGTGGACATTTGTATGGTGTAATTTGTAAAATCGCAAACTAGGTACTTCCAGACACTTACAAGGTACAACAAGTACTTACAGCACTAGGTACTTAAAGACCTAACATAAAATCTTCGTAAATTCCCAAAATTTTCGTACATAATTCAAGTGAACACGCTTTATGGAAATTTGGAAGTACCCTACTATAGCAATGATTAATATCGTTCTGCTTTTCGAGTTTTTCTATTAACGGGAAACTTCAGAGCACTTTTTGTTTTGTATTACTCAACGTCTGCTATGGGGATGTATTTGCGACCTAATAAAGTTTAATGAGTAATGACTTGTTAGGATTTTTATAAATGGAAGATAATATTCAAGACACTCCGTTCTCTACTTTTGACGCATTTTGCATGCTAAATATCGATTTTCAATGCCGTAATTAGACACATCTTAATAGAATAGTAAAATGAAACAAAAACTCTTAATAGGAATCGAACCCACAACCGTCGCGTTTATCGTGTTGCAGCACAGACAGACACTGTACTACCGTCCGAGACAGACTAAATCTTTACATATTATAAAACAACGTCGCATCCTAGCGATGAGGTTTGACTTATTTTGGTTTCTTCGCTCCCGTAACAAGACAAAGCACGGCGTTGAGTTCCGAGGAGCTACGTTTCCTCCGTCTACCCTGCTATATATAATAAAATAAAAAAAACTGAAGAAAAAAATTAAAAGATAAACTCTATATATTTAAAAGCTTTTAAGCCCCTAGATAAAGGAATTATCCTAACAAACTCTATAACTTATAATTTTAGTAGAAAACAAGAAATTAAATTGAACATCATGCCGCAACTACCAAAGATCGATCCCATCATTTTATGTATTTGACATTTAACGAAGAGAAATCAGCAATTTGCTTAAACTTTTGATTACTTTGAACTTTGTATTGACTTAAATAAGCTTTTTGATCTTACATAAATATAGATTGAATGAAAAACTATTTGTATTTCAAAAATAAAACATAATCACTCTCTTCTCCGCTCTGGTAACAAGACAAATCGCGGCGTAGAGTTCCGCTTCTGTCTCGAAAAATTCCAGAAACTGGAGAATGAAGTGTCTTAGCACCAGGAAGCTTTTTCAATACATTGGTGTGGTCCAAACGAACGAAGCCGTGATTTTAACACTAGTAAAGCAATAAGAGAGTGACACCTGCAAAAGACGCAACGTTCGATCAGGCGATAAGCGTATAATTTCCAAACAAGTTTCCTCACAAGTTAAATTGGCTCCCAAACGAATATTCTGTGTCTTCTACCGTGATAGATAAGTTAGTTAATCAAAATTTATATAACAAGTATTTGTTGACGTATTAATAATAAATATATTAACATGTTTTTTTGAGGCTGTAGCGCGACGATTGTGGGTTCAATCCCCGCTCGAGGAAATTAATTATTATTTAACAATGTTTTGATTTCTTCGCTTTGGTACCAAGGCAAAAAGTGCGAGAGTTTGGCGGAAAATGGTTAACGGAGTGCCTAACATTAGATTCCCTCTGTCTATCCCGCTGTGTGCGAGATAGAGAGTGAAGCTGAAATAAATAAAAATAATAAAGCTCGTATGTACAAAATTGTTGATTGAAATTAAGAACTTGTTTACACAGATCTGGACACCCATATAGATCTCCCATTCTTTTGTCGATGAAGTTGAGAACGACGTATTACTTACCATTTAACTTGGCTCTTATTTCACATTTACATTTTTGATGAGTTACATATTATAGCGCTAACAATCAAGCCTGTATTCTCATCAAGTACAATTCTAATAAAAGTATACTAAAAGAGTATATCGAGTGCATATTTATTATATTTGCAATTTTTAATACTGAGATTAATAATTTCATTAAAATGGCTGAAAGTAGAAAGGAATACGCTTAAATATATTATTAAAATTAAAATTATTTAAAACCGTATAATTTGGACAAAATTGCTAAATTGTATTATTGTTGTTTTGAAATAGTAACAAGGGTAGTTTTCGAATACACGTTTAAAAAAGGGGGGATTTACAAAAATTTGTTTAAAATTTTGGAAAAATCTTAACAAAACTACCTTTAATTACTTAATTAACTATTATTAACTACCGTTAATTTAAAGGTATAATAATAGAAAAAATAATGCGATTTTTCATTTTCGATAATTTACCTAGGGATCATTAAATAAATTCGTTTTCGCACATAAATAAGTTATTTATTGGTCAAACCTAAATCATATGTGAAACAGTAATGTAACATGTTAATTGCTTTGCTCCAATGATAAGGGATTCGGACATTAGTTATACGAGTCAATTAAGGACCAGCCAAGTAATAGCTGCCAAATTATCTAATTATATATCATTTAAGGTTCGCGTAGCACAGTAATAGTAGACGCAGTGGTTATCGGTTCAATCCTCAATGGTGAGAAGATTGTAATATATTTTTTTCTACGGTGTGTTCCCAGGTTCCTCTTACCATTTTTTAAACCCTTTTTTTGGTTGCTCGTAAGCCACAAGCACAACCACCTTCGTGATTAATTTTAATCAACTAGGAGTTGTCTAGGAAATGGAAATAAATTAAATACAATTATTCTCCCGAATGTCGATTGAACCCACAATCATTGCTGTTAAAGTCAGACCCTGTCCCAATACGCCACAAAACTATCGTATATAATATTTTATATAGTCTACATATATAAAGTCTATATTTTTATAGTCTGTGGACTATATACTAAGGAGATAGCAGCTTTCTCATCCCGTACCTCGTTAACGTATGACTCATCGGAATCTACGTATTATGATAATGTGGTATATTGAAAGCAAAACGTATTAGGGGATTAATTTTTATTGAACATCCGTTGTACGTTCTATGGAATATATGTATGTATATGTAAGTTAGTCGGTTTATTTCATATATATATACGTAACACTGCTATAACAGGTTATGCCAATCATTTGTTTCTTTCCTCTCTGGTGGATAAAGCACGGTGTAGAGTTCCGCAGCTTAGTATATTATTTCTTTAAGATTGGGCGAAAAATAATCTGACATTAGGTTTCTTTTGTTTACTTTACTATGAAAAGAAAAGAAAAGTATGACGCTATTTTTTGTTATAAAATATTAGGCAAAAAGCAATTTCCTTTTATTTAGCAAAGCTAACCTAACACGGAACCGGATATTTAATTTCCACATAATAAATTAATCCTAAACGGAAATCAAACTTACACCAAGATACTGTAGCAATGATCCACAACGGCCTATCGCTTATAACACCAAAAAATCCTTTTCCATACATCAAAAGATATTTGCATCGAATATACATCAAATAAAATTCTATTCTGTCTATAGATCAAAGCTTCCCATATTATAAACCCAGCCTTTGTCTAACTGCTCGAACACCGTAAGCAAATTATCAAAGGAATCTATCTGTTCCATTTCATTTTATTGCTTTCTATGGATTAATTTTAAACTTCGACTGCCGTTTGGATACAGTGGTAATTAGTTTAGGTGTTAGAATTAATATTATGGGTTCAAATCCGAATTATCTTTATAAATATGTTTTTTTAGGCATCTCTTGCATTCCATCTTTTGTCTGTTTTGTGGTTGTAGATTCGATTCTCACTCGCGGAAATTAATTTATTTTATTTTTCGTATATTGCTGCGAGCCAAAGCATGGTGGTGAGTTTCAACACACAATACGCAATATTTCAAATTCAGTCACAAAGTAGAACAGAGTGTTGACTCTAGGTTTTCTCTGCTACCCTCTTATAGATTATCACAACCCCAAAACAAAAATTTACAGAGACAAATTCCTATTAAAGACTCATAATAGTTGTCGCCTGTAACTTTGTTTGTATGGATTATAAAAAAAATACTTTAGTTCAGTAGTAGGTAGGTACTATGGAAAATTCCGCTTTCATTGTTACCATAGAAATTTCGAAGAAATTCTCTTTTAATTTTCCCCTTAACTCAAATTTGCAAAATCCAATAATTTCGACCACGCGTCGTCCGTCAGTAACTTTTATACATAATATAGATATAAAACACTATATATACCTATATATTATAAAGTAAATTATTTATGAAACATAGTATTCGGCAGAAGCTCGCCACGCTATATTGTTATATTTTCATTGTTTAAATAACAATGCTCATTCTATTTTAAAACAATAACAGTTTCAGTGCAATATTATACTATAAGTATAAAGGATTTATGTTATATAAGTAATGTTAATTTCGTTGGCAGCTATTGCAATTGAAAAACCGTTTTGCTGCACTGACAGCTTCACGCAGAATCCCGCATACCCTCCTATAAGCAGAGACAAACCAGTGTTAAGACATTGGGTGTTGAGTGATGGAATTCAATTTTTAGCTAATAATTCTATTTTTCCCATTTTCTTATTAAGTTTCGAGAAATAAATGATCAAATCCATAAAGATATTAAATTACTAAATAATTAATATTATAGAAAATCTTATTTCTAAGTTACATACCACCAACCCCAAGTAAGCATGCATTCAAAATGTACACCGAATAACGAAAAGTACTAAAAGGTTATAACTCTAATGTTATCAAGCCGTGGGAAGCCCTGGGGCAAAATAATGCGTGTCGGTGAACGATCTCGGCGGATTTACATTTATCTTTTCCCACTGACACAATGTGTTTGCTAATTTTGTACAAATAGTGACAAAACGTGCTCCCGTGGTATGTGTTTTGTGTGTTAAATTATTTCTTTTGTATGGTTTTTGGTGTTTTTACACTACATTTTCCAATTTCTGCCCCAAAGAGAAAAGGAAAATCCTAATTTTAAAGTATTAAACTTGAACTTCACTTTTGATAATATTAATATAAATTAAAATTTTAAATTAATCGCTGTATCACGCATATAGCAGGGTGGATAGAAACTTGGGAAACTAATGTAAGAAACTCCGTTACCATAAAGACATTTCATTTCACCACTCTCAGGGATATTCTGGAGGATAAAAAAAATATTGTAATGAAATAGACTCTTAGTTCTAACAATCATCGTATTCAAACACAAAGACAAATTGTTTTATTATAATATAATTGTTATAGTTGACACTGTGACAAACTCGCGATCGCAGTAGACAAAATTAAATTTGAATATAGATACGGCACAGATAAGCGTGTTACCAGAAACTGGAACGAAGGGTGGCTGTTTTTGACAAAGTTCGCCCCCAATTCTTGTCATATCTTGATAGTTTATGGGAGCTTGCATAAATTATTCGACATCAAATAGTTTCGTCTTCATAGAATAGAGACAAACTTGTAAACCGCCATTTTCCACCGTAAAAGTTGGTAAGTTGTTGGGAATTCAATAAGGGCACCGGGGTACCTTGATGGCGTTGGTAGGAAAAAATTATTCTCGAATTGTGTTATTGGAATATATTGTTAGGTGAAGTTTGCTTTTGAAAATCTTTTTGTTTTCCAAATTTTTGCCTGTTACTGAAACTTAATAGAAACAATTCATTCCACCGTATCGACAACCTTTGCTTTTATAGTTAGATACTACGCCAATATGCCAACAAGGCTTCAAAACAAAATTGGTTATGACAGTGTACTTTCATGTTAATTTTTAAATTGCAATATCACGCTGTATCCCGCTTAGGGTAGGATAGATACATATAACCTAGGGTTAAGACACTCCGTTCTCCATTCGCCCAAATTGTGATACTCAATATTAACCAAAGGGACTCAACGTTACACTTTATTTATCAGAGCGATCCTTCCGAAAGGAAAAAAAAAGAAAAGGAAAGAAAAATCCGAAAACAAACAAAATATGAAGTTATCAGTTTAAAATCCAATTTTCAAATTGTACGATTAAAACTATGTATATGGACATATCTATTGCAACAACACAGCGTTTGAATGCGATGGTTGTGGGTTCGATTCTTTCTTAGGTGAAATTAATAATTTTGATTTCCTTTTTTTGGTTGCATTTCACTACTCAATACGCAATATCCAGATCATTGGAAAGGTGGGGACCGGAATGTCTTAACACTAGCTTCCCTTTGCCTACCCTGCTAAATGCGTGATACAGCGTGAAACTAAAAAAAAGTCTATACTCTAATAGAAACTATAACAAAGATTAGGCTAAACAAAGTTTAACCAAATGACCATAGAGGCTGAAGTCCGCAACAATCTGCTAACCGTAAAGGCGTTTCACTAAACTACGCAGGTAACACGACCGCAGACCGCACGCCAACTCGAGTTTTGGAAGTTAACATCTTGCTGATCAATTGAAATAAGCGCAAAACCACATTCAAAATACTTGTGAGATTAATATATCTCTATATAAATATATTATATTACATAATATACTGTATTCCATATAGCAGGGTAGGCAGAGGGATCCTGGGAACCTAGTGCTAAGATACTACGTTCCCATTAGATCACTTCCGTTCCTCATTTTCCGTTTCCTTACTAATATTATGAATCTAAACCTTTATGGGGATGGATGTTAGAAAAAGCCTAGAGTTGAAAATTAGTCTAAAAGTAAAGAATGAAGTGTCTTAACACTAGGTTCCACGTGCCTTGCATTTCGAAAAGAAATTTAAAGTTGTTTTTTTATTAAAAATAATGTAGACGAGAAGTAATGTGGAGTATAATTCAAAGGTGGCCGTGAAAGACAGGAACGTAGCGGTCACGACCTCCACCATAACCGTCAATCCCTCATCCCAGAAACAAATCCCTCTCATCTGAGAAGATTTAGATTCAAAATTATAATATATATTTTTTTAACTTAACGCTGAATTCCACACAAAGTATGGTAGGAAGATGAAACCTAGAAACCTATTGTTAAGACTCTCCGTTCCCATTAAGCCACTTCCTTTCGTCACTTTTCGTCGTTGCCAATTCTTGGCATTGTGTGTTGATCAAAATTTCAACCGAGTCTGTTACAAATTACTTTCAAAATTAATTTAATTATAATTTTTTAAGCCTTCATTAAGTATTAAATATGTCTGTTTCGTTTTAACTTAATTTACTCAGTGAAGTTCATCTTCCAAAAGTTTTTCCTGTATCAAAAAGGGTTCACCTAAAAAGGGACGTAATAAAGTATCCAATTTCCTCTCCAAGGAGGAAGGAAGGTAACAAAAGAATTATTGGGGGCCTAGGGCATTGTATAAAAATCACCTTAAATATTATTATATATATTTTTTTTATATAAATGAAATACGACAAATTTAACGAATGCATTTCCCGTCAAGCTTTCATTCGAAATACGAAACTTGATAAAAGTAAATTAACAAATTAAATAATTATTTTCATTTACCTATCTCTAGTAAGAAGATAAAGCACGAGGTTGAGTTCTACTAAATACGGAAAGTGAAGAATGGAGTGTCTTACCCACAATTTTTTTCTATTGCTCGCATCTTTATAATCGTAGATTTAATATTACATTTATACATATACTAGCGACCCGCTCGCGGTTTCACACGCGTGAACTATGTTATTATTAATTTCTGTCTCCATGACTACGTCATAGTGACGTCTATGCAAAATTTGAGACTCCTAGCATTTGTAGTAACGAAGTTTCATACAAACTCTCGACCCCAAAAACAACCCCTTAGAAATCGAATATTGCAAATTCCCGTCTTAGCGAGCACCTACGTCCTATAAGTAACTCCTATGCAAAATTTGAGATTCCTAGCACTTGTAGTTTCTGAGATTTCGTGACAAGTGAGTGACCTTTCGATTTTATATATATAGATTTTAAGTACCTGTAAATGATTTCTTTTTATAATAAAATATTAATATTAATATAATTATTGTCGCCAGGGTCGCGGGTTCGGACCTGATTACCAACAAGGCACGCGGATGCGAGCTCGGGTAAGTTATACATATAAATCCTTTCTTTATAGCTTTACGCTGTATCCCGCATATAATAGGATAGACAGACAAGAAACCTATTGTAAATATACTCTGTTCCCAACTCACCGGATGAGGAGTAGCGGAACTCAACGCTGCGCTTTGTTTTTTTACCATAACTACTTGACACTGTTTTGTGCGGGATATAGCTAAAAATAACTAAAAAAATGAGTTAGAATTAAGGTTTTACCTAGATATTACCATAATATGTAAAAGATAAGCAAAAATAATAAAATGAAGAACTTAAAAATGGTCCAAAATTTTTCATTTTATTTTGGCCTAAAGGCTCTCGGCAACATTCCTTGACATGCCACACATTCTGATAACATTATTCAGTCTAGCTTCTAGACACTGGCAAAGATTGTCAAATCTTAAACCGAATACTTTCTTAAAATACTGCATTAGCTTTTAATGTTTTTATTTAAAATGTTGATGATTTGTATCCCGCGTATGAAACTTAGTGTTTTGATACACCATCCCCATGATAATTCGCTTTGTCTTCTTACCCTGGAGACGTATTAAGATAAAGTTCTATCTGTTACTCTGTGGTGTTAAATTCCGCTACATAATAAAAAAAATAAGCACTATATTCTGTTATTACATTATCTTTGTTTTCTCCATAATATAAGGCTTTATATTAACAGGAAGCGATTTCATTTAGAAAATTAATTGAACGTCTAACCAATATCTAATTATGTTTACCAATATCTTTATGTTTGAATTATGATTGTTATATATATGGCTAAAGTGTCGAGGTGGGATTCACACAGAAAGTCCCACGTGACTTAGCAAGTTGTAATGAAAGGCAAATTTTGATATTGTGGTTACGTATAGTTTAATTTTACGTTGGAAGTAAAACGATATGTTTATCGTTATTAGAACTTAGAGGGCTTTAATAATCAGTTATGGATTGTCTATTTTGGATTTCGAACGGAATATTTTCGATGTTGAAAAATAGGCAGAGAAAAGCTAGTGTTAGGACATGAGTGTTGAGTGACGAAACTCAACCTCGCAATTTGACTTGTTAGCTGAGCGAGAAAATGGAAATAATTCATAAAACCCACAGCCATTACTCTTATAATCAGTTCCAAAAACTCACCAAAATTGTACTCCTATTAAAATATTATCAAAGCATTAGCTAACTCTGACACTTTAGGCGTTAAAGTATTTAACGCATCGTATCAACGGTAATAGCATGAAAATTTTCAACGCACACCAAGTGTCTATTGTGCGTCGCTATTGTGTGTAGCGTTACGCGACCGCACCATGTAGCGTGGGTGCCGCAAATCGTCTTGTTGGCAAGTGGAGACGGAACGGGAATTTGTTACGGCACCCAAATACGGTGGTTTAATTATACGAAAGATTAAAGGCGAGTGTGGCATTCACACTGTTAGGTTATAGGGGATTAGTAGAATTAACTCGTTTTTTGTTATCTATTTGATTTATTGATAAGAAAGGTGCTATTATATTCAGAATAATAGTAAATATAATAATCATCCAAATGTATGGATATTAAAACATAACTTTTATTACATGAAACAAGTGAATTATAAACAAAACAAAAAAATCGACTGCATAAGCTAAATTAATATATCCAGTAACAGTCCCGCCATCAAAAGAAATCCAACATCGAATCACTTATCAAAATCGGTTCACTGGGTTAACAGTTACAAGGGAACAAAAGAACCAACATAACTTAATACACAAAAAGCTTAACTCTTCTTTTGGGCTATCCAAATCAGATCCAAAGCAGTCGGTGAAATATATTAAAAATTGAGTAGACCGTAGTGCAGCAGCCTCGCCATAATAATATAGTCACGTGGTCAATCGCCTAAGCTGTCTGGATGAGATGAGTGAGCTTGGAAGATCATGCCAGTGGACAGATTTATTGCTTCGATAACAACTTTCGACAATATTATACACAACAACTTACATGATATATGGAATATTATATAATGAATGTATTTAAGATTAATATAAAGCCTTAATAAAAAAATAAAAAGCAGCTAAAAGGCCTGAAGCCTTTTACCGCATAGCAGTCTAGATAGAAGAAGTCGAATGTTAAACTATTCGGTAGTCTATTCGGCTCCCTCAACCCTCCTCTTTCCGTTCAATTTTAGAGTCTTTGCTAGAGTGAAGAAATGAAATAATTGCTTTCTCCGAGAATAGAATCCATAACCGTCACGTCATTCAGGCAGCACCCGCTGCGGTAAGGCGGCCTTATTTTTCTCCAATATTGTGAAAAAAATGGGAGAAAAATAAAATTCTTCTTCATGGAGCTACTCGCAGAAACAAACAGCCTCAGCCTAAGGGCGCCCTCCATCTTAATTAAGGCACGTGATCTGAAAGGACGTGATTATTCCTTGGGATTGGAAAAAAAACGGGAAATTTCAATCATGGCATCTATAACGTGAACAATTTCAATCGCACCGTCCTTTTAATTACTGATCTGAAAGGAGCCGGCTGCTAATATCTTCATTTTGTTAATCTTGTAACGTGTCGGTTTCGATAGATTTATGGTATGAAAGCCTTAGTTATTTTATATTGAAAGTAGGGATACAGGGCCAATAACATTAGCCTTTTATACCGACTTCGCCACCGCCTTCAAAAGGAAATGACAGAACTATATTTGACTTATGACACATAAGTTCCCGAGGGAACTTTGACTACAGGTACAGTGGGTACAAATTCAAATTCAAATTCAAAATATTCTTTATTCAAATAGGCAATTATTATAAGCACTTTTGAATCGTCGAATGAAGATATGAACAAAAAGCTACCACCGGTTCGGAAGGCAGTTCTGCTGAGAAGAACCGGCAAGAGACTCAACAGTCAGCAGACTATCCGATACAAGAAGACTTTTGTCTGACAATTCCATTCAATAGTTTCTGAGATTAGCATGTTCAAGCAAACACACGATTAATCTTCATAGTATTAGTATATACATCTATATATACATAACACATATACATGTACGTACATCAATCCTTACACATTGACAAACGTAACATGTCAAAGTAAATCAAGCGAGTGATTGCAACATCTGTCTGTTTATAATCACTGATTTAGCACTAAATACAGTCCAAATGCCGTATTACCTTTGGTACTGTGGTAATCATACTTGCTTTAAATAATCCAGTTGGCTCAACATACAATGCCTCCAGAATTCGGCAGAAAGTGGGGAACGGAGTGTTGTAACACTAGATTCCCACTGCCTACCCTGCTGTGTACGGGATACAGCGTGAAGCAGATTTATTTATTTTTTTAAAATTTCAAATGTGTAAAAATCACGGCTCATTCTCATGAGCCTGATAACAGACGGACAGACAGACAACGGAGTTTTAAGTGGTAAAAAAAACTTTGCTTAGAAGGCCAAATTTTAATTTACATATAACATAATTATCAGAATCGAACCCACTACCTCTTTAAAATAACAATTATCTATCAACTTAATAGATACTCGTTGCGATAATACGACGTGAGCCAAACACAACTATTATTCAGCGTTATATTGCGCGTAATGTTGTAGAAAATTGACCTTTCCATCTGAAATGAGATTAACGCTTGGTGGACGCTAACTATGGAACTAAATGTGCATACTACTTTACCATCAATATCTATTTTATATAGGTTTTAGTAAATTGGATGAAAATTATAAATATTTATATATTTTTTTACCAGTTTAGACGTCGCCTGTAATTTTGTTTCCATGGAATTTGGAACGTAAAATTGAAAATTCCGTTTGTGTAGAAATTTCCAAAAAATATTTCTTAGTGCTCCCCTATACCATTTCAGCTGTCTATTTGCCAAACGAAGAATTTTATATAATAAATATAATATTCATAATATTTAGTTTACAGTTAAATTTTTATATTAATTGTAACATGTATTATTTGGCAAAATTTTAAAAAACATATTTTTAGCCAAGATTAAGAGAAAATAAATTTCAAAGTATTATTAATTCTAGTTTTTTATTACTTTTTTTTATAAAAAGTTTCATTTTCCACTTTTTCTGAATCTATTAAGTTCTTAACTTAACTATGGTCAATATTCCTCTACAAAATATACAATTTAAAAATGACATTGAAAGGCACCAAATTAGCCCACACAATGCTAGTAATAGAAAATTTAAATTAGATTTTTAATTTAATGAATTCATAAGAAACATAAGGTAACATTCAAAGGTGTCCAATTTAGCTACATTCTGAACAAAGGTTGATTCTGAAAAGTTTATGAATATACCGGGGCGACTCGACCTCCAATTAGCGCCTGGTCTTTGTGCTATACATACCTTCCTGCCCTAAGCTCCTTATCGGTCTTGGGATTTTAGAATCTACGACAGGTATATTACATATTTTTAAAATCAAATTAAATCAGCTTCACGCTATATTTCGCACAAAGCGGATAGGCAAAGGGAACCTAGTGTTAAGTAACTCCGTTTCCCATTTGCGAAGTCAACGTCGCGCTAAGAAATGAAAATATTATATAATTTCGCATACTTGTGCCCCAGTGCCACGACTGACCTCATCATTTATTTTTAACACGCTTTTATTAGATCGAATTTAAGTTCTCTAATAGAATTTAAAAAACTGAATGTGACCCAATTGCAATAATCGTAATTATCATCATGAAACTTAGCATTTATATGTTCATAACTTACATATCAATAAAATCATGTGATCCAGCTTGTCTGATAATGAAGCCAGGATCTGAATAGTAGAACTCTTCAGAGGTTACTAGTAAACCACTTCAGTTAAGCTTAATTTATAGCTCCGAGCACGTTTGGTAGTTCATATCCTTCCACGATAAGGAGGGTAGTTGAGAATTTTTTTTTACTATAATATTGACCGAGAAAAAAAACAATATTAGGATCGTTTCATTTGATTACGTTAAGATTTATCGATATTGAGTTCCACCTTAAGTGAGTTTCAAGAACAATAGTTATTTATCGAGAAACTTGACGGATCGGCCAGCAATTGAGCCAGTCATGTTGGGTGGCATGATGGATCGCGCTGACGTGACAGCTAAGTGTGGCGTTTAATTAATAAATTACAATCATTTGTTTTGATTAGGTGTGAAAAAAAATGGTGGAAATTAATAAATGGGGTTTAAATATTTTAGGAATTCCAAATTATTTACTATTATTTTTGGGTGGAAAGCGGAGAATGGACACCTATGTAGCGTTAACTTCTCTTTGCCTACCCTGCTAAATATCGCATATAACTTAGTAACACGCTATATACAGTTCATAGCAGGTTAGACAGAGGGAATCTAGTTTTCAAACAATTTGTTTCCCGCGTCTAATTTTTAAGACATTACGTATCGACTTGTGGTACCCAAAGTCGCGCTTTGTCTTTAATATTCATATTTTTAATTAATACATTCATCTAGAAATCGTAACCTTTAAAGTCAGTTCAAAACACATCATTCTGTGCAACTAAAATAGAAAATTCCATTATAAATTACCAAACCCCAGCCTAAGCCTATTACAAAGATAATACTTCACTATTTTGATAAAATCTGTTCGAACTGTAATCAATCTAGTTAAATCGGGCAACCACATGACGGATTAGCCACACACTGCTATAGTTAAATATTATGTACATTCGAGGCCAGTCCTGGCGCGTGCGACCATAAACGCGACAGGTTGTGGGTTCGATTCTCACTCGAGGAAATGAGATACCTATTTAATTTTTTCTGTTTCTTCGCCCTGGTAACGAGGCATGTCGCGACTTTGAGTTGTGCCACTTCTTCAATAATTTGGTGGAAAGTGGAGAATCGAAGTATCTTAATGGGAACGGAGTGTTTTAGCAATAGGTTCCCAGGTCCCCGCCTGCTCTGCTGTGTGTCTTATATATAGAGTGATAGAAAAAAATGTAAAGTCTATGTAATATATGCTATTTTCAGTAACGATCTTAATTTTGTTTTATTAGCTTCACTCTGTATCAGGGTAGGAAGAGGGAACCTAGTGTTAAAACTTTAAGGGGGAGAGGGAATTATTAAATATGTTTTATCGTTTTAGCGGTAGTCAACGTGGTTTCATCTTGTCAAACCAGTCAACCCCCCAAAGTTTCGAATTTTACGTAAAACTAAAAAATATATATTGTAAGTATTTTCCAGAATTGAACTAATAACCACCGTTTATAACTACAAACAATAGATTCACCAATAAGGTATTATGTTTTAAATTATCGAATAGCAATTTAGTGAGTCAAGCCGGAAGGCCTCGGGGTACCCGGATATTGCGTACTAATTATATTTATGAAATAATCTGAGATGAAAAATTTTTTTTATATTGATGTGAATAATTAAATTTTGTAGTTGGATTTCGATCCCCATTCGGAAGGATAATTTAAATATCAAATGTAGTTCCATTGCCCCGCTCTGGTCGACGAACCGCGACGTTGAGTTCCGCCATTCAACACGCACAAGGGTAGTGGAACACTAAGAGAGGATTTCTTGAAATTTCTACAAAAACTGCAAAAACAGGATTTTCTGATTTGAATTTTCTCGCAAACATAGTTGCGAAAAGTTAAAAGTCTTAAGAAAAGCATGTGTTAAGCAGAATATCAGGCTGTGGATCCTATTCACACTACAGAAAATTTTAATGTCTTCGCTCTGGTAACAAGGCAACCCGCGGCGATGAGTTCTGATAATCGTCACGAAATGCCTCCAGAATTCTTCGGATTTGGCGTCAATCTAAAAATAAATTCCTCAAACTAATATCAAACCTGCTACCCTTCCTTCCTGGGATAGTGCTAGATGCTCATATAAAATGTATACCAGATTCGATAACATAATAAGATATTTTTATCCTACCCAGTGATGGAGCATAACAATGAGGGGTTATTAATCTTACCACAGATTAGTGACCTCGACGTCAATCATCATCCATTTCAGCTAGGTTGTATATATAGGGCGTTAGTAGCAAATAGCCTATTTTAACCTACTTTCAAAATAGTGGATATTCAAATTATTGTATAATTTTTTTTTGGGGCACAGGTGTGTGACTGTAAACACGACTGGTTGTGGATTCGATCCGCACTTGAAGCAATGAAATATTTATTTAAATTTATATTTTCATTTCTTCTGTATGGTGTCGAGGCAAAGCGTTGCGTAGAGTTCTGCCAACAAGCAATGTCTCCATAATGGGAGACTTAGTTTTTAACACTACATTTTCCCTACCTACTCTGAGGTGTGCGGTTTAGAGCTAGAGCCTGATTTTAATTATATAATATATTTGTACTAGTTGTTGTCTGTGGTTTCGGCCCCTTAGTAAATGAAAAAAGCTAAGAATTATGTATGATATATAATACATCTTAAGTCCCCAAGGTAACTCTGATTCCAGGTTGCTGTGAGTTACAACGAAACGAATACCACGATACCAATATAAGCCTCAAGGGGCTATCCAACAAGAAAACGTTTTTTTCAATTCCAACCAATAGTTAAAGCTCTATAGCTTTATAATATTAGTATAGAATATTATTTTTCTTCAGATTCAGTGTATACCGCATAACAGGATAGAGTGAACTTAGTGTCAAAACACTCCGTTCCTCTTTTATATAATGAACTATTGTTATACTCATATTATATTACGTTAATCCAATATTTCTTAATTTTACAAGATATTCATTTTCATTTCATAGTTAAGAATTAGGAAAATTCGCAAGTTTATTTCAAGATAAGTATTTATTTAAGCCGTACATACAAACAATTAGTTATTCTAACAAATATTCCACGAAAATTTGTCAATTTAGCAAGAAATTCCATAAATTAGTACTGAAAAGTAATTTATGTCTGGTATTTTACAATCTCAGATAGCTAAGTGGATAAAGAGGGGTTATAAATCTCGTTGAACGAACAGTCTTATATCATTCTGGTACTAAATTTTCACCTACCGTTTCGTCACTGCACCAATAGGCGTCCATATGATTTGTAGGCCCATAGAACAATTTTTCATTTTTCCCGTACCCAGTAAATCACGGTGACAACTCTTGGGACTTGGAAGTATCACAAGCCCTAGAAGCAATATTAAACCTTAGCATCTTAAGTTTTGGATAGTATTTTCTTTGCACTGGTGGTTATCCAATTCTAAATCACATTTAGGCCATATTCAACCTAATTTAGGGTCGCTAGGGTGGTTTTTAGAATACCTAAGACGTAGCTAAATCCGTGTCTTCGATCCCCTCATATTTATTGTTTGTTTACGTGCGATAAAAGCATTTGTAATATATTGGGGGTATTTGACCTGAATGTTACAATAATAACGGATTTAGACACCGTGTATTGAAGTTAAGTCTTTATACGACAAATATTGTGGGTTCGACGTTTTTATTCTTTTTTTTAAATATAACTGACTATAACTATTATAAATTCGATTTTTAAATTTAATTGAGTAAATATGTAACAGGCTCTTGGTAATGTTTTTTTTTTCGTTACTTTATTTTCGGGTAAATATAGATGTAAAAAGTATTTTTTTTAGAATCAAGACCCACATATGGCAGAGTAAGCGGAGGTAACATAGTGTTAAGACGGAGAAACGTAGAGTACTCTCCTTTCAAAGTACTTTTGATGTTGTACTGTGTGCATTGTGTGTTGAGTGCGCATACATGAAACTCTATTCCAATACGCCACGACAGCCTCAAATTAATTATATAATTTATGTTAAAAATTGAAAATAACGATATTCCTCTCGTTATAATAAAAATAACAATCCAGAACATGGCAGTACCATCCACAGCAAATAAAACAATATCAAAAATGAATTTACAAAAAAGACGTACGCACGCATTTGAAGGGTTACAATATTTGTACAATCCTGTTCTGTGTTTGGTTAGGACCTGTTTGATATTCGGGTCTCATAACCCTATAATTCGACCAATTGCGTGCTGATAGCTCATGTTAAATGTATGTATATAAATACATTTTTCAATGGATTCTTGTTTTAGTTTCACTCTGTATCCCGCATAAAATAGGGTTTGCAGAGAGTATGTGGGAATTTAGTGTTAAGACACTTCGTTCTAATTCCGATAATTATAATACTCATTTTCCACCGATTTTTGGAGGATTTCCGTGTTGAGTGGCAGAACTGAACGCCACGCTTTGCCAACCAGAGCGGAGACATGAAAATAATTTAAATTTAATCATGACTGCTCGAAATGTTTAATATTATTAATTTATATTTCTTAAAAAAATAAAGTATACGTTATTATTCTAATTACATATATATATGTATATATATATATATATAATGTTTTTTAATTTATTTCATTTTGCTCTATAAAATAATCCCAAACATTATAGCAAAGAAAGAGGATGCTCTTTTTAACATAATATGTTAAAATAAGAAAATGTCTAAATTATACATATATCCACATAATTATATATACATATATACAGGTATAAAATGTTCAAAATAAAAGCCTAAGGCGATTCCACGTGCCTTATATACGAATATTTCCAATAAGACGATGACACCCAGTGAAGCAGATACGGTACGCTCCGTTGCACTCAGTTTGGCACATCTGTTTCTTTGATCAATCAGCTTATTAAATTATAATAATTTTTGATACCATTTTTATGTTAAATAGCATTAGGACAGGTTGGTTTGCCCTAATTTTATTTCATACTTATGTTTATTTATACAAATTTAAAATATGTAGTGTCTGTTAATTAATCTTTGATTGCAGTGTGATTTTGTTTTTTTTTTATTTTATTTAAAACTTGAAAAACTTTTTCAGTTTTTTCTTTGTACTATATTTCTATTTTTTAAGAATTCTCTCTTCGCTTCGTTACTAGAGCGAGAGAGAGAGAGACATATATTAAATATTTTACTACCCCTAGTGGCCCCACAACCCCGAGTCCCACCCTATAACATTAAAATATATTTTAACATAAAAATACTATATAAATAATATATTTCCTAATTTTCACCAAATACGAAAAAGATTTCAATCAAGAATCCACGTCTACCTACATACCATACGTTAATAAAAAAAATGGCAGCGCACCCCACTGATCTTATCAAAGGGCAGAAATCGAATGTTCTCGCTGATAGTGAGAATAACGCTCTATTTCGTCGACAAGCTTAAAAAATCGTAGACTCTTTCCGAAATCAACCTTATTCCCTTGTAATAGACATGTAGAGTAAGGTAAGTAAAATTTTGTAGAGCCCACCCAAAACGTCTTATTGAAGGTACAGGCGATCAACCGTGTAAAGTTTGTTAGCGTGCAAAGTTGATTACAATCAAGATTTAATTATAGTTCTTATTAAGGGATATTTATTAGGGATGTGTACATTCGTATGTATTTAGGTTTGCCTTTATGTATTCTATAGGGGAGAAAACGTTCGATTCCGACTTGGGGGTATGAATTACTTTTATTGCCTCGCTTTGGTAACACGACTCTGTAGATTCGGAAAATAGGCAGGACGTAGAGAACGGAGTGTTCCAACATTCGAACTTGCTATATGTAGGATACAATGGAAAACTACAAAATAGATAATTTAATGTAGATTATACGAAGTTTCGATTTAATGGTACGTTTACACATAAATACACCATAAAAGACAGTACGAGTATAAAAGGCTACTAATATTTTTTACGAACAAGGGAGGAAAAACTAATTTCATTTAACTTTTAAATAATCAGTAATTTGAAATATATAACGGCATATAAATTAAACAAACTAAATGTGCCATATAAAAAAACATAATATAAAAAGCTAATAAAATAAAAATATTCAATATTTCATTTTCTCTAGTAGAAATCCGACTTACAATCTGTCGCGTTTACAATCGCACACACCCCTACACCGCGCCTAGCATCAATTTATTTAAGACAATATCTTAAGTGTCATATAGTCTTAATATATTAAGTAAATAAATAAATAAATTTATCTTCACAGAACCAAAACAATAAAATAAAATTAATCTACATACACTCTACCACAGGCATATCTACCTACCTACCTACTTATCTCCAAAACAAAAACCATTAGAAACGGCCGCGCGATGCATTACCGAGCGCGCAAATCTTCTGTACACCCCCTCTAAAACCCCCAAGACGGGATACATTTTACCTAAAACGCGTGAATGTTTCATTGTGCTGCCAGCAAAAAGGATTCGCCCATTTGTAACGCGGTGGAAGTTTTTATTTATTGCCTCTAGACGCTTTGTGCTGCTGTTTGTTTATTAAATATTAGTGTGCGAGATGTGAAAGGTTGTCAGTTTGATTACCGTGTAAGTTATATCATTTTTAGGAAATTTAATTAATTAATTATTTTTTTGTGTATTAAATTAAATATTTCAATATTGTCGTAGACAAGACGCGGGTGGAAACAATAGAACGAAGTATTTTCGAAAAGCGTGAAACTAAAAATATTTTTAGAGTTTGCAATTAATGTACTTCCAAGCAATAGTTAAAGGTTTATTAATATTTTAAAGTAGTTTAATAAATATGGATTAATACATATAGTAGTGGTTGACGCCTCACTGCTTTAATCTTTAAAGTAACTAGAAGGAAAGGTAGCTGATATTTGTGTAAGGTATGAGATATGTAATTCCCATTTGTTGGGAAGAAGTTGAAAATTAGTGAAACTCACACTCAAATTTAGATAACGCAGTGGAACATCCTTGTTTTCTTTTGAGATGATATTAAGTTTCTTTTAAAAAAATAAAAATAAATCAGCTTCACGCTGTATCCCGCACACATCAGGGAAGACAGAGGGAACCTAGCGTTAAAAACTAAAACAACAAACAAATCACCGAACGAATGTTCCGAAAAAATCTATCATTTCAATTAAAATATAAAAAGAGACAATCAATTATCTGAATAACTGACTAGCAAATAACTAAATATTTCTATATATCGTTATTGTATATATTTATTATCTTATTTATTTATTCAAAGATATTATATAGGCATTGAAGCTCTTAATACATTCACAATAAAGACTCTTTTTCCAGAAAATGCTTTTATTTCTTCATACTTCCCGTGTTCCCGAGTCGTCCAAGTATTATGGCCTAAGCGCTTATCTTGGGACAAAGTGCTGTTTTCATACAGTAAAATAAAATAGAAATCCTTGTATCGTCAGTGTTTGTATCGTTTCTTTAACTGGTTTGCTTTTGCGACTGTTTTGCTAAAGCGTTCTGTGAAAATCTTTTTGTTTGGAACAGTTTGTTCTTAGAGAAATTTATACACTTGAATAGTATTGAATATAGAGTTGATTAAAAAATACATAGATTTTCCATTTAATTGCTTCGACACCAGAGCGAAGAAATGAACTCACAACCAGACATGTTTATCGCACACTTGTGCCCCTAGGCCATGACTGGTCTCAATTAATTCTTATTATGAGAAAAAAATAAATTATATTTTTATACTAAAATAAAAGCGCTCTATATTTAGATCGTCATTTGCGTCTATTTATCTTCAAAAACATTACAGTAAACTTTCCGCGCACAGAACAAAGAAAACTTAAAAATAATATCTCGGCTCTCAGGCAAACAACGCCCAGGTTGAACTTTGCATTAATACAAACACTGTTAGTTTAAAAATGCTTCTAAAAATCTCTTTTAATCCTTTTTTGGTGATAGCGATCTAGAATTATAGTGATAAATCCTCCCTTTTTGGGACACGGCAAACAAAGGAAAGATGTAATATGTTGACGCATGGCCTAACCCTCTTCTACTAATTAAAAATCCGTGACCCCAGGCCTAAATCAGTGCGCTCCTGAATTGATTCTGGCCGGAGCCGGTAATGTTTTCTCGGCTACCGGAAATTTTATCATGCTCTACCCAAATAATGGACGAGGACGTGGGAAATTGGGTGACCTTTATGAAAGTGGATACAGAAAAGTCTTAATTAGAAGCTTCTCTTTATACTTTTATTTTATTTCATAATATATCTAAGATTCAATTCATCTTATTTATATATATTTATTATTATTCATTATATATTTATTATATACTAGCGGCCCCCCCGCGGCTTCGCCTGCGTAAACTTCGTTATTATTAATTTCTGTAAGTCCTACGTCCTATAAGTGACGTCGATGCAAAATTTGAAACTCCTAGCATTTGTAGTAACGAAGTTTCATACAAACTTTCCACCCCAAAAACAACCCCTTAGAAGTCTAATATTACAAAATCCCGTCTTAGCGAGCACCTACGTCCTATAAGTGACTCCTATGCAAAATTTCAGATTCCTAGCACATGTAGTTTCTGAGATTTCGTGATGAGTGAGTGACCTTTCGATTTTATATATATAGATTTATTTATATGAAAATATTCTACAAATAACATAGATCGTTACAAAGATGACACTTGCCTGTCTCTACCTGCTTCGAATATATGGTATGATTTTTCTATCGAAAGTTCTTCAAGTATTTTTCCATTGTTTTCGGCACTCAACCCAACCTATATATGAAACAAATTCGACATAAGGGTCATGTTTGCATAAACTTCCCGCGACAGGATGATACACGTTCAATCTTAGCCATTATTTACGTTCACCCTTAATGCCTTTTAACGTCCTACGCAAACTGGTAGGCCTATTCCCCATACAAATAGACCGAAAATGGTTCAAACGGTGTCGTTTAAGGAAAGAAAACGAAAGCGTGAAATTTACACGTTTAAGTTGGTAAGATTTGTCCCACAAATCCAAATTGAAAGGGTTTCGCCTTTTGAGGTGAGAATAATAATATTATTAGGTGTGCGAGTGATGGGTTCGCACATTATATATTTATGTACATATGTTTGTATGACATAGTGTATGTATTAGTTTGTTTAGTAAAACTACTTAATGTTGGAAGCTGTGAAAATAATATATATTTGCGACCGTCACTTGTCAGAGTGGTCGTTTTTGTTAACTGGTATTATTATTCTGTGTTTCCTATAACATTTATTTTAGAAGATGTAGAAATTGTCCATCGATACAAATCATTGTAGACAAGTTTCTAATAGGCGTGGATTCGAGTCCTGCTACGTTCATTTTTTTATACTTTACTTAAAATATTTTTGTTTCCATGGTGTGGGATAACATTTTAAAACAAATTAAATAATATAAATTTAACTCTAATATTAACATTTTTAAACATTTTAAATGAATAAGACTATAACTTGAGTCCACAAATTTTATTATTCATAAATAAGTATTTTAATATTCTTCTTCTAACTATATTTTCCATTAAAACAATCTTCAATTTCCATCTACCGATTACAAAGTGAAACACCAATTTATTTCAAGGACTGTAAACAATATAAAACTATCGGGAGAACTGTTAGCGAAGGAAGTGTTCTGGAAAGACAACGTCGACTAACAAGATGATGTACAGGAGTATAATAAATTCTTCAACTATTTGGAATTGCTTCGACGCCTTAACTTCGAAGATATGAAAAAGTTTCAATCTAAATGTTATGATTCCAGCAAATAGCGAAATATATTTCTTATTCATGGAGCAGTGTTCGGAACTTGGAAACTTTTAATAGACTTGTTATAATTGCTATCAATATAATACATATAAGTATGTGTATATTGTATATTAACGAGGCCGTCCTAGCGCAGAAGCACAAGCGTATAACTGAACACGCGACGTTTGTGGGTTCGATTCCCACTCGTAGGAATTAATTATTAGTTATGAATCTTTCCATTTATTAGCTCTGGTAACAAGACAAAAGTGCGACGTTCCTGCAATCACCTGACTTCAAAGTCACCTCGGGCACTTAAAATGTGTCATTTGCGTCATATATCAGTCTTAGCTATTTCCATTTGACCACGAAGGAAGAGGAAGACAGAGGAAGCAGCTGATAAAAGATATCAATATATACAGCAAGTTATATTGGACGGCTTCGTAGTGTAATCCTCACTAGCAATAGTAGGTTTGATTTCCAAGTATAAGTCACAGTCCAGTGCTGGTTGCAAGCAAAGTATAGTATAACAAAAAAAGTTCATTTTTAAAAGGGCTTTTGGTATAAGAAAAATATACTTAACATATTAAACGTTGTGTTGAATATTTATGATCGAACATTTATTCAGGGATTTTAACACAATAGCAATTCTCGGTTCGAGAAAGTGGTCGACTTATTTATTTTTCATTTATTTATGTCAATTTACAGTGAGAGTTAACTATAGAAATAAGAAAATATAAGAAAGAAGAGTAAGATTAACAATAATATTAAGTATGTAATAATGGCATAATAAGAAAATAAAGTAATACTAATAATAATTACTAATAATAATAGTAATTTTACGCTTTTTTCGCATAGCAGTATAGTTGAACCATAGAGAACGTGGGGAATGAAAGTGGCGTAATAAGGACGAAGTAACTAGATACTAGGTTCCCAGGTTCCTTTGCCTAACACGCTTTGTGTATTAATTTACTTATAATTTCAATGTATTTAACAAAAGCCAACATCAAACTTCTTAGACCAGTGTTGACAGATCCAAAAAGCGTCATCAGCGTTAACAACATTAGAGGATATCCACGCATGGTGGAAGACACACTAATTTGGAGCACTGCTTATTAAATTAGAACCCTCATCGCAAGTGACCCGCAAAATACGAATCGACAGTTACACACCGCTACTCTAATAAAATTTAGTTAACGCGAACTACTAGTCTGTAACTTTTAACCGAGTTAAGTGGAGAGATGGTCGGTGGTTTTGTTAGTGTTTTGCTTATAGTCACTTATAGTCTTTTTTTTTTGTTTTTATTGATTTTTTTGAAAAAATGCTGAATCAATTGTGATAAAATTTATATTAGATCATTTATGTAATATGTGCTACAATACAATGTAAGAATCACCCAAATCTATTCATAATTGGATGAGCAATCAATGTACCCTCCTCCTTCGGTCAGTCAAAAACAACAGTCGGTCAAAAACGCTACAGTATTTATAATGTGCAATTATTTGGTAGGATTTTTACATTTTTATTATTTTGTATAGCTATTTAATTGATATCTAATCTGATCGTTTTTAGCATTTAGTACTTTAAAAAGCATTTAGTTGGCCGTCTCTCAAAACTCTCGTGGTCGTGTGGAGGTATCAGGCTTAAATTAGTATGGCAGGCTCGGTGAGCGAGTCCAATTCTCACTTAATCGGTTCTGTAGACTAGAGAAGCTATACATAACCCTAAAAACACACTTCAACATATAACATAAATATTATAATAACAGAGCACTTAACAAAATAATCTTTTAAATTTAAAGTATCAATAAAAAATAAACCCAAATATATGTTAAACAGCAAACCCATTAAAATACTCAATCAAAATTTGAAGACAATGAAGACATAAAGTTGACAATGGCAGCAATATTCGAACGTCGTCGCTTCCAATGAGCTAGGTACGCGACATCCTTTCTCAGTTCTGACTTAATCTCCAAGATTATCCCGGGGCGGTCGTCTTTATTACTTGTAATAAGGCATTAAAATAGACCCCAGCTACGAAATGACTAGAACATTCATCAAGATGCTCTCGGCTTGCTATTCTTTTGAAATGAACGATATAATTAACGTGGTCTTGTTAAATTTTTGCTAATTATTTTGAAGGGTTTTTGTGGGTTGATTTTGGATTTGGTTATAGATTTATTTTGGCATTTGGTATGTAGGTAGGGAGCTGGTTAGTTGTGGTGTAGGGAGACACTAAGAGAGAATTTCTGGAAATTCTTATCGGGATAGGGACATTTTTGGTGATACTTAATGTTTTTCCTTCAATTAATTAAATCATTTATCGAAAATATTTAACAAATATTGTATAGGAATTTTACAAGTGTCATATAAACCGCTTGTAGCTTCATTTTTCTCTGCATAGCAGAATAGTCACACGGAATCCAGTTTAACAATCCATTCCCTACTTTCCGTCCAAGTATTAAGATATTTTATGACGGAACTAAACGCTGCATTTTGTCTTGTTACTAGAGCGAGCGAGCTTGTTACTAAATTAATTAATTTCGCAATATAATTCCCACTCAAGGGCGAGTATGAATTAAACCCTCAACCGACACATTAATATCCAGACACTGTGCCGCGGCATCACCTCGTATTTCACACAAATCCATAATGAAACAGGCTCAGCAAAACTAAGAACCAGTATATGTAGAATTTCGCCGTCCTTACGGCTACTTGGCCTAAAAAGTAAAAACAAGTTCTTGATGTAGGTCAAGGATCGAAAGAGGGAGACGGGAGACGGCAGCCAGTCATCTGATTCCCTTTCAACCTCCCATGGTAGTAATTACACAGTACTCCAGCAGGCAGGAGCCTATACAAGTTATACTTGAGTTACGTGGAAAATTTAATTTGGTACGGTGTATTTTGTTTTGAATATATCTTTTGAGATTGCCCTACGCAATTTAGTCCAATTTGGCTGGTAAATGCTCTTGATTTGGCCTGTGATTATTTATATGAGGGAAAATTGAGGACGAAGCAGTCTAGGTGTCGCAGCAGTGGCTGTAAGCGTGACGGTTGTGGGTTCGATTCCAACTTAGAGGAATAACTTATTTTTATTTTCTCATGATCCCGAATTTGAATTTCACCACATGCCAATATCTCGTATACTAGATTTTACAGGTTAGACACTCTGCTATGCACCCTGCAGAGGACGTGTCAAGACACTCAGTTTTTTGTTTTTAGACCCACGGCTCTTGCAAGCCCTACAAGGGTGCTAGCCTCTAATAAGCGACACGTTTTTATCAAGCTTCGTCGAAATTATTATAAGAAAATATAGGGGCAAGTGGGGAACGGAGTATCTTAATACTAGGTTAATCCCTCTGCAGCTAGAAAAACATAAGATTTATTTAGTGATCGAAGCGTCTGAATAGTTTAAACACTTTTTTACTCCATATTGCATATTACAATATTGAAAGCTATTAAAAGGTATTTTCTGTTGGGTATTACTTTTTAACATACCTGCCAGAACATACCTTTTCAAAATGTACGACACTGAAAACATTACAAGGAAATTAAGTTCACAACTAAATTTCAGTAATAAGTACCTACTTTGAATACCTCGTCACAAAATGTGGAGGAGCGTTTAAAGTTATAAATGTGAACTCTTAAGCGTCTACTTTTGTTTGACGTTTTATTAGACTTTCCTTAATTGAGAATACAATTTCGACAATATACGAACGCTTTAATAAAAAATTAAGTATTTTTTATATTGAATATGTTTTTTGAGGTCGTCGTGGCACAGTGGGCACGCCTGACTGTAAACACGATGATTGTGAGGTCGATCCCACTTGGGCAAGACAAACGTAGAGTGCTGCCACTCAACATGCAATATCTAGAGCTAGGGTGGAAAATGAAGAAAGAAATTGGCACTAGCTTTCTCTGTCTAATAAAAAACTATTTTATATATATACAAAGTAAAATAGGAAAGTGTTTCTCACAGCAGGGTAAGCACATAGAATCTAGTGGCATAATACTCCGTTGCCCACACACCGACCAAATCGAGACATTATCTGTTGAGTGGCTAAACTGAACGCAGCACTTTGTCTTGTTAAATAAATAATTCCTTGACATCATAGTCGATTAATTTAATAATAAGATAGACGTAATAAGAAATGTATCTAACATTAATTTTCCTTTGCAGACCGGCAAACACTTTCACCGCACGTCACTGCTCATCAAAGCCTTCAACCACAAGTTCCGTCTTGATCTCGAGCTTAACACGTAAGTAGCTACTACAATACTTATTATTTATAGCTATGATTTTCAAAAAAATATTTATTACTGGGTAAATAAAATATTTATTATAAGCTACTGTTAGTTTAATTTAATATTCTTATACTTATTCATAGATTCTAGTCGTCGCGTCGTTTCAAGAAATCCTCTCTTAGTGCTCCCCTATAGTCCCTACATTATGATTATGTCAAATTTGTATTTTCTAAATATAACAGTTTCATCTGTGCATTCTCTATCAATCAGCCAGTAATGGAAGAATTTTATACATAATAATAGAATTTTATATACGTATATATTGATCCTATATCTTATAAAACAAAGTCGCTTTTCGTGTCTGTCTGAACTTTCTAACTCTTCTTCTTCTAAACCACCCAACGGATTTTTATGCGGTTTTCACCATTAGGTCGAGTATTTCTCAGGGAAGGTTTATATATAGTTTATTATTTGTACATTCTTATGTAAATTAACATAAATACGATAAATGTTTCTAAAGTCCTACCCGTTGAGACACTTTCGCGCATGCGCTGCTTTAATGGTAAGTACTACATGAAAATAATGTACTAGAGTATTGTTCCTCTTAATAAGATCTACAAAAAAGTCCGCGACGGCATATTTTTAACTTTTAAGGATAACGTGTAGTGATCATATTTCTGTCTAAAAATAGTAATTTGAATATATTTTTTATTGTGAGGGATATTTTTCCATAATGGTATTAATCCTTATCCTTTAAAATACTTTATTAAATTTCTACGTTAAACGAAGATAAAATTTGCTTTTTACACTATTTCGAAATTGCGAATAGTTTTAGAGAAAAACGCATTTAATTGTTGACACATCACGCCGTTGACTCATCAGCTGTATGTTACTCAAGTTTTACTTATCCCTTACTCTCAGCATATAAATAAGTATATTAGTTACGTTGGCCATTTAATGTAGATCAAAACTGTCTTTTACTGTTTTTTCATTTTGATAAGTACTTTAGAAGTTGTTACAATATCAAAACATCCTTGCTGCGAAACGCGCCCCGCGACGTTTTGCTTATACAAGCGCGTCATGAGCAGTCATCGGTGGTTCAGTGGTAGAATGCTCGCCTGCCACGCGGGCCCGGATTCGATTCCCGGCCAATGCATTCTATTTAATTTTCCTCACAGGCAGCCACGTAGTGCTTGCTTTTCATCAGGGACAGAATAAATACCCTCTTCAGCATTAACCACAAGCTCGAAAAAAAAACCCGCCCGCTATAGAGGCATAGCAACGAAGACTTAGATGCGTTTGCACGTATTGGATAATTGGAGTTGAATGTATTATTTCAGCGCGATATATTTAGTTTCATATTTTTTGTAGTAGTTATTAGTAGGTAGGCTTTTGTTTATAATTTCTTCCGTTTAAAAATAGTCATTTAACTATCTAAAAATAGTCATTTAAAAATATTTTAATAAGTACTTGAAAAGATTAGTAGCACAGATTTAAAATTACGGTACCTACTAAAAAATCCTTGCTGTGTAAAACAATTGGAAAATCCTTAATGAAACTACGAAAATGCGGGTTCATTAGAGTTTAATTAATTTTCACATTATCTTAAGTGCTTTGCAAACATACATTATATGAATAATCCAGTAGTAAAAGCGGGCGAAGCCGCAAGGGGGTCGCTAGTAATATATAAAAATTTTATAGTAACACAACAAAAAATAAAATCCACACAAATTCACTAATTGTTGATTAAGAAAACAGATTGACGTTTTATTGAAAGATTAATAGTTATCTATAACATTTATTTTGGCGTGGGGTGGGGTAGAGTGTCTTAACATTTTGTTTCCATTGACCTGCAAAATACAGGATACAGCATGAGGTTTTATATCCAATTCTAACATTCAACTAAAATATAGTAAAAATCATAAATTTAAAGATAACACTTAGTATTCAGACGCGCTCAGCTTATCACACACACCCCACCCATATATGTACTTATATCCAAACAAATGATCTAAAAAGTACTCGGAGCAAGATTCACATTTCACTCGGTTTTACATAATCCCGCTCCATTTCACAAGTCAATATATTTCCCCTCTACTCCTGTACTATCTAATAATATTTTGTGGGGGAAAAACTTCGTGTAAAATGTATGTATGTATGTATGTTACGATTACTTTATTTATCAGTAAAAACAGGCGTAAACTGCGAGACGATCGTGGCAGAGGCGTACAGCGATGATTCTAGGTTCGGTTCTCGGGGCAGTGAATTATTTTAATATCCTCTCTGAATTAAGAAGACATAACGCAGCGTCCAGTACCGCCATGTCTAGATTTTTTCAACCTACCCTGCTATATATGGGATACAGCGTGAAGCTTAAAGCACTTGTTAAAAAATATTATTTAACATGTTCTCAATAACTTACAGCGATAAAATTTAACCTACTCATATCATTGCGTAGTGAAGGGCCAATTCGAGAAGGAAATTTGGAGAACACGGTAAATAAACCGAAATTGTCGCCTTAGGGAGGTATATATTTTCTGACATTTTTAAGCTTCAGGTAATCAAAGTGGGTTATTTAATAGCGTCTCTCTTGAGAGTTAGAAACAGTAAATTTTGTGGAAAACGCTTTAGTTCCATGTTTCCTGCTATTATTAATAATATTATTTTAGCTTCATGCTGTATCCGGCACATAGTAGGGTAGAAAAAAGGAAACCTGGGAACCTAGTGTTAGGACACTCCGTTCCAACTCTCTTTCACTTATAATAAATTATAATAAATATAATCCTATTAAAATAAAATCTTGAATAATGATACTAATTGCTTTCCCCCATACAACAATGGGTCTTACACAAGATTTCTTACTTACATTCATACTTGGTGAACGTTTCCAAAATTAATTCATTACAGCCATTGTGTGGAACAATGTATACTTGAAGTGATTTTCCAATTCAAAAGCTCGAATAACGCTTTAGATCCCAGGAATTTTCTATTAATTTAGTATTACGTATGTTAACGTTTATAGGTAATGGGTTCATATCTATATATCTATGCGTTCAGCCACCTAATAAAAAATAATTATGTTTGTTGAAGTGCATATACCTATTTAAACAATTTTGTTTGTCCTTCTGTTTGTTCGGGCTCATCTCCGGATAGCTTGAAAAGAATGTTATAGTACTTTCACTGGAAGATAAAGAAGATACTGGGGCAACACATAGGATACTATTTATCGCAAAATTCCTGCGGAACAGGATTTATTGAGGGATTTTTTTTTAAGAGACAACCTTCTATTAGGGTATTTTTATACTTTTTGCCCAATTTACGAGACCTTCTGTGTTACCATAGCAAGTGACCATACCAGAGAAATTAAAATAACCCATTCCCAGAGCAGGAATCGAACTCTCAATCGCCACAGTCACAGTCAGGCGTTCTGCCACTACGCTACGAAAACCTCATATAGCCTCGCAGCATATTTATCTAACAATATACAAAAGAAGCGTCAATACAAAAGATAAAACCTAAACTAACCAATAAAACAAACGACTTCATTAAAAATCTCCCAAAAAAGGCGTCACAGAGTAAACATTGTCCTCTTTGTGCGCCAATCAAGTACCAGTAAACCCGTAAAAACTGTATTTCAGTGTACAAAATAGTTTTTTGTTTGGTCCCACCGTCTTTTGCTGCCATTGTAAATTCGCTTTTGGAAGTATACGCGTTATACATGCCGATGACAGTGTGATGTTTTCAAAGGGAACCTAATCTAAAAAGGATTGAACGTTGCAGCTTATCTTAGACACCGATTTGGAGTATTTCCCTGAAATGTTACCAATTTGTTCTTAAAGGAGGAAATCAGACGAGTGTAAGTCTTGTGGTCCTTTGGGTGTCTTTAGTTTTTATTTGTATTTTTCTATAATTTTTTTTCCCATGTAGCATAGGCAGAAGGAACCTGGTGGGTTTATTTTGACTTTCTCAATCTTGTAGATCAAGCTCAGCTTTGCCAGTAAAAAATGTATGATATTTTTTTATTAAATTTTATATGGTATATATAAAAATTGCTTTTTAATATGACTAATATAATATCTTTTAATTACATCCCTATATTAACTTTAACAATGTACAACTCATTGCCAGGAAAATTGGTACATTCGGCATATCGGCAATGAAAACGGGGACAATCATAAAAATACATGTGTTGTAAGTAATGATTTTACAGATATTCATTCTTTTAAATGTTACCAATGAAATTTTATTTTTGATGATATCATGACACTAATTGGACATGGATTTTTTTTAAATATTATGCTCTTGGGGCACAGTAGGTTAATGTCTGATTAGAGACGGATAGGTGGTGGGTTAGATCCCGACTAAAGAGAATGGATTACATTTTTAAATTTTAATTTTCCTGCTCTAGTTCCTGCGTTCAGTCACTCTCATGATGCACTGAATTCGGGTGGTAGCGGAATGTCATGACATGCAAAAAGAACGCGACTCCAGTAATTACACAAATAAAAAGGCAGAATAAATGAACTCTATATAAAAAAAATATGTCTGTGATATATAAACGGACAGACAGACCGACAAGACAAACTGTATGAGTTCCATTTATTACTAATGGGATTTGAGTTTCGGTTATACAATACTAAAAAAAAGTCTAGACAAAAACAAACAAATCAAACAAGACACATCCTAAACAATTAAAAAATCCAAAAAAAAAGGGCACGACTCCAGTAATTATGCAAATACGAAGCGATAAAAAGTCAGAATCGCGTGTCGCGATCCAAACGTCTGATTTTATCGCGCGAGTGGAAAATTAAATTAATGGCCACATTTCCATTTAAACGGTAGTTAGTGGTTTAATGCCGTAAAGTTCATTTTATTCAATCGGGCGGCGCTCGAACACGGCATTCATTTTTTATTGCTGTTCCCTCGCTAATTTGTTTGGAGGATTGTTTCGTGGGACATTTGTCAAATTTGAAAGTGTTAAGTAGTGACGCATTTCTCCGCTCTCCTTCGATTAATTGAAGTGAAAGTTATGTAAAAGAGCTAGTAAAATGTCAAGTAACTTATATATAGATGTAAACATAAATTAAAAGATATATATTTATTTCTATGTTGTAGTAACACAACTGCAACTATCACTTAACACTCAATTGCTTAAAAGATGGGCGAAAATGGTGAACGAAGTGTCTTAACACTAAATTCTTATTGTCCATTCCGATATCAAACAATTTTTCTTGCTTGCGTAAAAGCTGTGAAAAAAGCTAACAAGATAATTTGGCTAAATACAAAATTAGTCCCACTTACCTTCCCATACACACCACTTTGATAAAAATAAAAAAAATCCCACATTCAATCCACATTCATAATGACTTATTAAATGTTTCCACTCTCTACAATCGACCTACAAAAGAGGAAGTACTGCCCTCTCCATATATGGTATACGTATTTGTATCGCTCATTCCCATGAAGTTGGACCCTCGTGTTTTAATAACTGCTTGTAATGGGCTGAGAGTATGGTCTCTATTTACTTTTAGAATTTGGGCCGAAATGTTAATAGAGTCCTTTTGTTTAAGCGAGTAATGGTATGAGGTTATTTTGTTGTGTGATATAATATATGTATGTGTGTCCATAAGATATATTTCCTTTTTTTGGTAGAGGATTGTTTATATAGTAATTTAAAAGTAAAAGTAATAATAAATATCTCTGATTTTTCATACATACACAAAAAGATCAAGTCAAATCAGCTTCACGCTGTATCCCGCACACAGCAGGGTAGGCTGAGGGAACCTAGTGTTAAGAGACTCCGTTACCTACTTTCCGCCGAATTCTGGAGGCATTGCGTGAATGGCAGAACCCAACGTCGCTCTTTGGGTAGACACCAGAGCGAAGAATTAAAAATATAAATGTAAATAAATATTTCATTTCCGCGAGAGGGAATCGAACCCACAACCGTCGCGTTAAAGTCACACCCTTGTACCGCTACGCCACGGCGGACGATACGTACATAGTATTATGTATTTTCATATGAAAAATCTGTGAAAAACATAATTGAGTGACTAGTGCAACTATAAATCTCAATGAAAGTAATGTTGCAGCTCGCGAGTAAGATATTGAACATCGTTGTTGTTCCGAGATTTATGCCAGCATCCCGCTTTATCTTAGAAACACCTGCTTAGTACCAAACGCAATCATTCTTGAGGACTCAGGTGTGGAAAGCATAGTTCCTTTTTCTTTGATTTTTTTAAAGTTTTACACTGTGCACCACATATAGCAGGGTAGGCAGAGAGAACGTAGTCGAGAACGAAATTCTACGCTTTAGGTACCAGAGCAGGCAAATGAAAATAATTAAAATATAGTAATTCACCCAAATGGGAAATGAACCCACACTGCGCCGATGGCCTCATAAACTTATGTAGGAATCACCTTAGTCGGATTTTGATTTCATTATTGTTAATTTTTAATGTTATTTGAAAATGTTTAAAATGGCCTATATGAATCTATCTATACTAATATTGCTGAATAATCTGTTTGGTGTAACGTTCTAATCTCAAAAACTGTACATTATTCGATGAATTACGTCGAGTTAGTTATACACAACTTCTTGCTATTTCCATTTGGACCACGCAGGCGAAGCCGCAATTAAAATCTACTAAAAACTATTCTCATTTTAATGATCTCGCAAAATCTAAAGACCTAAATTTTATCTTAAAGTAAAACGTGGTATAAAGTTTTTAAATCTCTGACAGGCCGGCACACGTGCTCGGAATGCTGGCTGTGCTATGTATCGGACATAGTGAACGTGATTTGGAAAATTGTTACACAGTTCTTTTCACAATAGCTTTAGAAATTTAAAACTAAATATTGCTGAAGTTTTTTTTTATTACTTTCAACATGTTTAGATTTTTATGGTTTTTAATATGTGGATACATTTTATATATGTCGATTAACGTCTCGAAAATAGAGCGGGAAGTTGGAGACTGAGTGTCTTGACACTAGATTCAAAGTTAAGGTGAAAAACAAAGGCTTGAAATAAATAATTATTTGTGTATTTGTTATATTCGTGAGAATCAAAGACTTTATAATTTCCCGTTTCGAAATTTCAAGTAAAAGTGTATTCTATATTCTTTCAAAAAACATAATTCTATGATATATGAAATGGTTGGATAAAGAATTTTACTCCTTAAGTTCTGGTATATATGTGTCTATCTTTTCATTTTCACCCTCGTTTACTACAAAATGCCGTGAAAACGAATAAAACGTTTTGTTGTTAGAAAGCGCTCCCAACACCAATACAAGAATAAAAGGGATACAGCTTAAAACAGTTGATAAATTACTTAGACTTCAAAAAAAATTATGAACTTAAAAAAATGTGTTAAATAATGCTAGTGCTAATGATGCCAGTCGTGGCCCAGGGGCAAAAGTATATGATTGTAAACGCGATAGGTTGTGGGTTCGATACCTATTCGAGGAAATAAAATATTTAATGTTTTCATATCTTCGCTCGGGTGTCCAAGTAAAGTGCGGCGTTAAGTTTCACCACTCAACACGCCTCCAGAATTGAAACGGAGTGTCTTAACACTACGTACCGTGCTGTGTGCAGGATACAACGAGAAACTAAAAAAAAATGCTACTTTTAACCTAACCTAAGTTCTAGACATTCTAATTATCGCAACTAATGAACTTAAGCTGTTCGAGTGCAGAAAGCCAGCCAAGGTGAAATCCGTAATTACTCGCGACAACATAAGATTCGAACTAATAAAGAGGACTTTCCGTGATTGACGAGAGGTTTACTTGGAACCCTGCATTTGTATTAATTGTAGATCACGATAGATTATATAGGTGTGACAAATTACGGTTGGTACCCACAGTGAACCATTGGTAACCATTGGTAATAAAATGGGAATTTTGGTAATAATGGAATTATTGGGAATTATACTGTTTCATATGTTTCCGCTTTGAGAACAAAGAGATATGATTGTGGATAAGATTTGAACTTAATTGGAACTTTGAACAACCGTCGTCGAGCTTAAAATGTTGTTTTGAAATATCTATTGAAATAGAATTATAAATTTAATTGTTGATACCTTTAGATCACGTGTGAATTCATTACATTTTATAATTGCTGATATAAATATTAAAAAACAGCACACAGGTAAAGATTTCATCGAATTTTTTTTTCAAAAGGCTTGAGTTGGAATTTTCCAATATTATTAAAATATAACTATTTACTGAAAATTATATGTCATTTGAAAAAAACTTTTTATTTTATGGAAGAGGTTTCAAAGCATTGTGTCATGACGTGGCCATTGCGTGGCTAGAGTGTCCAATGGAGTGAATTAACGTTAATGATCGTGGGTTCAATCTACAATAAGAAGAATTGATTATTTTCATTTTCCCAAAGCGGAAAATTTAATTTCTTAACACTGAATTATATCTGTCTACAGTGATATACGGGATAAAGCGGGATGAAGCTTTAAAAAAAAGGAAATGCAAGCAAATACTATCTTTTAAGAATAATAAAGGAGTACGAATATAATAGAATATTTTGGGCGAAACATGTCATACATTTTGTATATCAAGGTGCATTAACGTATTTTTGTTCACGCTTCGTTTACATTCTTAAAAGGTGCGCCATAAAAAGACTGCCAGCGTATTCGTAAAGCGTTCCAACGAAAACAGTTTAAAGCGGAATAGTTTATATGTAAACTGTATATTATTTGACAATAGTATTTGTGTATTTTGCATTTAAATTTGTTTTTTTTTATATACTAGTATATACATGTGTTTTTTTACTGGCAATTGACATATCTTTTAATATTTTTTAAATTTCTTAAAGTTTCTTAATAGTGGACTTAAGTCTCTTTCAGACGGTTTCCAAGAGATTTTTTCTTTATCCTTTTCTTTATCTATATTGTAATAACATATTTTCTATAATTAATGAAAAATTATATACATAAATCTGTATAAATTAGTATTATACTATCTATTTATTAAATTAAATTTAATACCATTGTCATATATCTATTTTTTATTAAACTTTTTTTTTAACTCTACGCGTCATCTCCCATTATTTTCTAAGAAAGCAGAAAAATATTTACCTCTATCAACAGGAGTTCAAACACCATGCAGAAATGTCCAAGCAGAATCAAGCATATATGCGTACAATTACATAGCAAGTACGATACTAGAGTACGTGTCCTAATTAGTAGGTATGTTTTGTTGATCAATTAGCTTCCCGGTCTACAGTGTTTGCAGATCAACGCAATGGGTTCAAAATTCAACCGTTTTATTCATGCGTGGTGACTAAAATGTTGGCATATACGTGTATTTTACGAATATATTGCTTATACATACGTTATATTTTATTGAAAGATTAACTTTCAACCCGCAGCTTTGTTCACGTGATTGTATGAGTATGTATCAACGCAGAATCGCCGAATCAACGCAGATACGACACTTGTGGCACACCAGTCATATCTAATGACGTGCAATCTGATGCAGGTTTTTCCCAACTTGAATGTCAGAATCACTATTTAATCCATGGAGTAATTCTATCGTGGTTTTATCTGTCGCCAATTGTCCCAGGTACCTCCTCCTTCTCCGAATCAAGGATTTGTCCGCTCTCCTCCTGAACCGCACGAGCTTCACCTACGATGGACGCCTAGTGACAGTCACTTCTACTTATAGGTCGCAAGTGAGATTGTACTGGAGTTTCCGCCGCCTAAGACACCTTTCCTTTTTACCTGTCTATTTATAGCCGTCGACGACGGACCCATCAAATTTTAATTCATTTAATATTGGATTGATATTTAATTAGTAGCTTTTTCAGATGACCTTAAATATGGACTAGAAGTTTTGTAACGATAATGTCAATATTCATTTTCTGAATATCTGTTTTTTTATATTTATCGTGTTTCCTAAAGCACTGCTTACACGGTGATGTAACGAAACTCCTGAAAAAAAATGTAAAAAAAATTATGGTTAAGCTCAGAGCAGTGTCTGAAACTTGCAATTCATCTACAGTGTTATTTTCGATACATTGGGTGGTATGTGGCCGAACTCAACGTCACGCTTTGTCTTATGGCCTCTAAGTGTCTACGTAAATATCCATATGAGATATTTTAATAAAAAAAATATGAGATTTTACTTTCCGTGCCAGTCTTTCTTTATAATTTAATGAAAAAAGAAACGAGGAAAAGTCTTGTTTTAAATTTACGTGTTGGTGATTCATGGTGCAAATTGGATCAACATGTCAGAGGCGATTGCGAAAAGATTTACATAATACTGTTTCCCTCCTTAGACTTTCAATGTGCTAAAAACGAACGCCGGGCAGGTAATGAAATTCTTTTGGTACGTAGCAGCATGTGTTTCACTCGTGAGATTCATACTTACTTGTATACAGGGTGTTCAGTAATTAATGGGTACCTTGAAATGTCTTGTAGTAGAACTTAGGTCCGTTCATTTTATAGCTTCACGCTGTACCCCGCATATAACAGGTTAGGCAGAGAGATTTCCGCCTAATTTTAGTGACGGGTTTGAGTTGCAGAACTCTTTCTCTACCAGAACGCTCTGGTATAAATAAAAAAAAAATGTTCCTTCGAATGAGGATCATTGCATTTACAATCAACTTATTACTTTAAAAATATGTATATACAATGGAAATGGAATATATACAATGGAAATATATACAAGAAAATAAATGTTTAATTTAGTAACAATATCAAATTTAATAAAGAAATGTGCTAGCAAACACACCGACTTACAAAATCCCGTAAAATCCACTTTCGGGAATCAAAAATTTAAAGATTTTTTCTAGATAAGAGTTTTTGTGTAACCAGTACAGACCACAGAACGATTCCATTTTAATTCAATGTACCACAATTTGTTTCTTATTTCCGGTCCAAAAATTCAAAATCTTATTTATTTGTACCTTTTATCTATTAAGTATTTGACGTTCGTATTTGCTCATTTCATTTCATTTTGTGGAGTTTTCGCTTGAAATAAATTTATGTGCGAGTATTTTTGTAAATGTAAAGATTAAAGACTGTTTGTGTAGAAAGGTCGCTTGTTTTTAGAGTTCCATACTTCAAAATAATAAATAAAAAACTTATAGGATAATTTTGTCGTACCTTCTGTCTTTTTGTCTGTCTTTCCATCAGTCAAGATCGCATGAAGGTATCAAGCTGAAATTAAAATCATAAAATACGATCGTTTATATTTAGTTTTTCCCACATTTTCTACAAAGATCATCCATATAAACAATACTTATAAAATACTGCTCCCAAGTAGGTAACCTAAGTACCTAATTATGAAATTTGACAAATAATGAAAACTTAGTATAAATAAAGGAAACAGTTCGAAAAATAGAAAACTATAGGTATATCACAAATATTACACAAAAATAGGAGAACAGAGTGTCTTGTCACTAAATTCCCTCTGCTTACTCTTACTCATATAAAGGAAGCAGCGAGAAACAAAAAAAACATTATTTCATTTTTTTTTTCACAAAAAAGCGACATGCAAACAAAGTCAGGGATAAAAGCTCGATCGACTATCCGTTATAGAAGATAAAACATCTCTCTCTAGCGTAGAACTTTCCAAAGCTATCCATTTTAATCGTCAGTATTATTGATGTCTTATCTCACTAAAACTTTTGAATTCTACTTTATAAATGAGATGTGTTTTTGGTGATGGTGCAAAAACGTTAGTTTGCCAGCCATTAGTGTCAGCACCTAAAGTTCTGGTGTAAAATCTATATCTACATTAATATTATAAAGCTGAAGTTTAATTGTTTGAACGCGCTAACCTCAGGAACTAAATTGAATTTTTTTTTTATGTGTTAAGTAAGCTATTTTTTGAGGTTTGCTATAAGGTATATTGCATTACTTTAGTCGTCTCTATGTAACCTACGTTACATGAAGTTAGGCCTTATGGATGAAACTGTGGGTCAAATTTTTTGTAGCTTCGGGCTGTATTTTTTATGAAGCAGAAGAGTATGTAGAGGGAATTTATTATTAAGAAGCTCCGTTACCCGCTTTCCACTCAATTTTCGACACATTGTGTGTTGATTGACGGAATTCAACGCCGAACGCCGAGTTCTGTCTAGATAACATTTACAGTACGACGTTATGTTGCTGCTATTGTTACGTTACGACGGCTTTTGCAAAACAATTATTTTAGCTATAATATTTGCTTCGTAAGATAGATCTTCATAATATTAAATATATAAATTTGCACGTACTATTTCTACAATTACTCGTTTTTTTTAGATTCACGCTGTATCCCTTAAATAGCAGGGTAAGCAAAGGAAACCTTGGAACGTAGTGTTAAGACATTCAATTCCCATTAAAATATTTCGGTGGAACTCAACGCCGCACTTTGCCTCGTAACCAGATCGAGAAAATGAAAATATTAAATATTTAATTTCCTTTATATTTAATTAAATTTTGTTAAAGGCGACTTAAACAAAAATAACAGCATTTAAAATGCTAAAATACAAACACGAACATAAATTTCAAATCTTAAACACAAGTGTTTGTGCACTTTTATTAAAATACAGGTATTTAGTTAGACGCTACGTCCCACCTTGGAAAATTTCTTTATGCTTGAGAGAACGCTAAAGGGTTCTAACCTCCAGGACTTTGAGGCCAAACAGACTGCAAGTATACGCACTACTGACTTGGAAACGTGCAATTATAAACACTAAAATTACACTAAAAGGTGCAAGTAGAAACACTAAAATTGTACTGACATATGTATATAGTGGCTTCTGCTCACTAGTGTCTCTAGATACGAGTATTTTCTAGGGGCTTTGCTCTTAATTTTTCAGGCTTAATTTTTTTGTTTGCAAAAATTTTGGTGTTGGCACCAGACTATTTTCGTATTCCATACCAGACTATATAGTATTAGAAGTGTCCGCTTGTGTCATACGGGTTAGTGATACTAAAGTTACACTAAAACGTCCTAATAACAAACACTAACATTTTGTTTATTTTTCTATCTGTGATTTTTTTTATATTAAAAGTGTGTATTTAATATTTATACTTCCATTTTTTTACGTCATTCATTTGTTAGGCCGACATGGCCAAGCAATATAACTTGAAGAAAAATATATATTGTGAAAACAAAACTGTAAAATTTTCATTGAATTAAAAAAGAAACTGTACCAAAACATTAAATACAAAAATACATATACACACAACAATATTATACAAAACATATAAAAAAAATCTAAAATAATAAAATTTGAACCTGCACCTCCTGTATACAGTTCAAATTATGTAATTCCCTCATCATTATTATGAGGATGTAGCAATATTAGGCACTCTCCGCTCTTCCACTCTAATGAAGCGTGCATATATTGCGGAATAAGTACTTACTTAGCCGTACTCAGCGGAGTTCAGTATTATTTGCATGTTTATTTGGTAACCTTTGGAATAACAATATCTCGTTGATATGTTGGAATGTATGGGATTTATTTCATAAAATATGGCTTGTATTACATTTATAAGTTCATATTTTAAGTATAAAAAGCTTTAGAGACCGTCGTGGTACTCTACAAATGCACGCTACGGTTGTAGGTTCGACTCCTAGTCGGGGTAATTAACCCATATAGACCCGCCGTGCCCAAATGGGTACACCTACAATAGTACCCTTGTTTTTTTTATATTTTTATTTTTATGCAGTTTATGCCTAGAATTGTAAAGATAAGTAGTATATCCTTATGTTGTAGCCGTAAAATCCAATTAAAAATTTTTTACAATCGTTCATTTCGTGCCTTTTGTAAAGCTGTTTCACGAAATCTGTGAAGGCAAAATGTAAGTATATTTATTTTTAATTTTTTCTTCTAAATACATTTGTTTTGGTACAAAACATACTTAAGTACTTAGTATTCTATGTAATATAATTACATTTGATTAGAAAAGAAGAGTCGTAATAGGACAAATTCAACTTTTACGATGCTGTCCCCAATTGGGGCCAATGGGCACATCAGAGGTCAATTTTTATGTTTTTATACGCATGTCCATCCAAAGTTCATAATGACTCTTAGGATATTTAGCGGTCGCAATGAATATAAGGGTCTTCAAGAAGCAATCGCAGTTGTAATTATTGAAGAAAAAGACTTCGGAGAGGTATATTTAGTTGCGCTGCCTCTAAAACCAGGTGTGGTAATCGACGAAGAAGAAGATGTAGATATACAAAGCACTGCTAATCTGCCTGCTTACTAATAGAAGCATTTATCAACCTTTTACTAAGAGACGTAGAGGAACCGTAATCTTGAGCAACCCCGTTGGTGTAAAAGTGATCCAACTACGACTAATATACAAGGTCGTCTTGAGAAATTTAAGAATTGTTAAAAGATGAAACTCAGCAGTAAAGGATATGAAAAGAAAAACCGAGCTGATTTTGATTACTGCTTTTACCAAGTTAACTAAATTTTATTAGTGCGAAGGTTTTACAGTGTGGTATGGGAGGGGTTGATCAGGCTGATCAATCTTTTTACCTATGTAGCAATGCTGTACGTGGCAAAAAATGGTGGTGGGTTTTATCCACACATACATAGGATCTTGCTGTTGCAAATTCGCGGCACCTGCACTTGCTAACTAATATAAACAGGATAGATTAGCTTGATTTTTTCGTTACATCGCTCGTCACGATTTAAGAGACGAAAACATCAACGTATTTATGCGACCAGCAGCTTCTGCAGTACCAAGTCTGCAGCACCACGGGGTAGACCACTACTCCCAAAAATTTTGCTAGCAACTGAGACGTGCAATGTGCCATAAAAAAAACGCGTTGATAGTGTAAAAAGTGTTATAAAATATTTCGTGTCGCAAAAATAGTTTCGAAAATTTAGATACTATATGTGCCCATTGGCCCCATTTAAGGACGGCATTTTTTTTATATTTAAATAAAAAAAAATTAATTTTTTTTTACGTTTTTTATTTTCTTACATCGATATCTATCAATTATTACCGAAAAAACCTGTGATTTACTGCTAGTTTGGCTGTGGGTCTAAATGGGTTAAATATTTAATACTTTTATTCTCTCGCTCTGGTAAGACTTTGAGTTCTCCCACTTTAAATACACAATGAATCTCAAATTGGGCGAAAATGAAATATTTATTTGAATTTATATTTCCATTTCTTCGCTCTGGTGTCGAGACAAAGCGCGGCGTTCAGTTCGGCCACTCAACACGCAATGCCTCCGGAATTCGGCACAAAGTGGGGAACGGAGTGTCTTAACACTAGGTTCCCTCTGCCTACCCTGCTGTGTGCGAGATATAGCGTGAAGCTAAGGTTCTCTTATTTAATTCTAACCCATCAGGTTAGGTTACCTTATTTTAAAATATTGTAACTTAATTACAGAAAACCCAAAATTATTACCAAAAAAATAACGATCTTACTCACGATTGTTAGAAACTACTGGGCGTGGCGTGTGACATGACGTCATTCTATTGAGTAACGATTCTAACGTTACATGATTAAACTCGTCCCGAATATCGCTTCCTGGGTGCTTTCAGCTCGCTCCAGTTATTATTTGTGCATATACTATGAATGTACAGCGACTGTAGGGGTACAGCGACTGTAATCAATAGGTTCCCAGGTTCCCTCGGTCTACCTTGCTATCCGCAGCATACAGTTTGAAGATATGGAACAAATGTATACACGGGCTTGTTGTTAACGGCCGTCGTAGCACAGTAGGACGGAATCTGACTGTAGACACGATGTTAGTGGGTTTCTTCCTCTCCCTTTCGGGGGAATGTTTTTTTATAAATTATTTTCATCTACCCCCTCTGATACACGCCTTATTGGAAGGTTTTCAAAATTATTGAATATTTCATTAAATTATGGCTCTAAAAGTAGGAAAACATTAATTAAAAAAATGTAACAATAACCTATACAATTTTTTTCTTCGCTAAATCAGCGAAGATTTTTTTTTTCGTTAAATCAATTACTTCATTAAGAAAACAAAACAATTGTAATTATAACTTGCTTTATAATTTACACGACTTACGTCAACATTTTGGTTAAAATAAGGAACAATATATTTTTTGTATAGCACGGAAATCGAATTCACGACTCACATTGTTCCGAGATACATAATTAAAAAACAAAGGAAGAAAAGAAAAAATGTAATCTCCTATTCAAGCTTACAAGCTTTTTGAATATTTAATTAATCTTAATAATGTTCATTAAGGATGAATAATAGACAAAAGATTGTATAATTACAAGAATATTATTAGAAGTTATTTATTCATGTTTTTTTTTTTCTTTGCTAATCTGTCGTTGTGGCGCAGGGAAATAAGCGGGCGACTGTAAACACGACGATTGTGGGTTCGATTACTATTCCAATGGGTGCGTTACCATTCGAGGGAATAAACATTTAATATTTTAATTTTTTCGCTGTTGAGCTCCGTCACTCAACAAGCAACGCCTCAAGAATTTGGTGGAAAGCGGGAAATGTGTCTTAATCGGAAAGGAGTGTCTTAACACTAGACTCTCTGCCTACCCTGCTATGCGGTAAACAGCCTGAAAATCCTTTATTTCTGTTAATTTTAAAATCACATAAGTTAACACTTGCGTTTTCATCTTTCATAAGTTTATGTACAAGTACGTTTGGGTAGTTTAATTTATTTTGGTGAAAGTATTCATTTATATAAAAAAATTGATGATTCGTACAAAAAAGTACAAAAATGTCATTTTTATATTATTTTATTACAATAGGCAATAAAACTTCAAAGATTCTTCTGATGGGCCGAAGTACATAACAGGACCTTCCGCCCGGCCGACCCTTACACTACTTGACACGTGCCATTTTCACACACCAAATTGTTCAAGCGTGAACTACTTGTAAGGACCGAGGGTTATTGGTGTGGAATCGAACCTGTTACGTTTCTAATCTTGGGCTAACTTTATTGATTAACTTTTGTTATTTTGTATAGGAAACACTTTAGTCCAATGTTAGATTAGGTTCCTCATCATAGGGTCGAGGACAATTTACTTTGACTGTTTGTTACAATATTTCTAAGAATAACAATCATTAAAAGAAAATACCGACTCTAAATATTCTTCAATTATCTGGGTGCCTATAGTATTCTCTCTAGGGGATACTATAGGCACTAAGTATATATGATAAAAACTATTATAAAGAAACTTGAACTATTTCTTAAGTTTGACAATTCATTGCACAATAAACTATACTGAACCGTACAAGCAGCTCCCATGAAGAAGATTCGAACGCATATCCTCCAAATCAGCTTAGAACTGCATGTTGAGTGGTAGAACTCAACGCCGTTATGTTTTGTTACTAGAAGGAGGAAATGAAGATAATTCATTTCCCCGAGTGAAAATTGAACCCACAACCGTCACGTTTACAGACTCTTGGCTGCTGCACCACTACGACGCCTTCTTATAACTTATAATGTTAGATAAACAGTTAACAGTTAGTTTTATATCAGAAACTCACTGACGCGTGTTTTTAAGACGGCGGAAAATTCTTTATTTTCTCTACATCCTGTCATGTGGAAGGGTTAGAAAAATATTTGCTGAGTGTCTTCGTAGATCAGTGATTCGCTAGTCTATTTGAATTTCGTTGATTTTTCCCGTTCAGTTTGTTAGTTATTGTTTTTTTATTAAGTCAATTTGTTACTATTTTATAACGACGTACCTTAGGTGATATTAAATTAATATGGTATTATTAAGCTGGTCTGATGCTGGAGCCAGGATCTGAACAGTGGAACTCTTCATATGTACTATTAATCTACTGAAGTTTAGGCTCATATAATTCATGGGTTTGTAGAACTTAGTCAAAAAAAGATCCATTTCCAACCCTAAAAAACCAATCTTTATTTTTTTTTTATTGTTGTCTGTTTGTCTCTCTATTAATGACTGGCGGAACTTAACGTTTTCTTAACAGAGTGGGTAAAAAAAATATTTAAATTTAATATTTTTAGAATAATATTCTATCCCAGCAACTAATCTTGGTGACTAGCAACTTCGACTTTACTTTCTAAAAGTGATCAAGACTAAAGAAAGCACTACTAAAGTTTTATTATCAATTCGTCCAGCAGCATACAAACTTCGCTGGTACCACAACTTTTCAAACTACCTTTTTTCAGCACAGACAACAAAATAGCTTGATTGGCTATTTCCAGATATCTTTTTTTTGTTGTAATCTAAAGTCATTTACTGAGTCCGTTGTAGTGCAGCTACTTACTGTTTGACTGTAAAAGGTATGTGGGTTCGATTCTCACTCGGCGGAATTAATTTTTAAAACCTAACCTAGAACTTTGTAGTGCGTTGTGGACGGAGTGTCTAAACACTGTCTGCTACATAGGGGATAAAAAAATTAAAGAAGCACGTCACCGAACCAAAGGATGTTACGTAATTAGTATTTAAGTCCCAAATGAAAGACGTCAAATCAACATACTCTTCGATCTATCGAAGATTACATCTAAACCTATTCAAAATATGCATAAAAGATTTTTTCTTTTCGTTATAAAGCCTCGAGATCCGTCGCCATAGCCTTAAGGATGGCTGTGAACAGCACGAAATATGTAAGAAAAATATAAAATTTTAAGTTAGAAACGGTAGCGTGTTTACTGAAGATAAATTAAGTTTTGTGAAAATGTTTTATCTTTTTTTTTTTAATAGGGAAAATATTATCTTTTATTATTGTATACATAATTTTGTTTGCATGGACTTACGGACGTAAAATTGAATATCCCATTTCTTCACGTTCTCATATAGATTTCGAGAAATCCTCTTGGCAACCTTTGTATCTACAAGCCAAATTTTAACTTTCCAAGTTTTAATTGCAACGAAGTTAGTGGGGCATTAAAGTGTCTTATTTGAAACAGAGTAAATTAAAACTAGGTTCCCGGGTTCCCTTTTTTCTCCGGTTTTGTTTTGTTAGATGTATTTGATTCACATATAAGCTTATATTTGCATATTATAATATTGCAGCTTTCGTAGGACAGCGACTTAGATTACTGAAATTACTTTCATTTCCTTGACCTCGTAAACAAAACGAGGCGTTAACTTCCGCCACTTCGCACATAATGTCTCGATAATTTGTTCTCTTATAAATCTGATACTGAAAAATGAGTAGCTGTTTTTTTTAAATCATCACATTCTCTCAACACTAATTATCAGCTTATACCTCAAATCGCTTAATGCAAATATTGCACGAAGAAAAAATATTTATTGGTGAAATTTGTTTACCGCAGAATTTCCGCTCACGCGAGGGGATGATAACTGGGGTTCGTTATGATCTGCATTTTAATTCTCACCCCCTGGCACTGTATTACTGGCACTCGTATACATTACTTACCCCGCGACTGAAACGCCCATCTAATTCCTCTTCCTTTTACCTTTTATTTAAATGCTATAGAAATGTGTCACTGTAAGAGTACGGCTTGTAGGGTTTGGTTCCATTTTTCGAAAGTTTTAATTTCTTATCACGTAGCGTGAAAGCCATGCAGGTGAAGTAGTACAGCTACAGGCTGAAACATAATAGTTATGAGTTCGTTCCTCAGTTGCTTCAGTTGAATATTTTAATCTGGATTTCAGTTGTAATGTGAAAGGTTATGTTCTTGACATTATGTTAGCAAGGTGCTATGGATAAGGAATAAAATGATAGAGCTAGGAATAAAAACACAGAATTTTATTTATGGTAAATTTATAAAAACTGTAACTGGTAGCCGTGGGCCGTGGGATCGTTGTCGTTGCGCAACGGCACGGTGTCTAATTGTAAACGCAACAGTTGCAGGTTTGATTCCCATTCGAGGGAATGAGTCAGTTTTATTTTATCGTTCTAATGAGATGACATCAAGCTGCATTAAGTTCGATTGGACGGTACATGGGGAACGCAGTTTCTTTACAAAGTTCCTTCTTAAGTTCCCTCTAAAAAAACATACTATTTTACATATAATTCTACAGCTGAAGTTGAAAAATGTAATTTTGTTTTATTATATCTTAAAAGACATCATTACTCCTTTATACATTATATTTGCTAGCAATTTTGAGTTGCTTTGGGAGTACAGTAAAGGAGCAGCTTGCATTCTTTCCTTCGTTCCCTCCATTCACATTTTACTTGCAACATTGCAGTGAAGCAAACATTTCATTTTCTACTAAACTACATATATATATTTATTATTTAGTAGCTGTCCCTGTGACCTCGTTTGCGTAGGAAATTTTTATCTTTTATATTTATGAAGCAATTGAAATAAAACAAACACTGAATATTAATTTTAATTTGTTCAAATACTTTAAATTTTAAAAATCATTATTTTGGATTCTATTCCTACCATAAAAGCCTCCATAATTTTCTCACATATCTTCGAGGCCTGTCATGGTACGGGGGCACAAGCGTGCGACTATAAACGCGTCAGGTTGTGGGTTCAATTCCCTCTCGATAAAATGAATTTTCAATGAAAGTTGAATTAACAGATTAGAATGTTTGTGAAGGTTCTTCTCAAATGTGAAGCATTAAGTATAGTGAATATTCATAATTAACTATATATATAAAATCGAAAGGTCACTCATTCACTCATCACGAAATCTCAGAAACTACAAGTGCTAGGAATCTCAAATTTTGCATAGGAGTTATTTATAGGACGTAAGTGCTCGCTAAGACGGGAATTTGCAATATTCGACTCCTAACGGGTTGTTTTTAGGGTTTAACTTTGTTACTACAAGTGCTAGGAGAGTAAAATTTTGCACGGACGTCACTTATAGGGCGTAGGTACTCATAGATAGAAATTAATAGTAACGTTCACGCAGCCGAAGCCGCGGGCGAGCCGCTATTATTAGTAAAGATATAAACCAAATCCTTGTCACAATTCCATTCCGCTATCACATCACATGTTAGACAACATAAACTTTACGTAATTTCCAATATAACTCTAAAGTCTAACCAAATGTTCCATTATTCAAAACACACGCGTATTTCACACTATTTTAGTCAACAATAAATCCGATGAACCTGTTTTGTATGAAATGTCGACTGATTTAACGCTTGTAATACATTCTATATAGTGATTGTACTCGCAATTTGTGTTTAGATTTCATTATTATAATTGTTTTGCTGTTATTGTATGTTAATTTAGATGTTTTGCTTGTAACTGTAAACGTGACAAGTTGTGGGTTTGATTCCCATTCGAAGGACACTCATGCAACTAGGCAAAGCGCGGCGTTAAGCTCCGCCTTTCCTCTAGAATTCTAGCCGAAAGTGGGGGATGGAAGAGTCATAATGAGAACGGAATGTCCTAACACTAAGTTGCCAGGTTCCCTCTATTTACACTACTATGCGCGGGATACAACATGAAGCTGAGGAAAATAGATGATTGAGGGTATCGTGGCGCAATGAAATATGTTTGGTTATAAGCGCGAGGATTGTGACTTCGATTTTAATACGTCGAAATGCGTATATTTAAGAACTCTTTTTTATCCGCTTTGAAAGATCAGGTTCCCTTTTCCTACCCTGCCATGCGTGATGACGCGTAATGCTATTTAATAAAAATAAAATTTCGTTTTTGTTCCAGGCAACTACTAGCGCCGAATTTAAAACAAACGCAATACTTAGCGAATGGAGCTGAGAGCGAAGTGAGAACGGTAAGTTATTATTATAATTTAAAAGTTAATAACCAAAATAGATATACGAATGGTATAGACGTACAAATATCCTACTTTTATTATAAATCTAAATATTTGTTAGGATAGATATTTCACTTTCACGCTTCCATTTCCTATTTCTGATAAAAAGACAAAGCACATAATATCTCGAAAGAACGCGATACCTGGGGGACTGAGTAGAGTTGAGTGTCTTAACACTAAGTTCCCTCTCTCTAGCCTGCTATATGCGGGAAACATCGAAAGTTAATGTATATACAGACAATGTATAAATGTTGAATCCGCAAGTTCCATAAATACCTTGTAATTACACCTTTTCATCACACATAAAACGGGAAGATGACGCAATTTTATTTAAATTATTCCGCTTTGAGAATAGAGATTCATTCAAAAACTTTTAATCTCTGGCAGAGAGATTAAGTATGAATGAAACGGAGGACGCGACTGACGATTCGTGCTGCGTTTGCGTATGGATAGTTACTTGATTAAGGTCTGGCAAAATATTTTTTTTTGGTTACTATGTATAGAAATTCTCGAGATATTGCGTGTGGAGCGGTGAAACTCAACGCTGCTAGTCTTGTTACAAGACAATGCAATATTTAAATGTGTAAATAATGAAAATAAATGTATTACCTAACAAAAGGTAAGGCCCATGAGTCTGTAGTGTAAGAAATAATAATAAAATAGATTTCTGTAAAAGATATTTTAAATTTACATATTTGTAGTAAATTTCTCAACAAATAAACCTATATAATGTTTTATGTACTTCTATACTAATACTATTATACTGCCGAGATTGTTTGATTAAACGCATTAATCTCCGAAACTACTGGTTCGAAGTGAATTGATAGGCCATTTTACATGACACTTATTGTTTCGTAATAACTCACTTCAGAACTACCTCGGGCACTAAGAATGCGATATGTATCATACACAACTCTCAGTTATTTAGTAAAACCTAGTGTATATAAAATAAACACGTACACATACAATTTGTACAAAGAAACAACTCGCCAAGTTGACTTTAGAACGTTCCAGCGGTCCCATAAAAGTAAACATGGCATTAGTTTGTTTTGCTTTGCACCAACTTCGGTTTTAGATAAATTGAGTTCCAATTTACTAAAGTGTTCTCCGCAATATTTTATTGTTTACATTCGTTTTAGTCTATTTAAATTTTCATGCAGATATTTTCGCTTTTCGACTGTTGAAGTTAGAATTTACTTTAAAATATTAGAAAAGTTATCCCCCCCTTCTGTTTTACTTATCTGTGATAGTTCCAACATTGATGCCGGATGCTGCAAGTTTCTGATAACTAATATTAGCTTAATCGATAGTCTCACATAAAATTATATTAGTTCCGTCCGTTCACCAATTTCCGCTACACCGAGTGTTGAGTGGCGGAACCCATCGCCACGCCTCGTTCTTACCAGAGCGATGAAATGAAGCCACAACCATTCCTGCACCAAGCCTGCCTCTAATCACCTTTTATTCTTAAAATTCCAATAAACAAACAACATATACCAAGACTAACTTCAACAATAGCATAAAAAGCAAACAACTCAAGCCGAGGCGTTATAAGTATAAAAGTCTCCACCGTTTACGCCTCAAGCTCTCCGCATTAGGACGATCTGCCATCGAGACGGCTACATTTGACAAATCCCCAATATCGGAGCTATCCGAACACCAGTTATTTTATGTACAAACAGTACAAACGTATGACGTTTTATTGGAAAAGATTCTAAGGGTACTTCTAAAGAAGATTTATGATACATACAATAATAATTCACAGTTTAGGGTATGTTATTACGATGATATCGTATTACTGATGACTTAGCCTTTGGTAGAACGTGATAATTGTGGGTTCGAATCCGAGTACCAAGTTCATTTTTTAATACTATAGTCATCCTATCCCAACGTTTATATTATTCACTGGAATGTCTCTGCCTATACAAACAAAATCAATAAACTCTTATTTAAATTACGTAAATGACCCACAAATTCCGCTAAAAAAAGTTTAATTTAAAAAGAGGCAACACATAAATGGTTAAAAAATGGCCTCAATTTATTGCCGAGTGACTTAATTTTAATTATTTTGTTACTCGTCGACGAAAAAGTATTTTTTAAGTTAAGAGCTTTTATGACGGACGGACAGTTTTATCATTAGAATTTTTTTCATTTTCAATGACTTTTGGGGTTGCAATGTTTAAAAATTAAATAATTTCTGTGGAGTGTCTTGTTTTCGTTGACGGTTTTAGTTTAGCACTTTTTTTAACTGGGTATAATGAATTGGGTTTTTTAGCATTTGCTTAATGACGTTTAATGTTAAAAAAATAAGAATATAGTGACGCAGTGGCACATAGTGTGACTGAAAAAGCAGCGATTGTGAGTTTGCTTCCAACTCGGAGGAATAATTTTATTTTATTTATCATTTTCATTTTCTCGCTCTGGTAACATTTCGTGGCAAAAAGTTCCAAAAATAGAGTCGAGAATATCTTAACACTAGGTTTCCTCTCCCGTATCTTGCTACTCAACATTATATTTTTAGACAAGAAACATTTATTCTGTATTTTTGTATCTGTTGTTTTAGTGGCAACAGAAATACTTCATTTGTGAAAATTTTAACTGTCTAAATATCGTGAACCGTGGTCCAGTCACATCCTGGTGACAGACGGACAGACAGACAGCGAAGTCTTTGTTATAGGGTCCCGTTTTACCCTTTGGCTAAGGAATCTTAATAGATAGTGCTGCATTAGACGAAGCTTGGTCACTCTGCTGCCGTAATGCTGACATAACTCCCAAACGAAATTCCATATAAGGGTTACTGAAAACACAATCAAACTTTATAATTCGTGATAAATAACTTAAATCGCTCCAATACTTTTCATTAATTTATTCGACGGTGAAATTTACAAGTTTGGATTTTGGGGAGCAATTTAATCCAAGAGTCAATGGCATAAATCAATTAAAAAGTTTGTTTATTTGTTTTCGGCTCGCTTTTCGCAGATGGTAGACAGAGAATTTAGTGATAAGTCACTACGCTATTTCATTTAAAAATACGGTTTTTTTTCTTTATGTTAGTTGATTCTTTTATTTATTCGAGGTTCTGAAACTGAACTATGTACATTTAAATGAAACATTGATATAGTTTCATCAATGTTTTTTTTTAGAAATGTGAAACAATTTCACTGGGTTCCCTCTACTTACTCTGTCATATGCGGGATACTGCCTGAAGCTATTATATTGTAAAAATAATTCGTCAAAATATAAAATATACTCCGATTGGGTTTCCATAACGAAGAAATCCTTCGCCAAATCGCGATCTAAATCCGATTGTTTTTCAATAACTCGAGTATTTCACAATTCACGGTCCCGAGTTTAATTTAGTAAGTAAATTTGTAAGCGAAACGAAATTTGAACTTATTCTGCTTTTATTAGAAATTTCTTAAATATTGTGTTAGTGAAGTTGATTGCTTTTGCGTTTATATTAAAATTTTAATTCATTTTAGTTGGCTGTCGTAGTAGAGTTGGCTGGGTACAGCTTATGGATGTGAAGTCTGTTGGTTGTGGGTTCGATTTCAGCTCGAGGAAATGTTAATATTAAAATTATTTTTATTTGTAGAGTCGCCTCTAAACACACAATGTTTTGAATTAGAGCGAAGAGCGAAGAACAGTCTTGACACTAGATTCTACTTCCTTTAATAGAGCGGGAAAAAGAGTGAAGGTGAAAAAATGTTAACCCCTTAAAATCTCATACTTTTGGCATAAAAAAACCAGCTCGTATATATATTGTCTATTTTTTTAGCTAAACCACAAATATAATAACCTTATATTTATTATGAAACATTTATATGAAAGCTATAGCAAATCGATACAGCTCTCCAGGGGAAAGTTTAATTGAAAGTGGCAAAGTTGTGTTACGTACTATGTATACCTACTTACCTTATCCATGATGGGCTGGTACTGGTCCATCACGGATCGCCTGTCAGAATAAAAATGTTTTGATACAAGCTATTTGATATGTGAATGATGAACCAAACAAAGCAGTTTCTCACTTTTTCTCTCTCCACTTTCCGCTGTAGTCTTAAGGCATTGCGTGCTGAGTGTTGAAATTCAACGCCGCAATTTGCCTTAGTATCAGAGCGAAATGAAAATATTTAATATATCATTCCCTCTAGTAGGAATCGAACTCATAACAGTCGCGATTACAATCAGTGACTGTGTAATAATTTATAGAAAATCGTAATGAAGAATACAATTTTTATTATAGAAAAAGTAGAACATTCACACAATAATGAATTCTCCCAATTCGATGCAAGAATCCCTTACGCCAGCAGAAAAATAAGTGGTAGACGTAAACTAGGGTCAACTTATTCCATATAAGGAAAAATATGCATAACTCTTTTATTACAATTTATTCCAATTTTCTATACTCGTATATAGGGTAGGTACAGGTAGCCTAATGTTACAATTCCGTTCCACACTATCCACCAAATCTTCGAAACCTTGGGTGTTGAGTGCGTGTACTCAACGCCGCACCAAAACAAGATGGTGAATGGAAACAAACCATGTTTCTGTGAATTTGAAAAGTTTTTTAAATTTTCATTTTGTCAATTATTTTCTCAATAGTAAACTAAATCGCCATTGGGGGAAATATTTATGTTAAAAGCGGAGAACGGAATGTTCTAACACTATTTCATTTTAACTACACTGCTACAATAAAGATGCAAAGCTGAAAAATAAAATTGAACCCACACTCATCACGTGTCCAATTGTGCCTGCCCTAGTATTTACATATATATATACTTTCTTTCTTAGTAATAGTTTCGTCCAAATCGCTACACCAAAATCCCTTACGCCAGCGGAAAAAACTTGTGCCAGACGTGCGCTAAACTACGGTCAATTTCCGTTCGAATTTCCCGGACAAGGGATTAACTAGGAATGCTATGCAAACATTGATAAGTTGCGAACCTCGCGAAGATATGGTCGGATAGATTGGGATTGATGGTTATTTGCATAAATATTTATAATATATTCTATGTTAGACATATTTTTAATTATCACGTTTTTTCCATTAGCCATTAGGGTATGGAAAAGGGGAGGGAAAGCTCGAATCCAGAATTCGGCAGAAAGTGGGGAGCGGAGTTTCTTAAGACTAGGTTCCTTCTGCCTACCCTGCTGTGTGCAGGATATGGCGTGAAGCAGATTTTTTTTTATTCCTGCGAGTGAAGGTCACAACCGTTACGTTTACAATCTATTGCTGTCCTACTGCGCCAGTGTCTATATAAAACTTGCCTCTGTAGGATAACATCCACCAAAATATTTGATTAGCTTTTCCTCATTTAAGCAATTTTGCTATATTTCTTAGTAAAATTAGTAAACTATTACTAAATTTGAACACTAGAGCTGGTACACCGCAGGAGACAGCAATTTATCATACAATTATTACCTCATATTTCGTAACACACATTCCTTACATATGTTCAGTGAATATGGGAACTAAATGTATGCAAAATAAGGGGAAAGTCGTAAAACAAAATGTTTAGGAAACTCGTAATTTCACTGTTTATACTGTTTTTGATATGCTGGTACTGTGAATTGAGGTTCTTGATTTAGTGTAATAAATAAATAATTATTAAATTTAACAGTATGAAAACAAAGAGGCCGTCGTGGCGCAGGGGTGCAGACCACGACTGTTGTGGGTTTGATTTCCTCAAGGAGGATAAATAATTCATTGAAATATTTGATATTTTCATTTCCTTGCTCAGTAACGAGGTAAAACCGCGGTTTTGATTAGGCCAGGAAGCTGAGAACATTAAATTCTAACACTAGATTTTCTTTGCCTAAGCTTCTTTATGTAATAAAGCGTACAGATGAAAAATACTTCGCAATATTTATGTCATTTACGAAAAATATCAATATAAAAGAAATTGCATCGTGGTGCAGCTGACAACGTTTGATTATAAACGTGATAGTTGCAGGTTCAAGTATCATTTGAAATCAACTAAATTTTATTGAAGTAAACATAAAAAAAACTATTTCTCTTTAGATATTTATTTTTATATAAATCTGCGTATTTTGTATATAAGTAATTTCAAAATATCTTTATTACCAACATACACGATCATATAAGCCACTGTAGAACCTCATTTCCTTTAAGAAACCAAAATGCAGAGCCAGTTAGAAATAGATCGAAATTGTATACATTTAGATGAATCCTTTGGCAAAGTTACATGCAGCGATGAATGCTCGAAGTCGTACACAAGTTACCATCTAGAATCTAGACTTTCCAAAGTACTTGTAGAAAGCACTAACTTCTAATACAGCTGGAGTAATTACTAAGGATATTTTACTTTCTTGTTTAAGTATCCCGGATATAGCAGAGTAGGCAGAGGGAACCTAGTGTTAAGACACTCTTGACGATGCGTGTTTAGCGGCGGAGCTCATCGCCTACATTAGTCGGGTTCCCTGAGCAAGGAAATGAAAATATTAAACAATTCATTCCTCCGAGTGGGAATTGAACTCACAACCGTCGTTGACAATCACCTGCTATGCTAGTAGGTCTCAACGGCTTCAAGAAGGATCTTTTCAATGACGTATAGGAGACAAGATCAAAATAAATTGGCCTGATGCTCGTCGGTATAACGGGGCGTATTCAAATTAGATGAAGGAAGTTTAGATTAGATTGAATTTTCTTGCCACCTTGTTTAATTTAAGGGTGGTACTGAGTATGGGTGAAAAATTCAACGTATAGCAGCACCCTGTTAAATAATATTTGTAGTTTCATTTTTTTGGTATAATTAATTAAAATTTATGACAGACAGACAGACAGTGACAGAATTTGGTGATTTTTTGTCAGTTCAATTGATTTGAGCATTCCGTCGTTGCTGCCGCTTCGGTTTCGATTCTTACACGTGACAATGAATTCTTCTCATTTCCTTGATCTGATAAAAAGGCAAAGTGCAGCGTTGAGTTCCGCCACACACTAATAATATACTATCTTATAGCCTTCCTCGATGTTACTCATCAAGTTAATAAGCCAACACAAAAATAATTATTCAATTCGATCCTGTTCTTCCTTCCGCATTATAATACCTATTAGTATAGATTTGGTTGTTTAATAATAAGCATTCAATATGCTAGATCATGTTTTACCGGACATGCAAAATGTGAAACCATCTACCACCAGTCGTGTTCCCACATAATTATAAAACTGGTACTAAAATAGCTAGCTATCTATAACAATTACCTTTCTTCATAAGCGAAGCCATTTAAATTACTCACCAAAATTAAGGCCACCCAGACTTACTCGTTACAAAAGGTACGAACAAACACACAGTATTTATTAAATCATAATATTTTGTACCATTTTTCTATTTTGCAATTACACTGGCCGCTGTCAGCTGGAAGATGAATCAGACGGGTCGCATCTCATTTTTCATGCCCGGGATGCTGTGAACTGGGGAAATTGTTGAAAACAGTGAAAAATGATCTTTGATTGTACTTTTCATCTTAAAACACAACGAGACGATGTTTATATTATATTATGTTGGTAACTCAGTCTTTTGATATGTTTAAAATAAAAAAAAGTAAGCGATATTAACTGAAGATTTTTTTTGAAAAAACGTGAGAAAAGAAGTTTTCTTTGTTAAAGAAGATGAACACCAGATTTCCTAGACACTTTAGTCTCCATGTTCTCCATTTCAAGGGCATTTTTGTTCTTTTTTTAAGTTATTTTTCATCCGAGCCCATTTTGGTGATTTTGTGATTTTTTTCTTACTTTTGTTTCTCTTACACTTTGCATTTACATCCTAAGACAGATTTTACGTCCTTCTTTTAGGACGTAAAAACTATATTGGAATGAAACCCGTCATGCTTAGTTATATAACGCTTATTTAATAGCAAAAATATAATAATAAAATATAATAGACGTCCTTCCTCTCACTGAAATGCTCATATCTAAATATATTGAATTAAATTGCCTAAATTGTCCTTATAATTGGGCAAAATCTCTTAATGAGGATTTATTAATTAAGTTTATCTAAAAGAGGAAAGAAATGTTCTTCACTTAGGTGAAATTGTGAAAACAGTTTTAAGTGTACAAACGGTATTCGTTGATTTTGTAAAAGGTATTTTAATATTGTTAAGCTTTACGTATCCCGTATATAATACATTAGGCAGAGAGACTAGTGAGTTTAGAGAAACTAGTGTTAATATACTCCACTCCCCAAATTCCGTCGATTTTCGGGACACTTGTTAAATGGCGGAAGTAAACGTCGCATTTTGTCTAAAAGATTTGGCCTTGGTTAGGGCTTAAGGTTTGTACGTTATTGTAACTGGTTTCTTGGTTTATTTGATTAAGACTTTCACTCTCACCTATATCCATTTCCTCCTGGAATGGAAGGTCCATCTAGGCTAGGATGGTTGGTCCCACCAATTTCTCCTTTATTGACTTTATGTCCCTAGTGACTATTTCTAGTGTGCCTGCTATTAGGAGAAAACTATCATTCAGGTCTTTGTCTTCCAGCACCGAGGTTGCGGTTTTTTCTGAATATCTGATCTTTAGCATATTTTTGATTTCTTCATATTTTGATCTTTTGAGGTTTCCTGAACAGGTGAACGGAAACGGTGGCGGTACTCAATGCGCTCTGCGTCGCTACCAGATTGAGAAAAAGATAATATTAATATAACAGTTCCTCAAGTGGGAATCGAACTCACAATCTGCCACCACATCTGACCTCGATATTACAACGTTTAACAAATAATAAATTAGTCCGCTTTATCCTCATCAAGAGCGAATAATCACATAATTATTTTTCCATAAAAACTTAACCTAATTCCATCCAATCTCATATTTATGGTAAGTCTGGCCTAATATAAATATCCCTAAGACAAAAACAGCGGGTAAACGATCTGAAAAACATTGGGCCGTGAAAGCTTCTAAAGCCACTTTGTTCCTTTTTTTATAGTAATACTAGCGGCCCGCTCGCGGTTACACCCGCGTGAACTATGTTATTATTAATTTCTGTCTCCATGACTACGTCCTAGTGACGTCTATGCAAAATTTGACACTCCTAGCATTTGTAGTAACGAAGTTTCATACAAACTTTCGAGCCCAAAAACAACCCCTTAGAAGTCGAATATTACAAATTCCCGTCTTAGCGAGCACCTACGTCCTATAAATAACTACTATGCAAAATTTCAGATTCCTAGCACATGTAGTTTCTGAGATTTCGTGATGAGTGAGTGACCTTTCGATTTTATATATATAGATGAAAAATATGATTTTTTGTTGTTTAATTTTCTTGCTTGCTTTTAATTAAAATTGAAAAAAGTGCGAAACGTAGTGATTTTGACACTGGACTACAGTGTGAAACTAACGAGCGAAAGTGAAAAAATAACTAAAAGAACAGCGACTTAACTTAAGTTTCCTTCGAACATGTTCATTCTTCACTCTTATATTAAAAATGATTGTAACAATGAGGCCAACCAGGGGTAAATCGCTAGTAATTTATAATTATCTCATCGAATTAATTGACCGGATACAACATCGACTCTAGAGGTAGATGGTGTCTGGTCACGTTTTTCATTAAAACCTATTTACATCCAATCAATCGGCTTAAATTAAGTTGCCGTTAGGTAAGATTGTATACTATAGCCTTATAATAACCGATTCTTTTTCAACTTCGAGGTCGATCTTGAGACGAATCTTGAGATGCTATTTCAATAATCTACGGCCCGTTTAAGTCTGAGATGCCGTTTTCATTTTCATATAATGACAATCTATAGCTTTTTTCGATAAAAGAACTAAAATAAATATGATGAAAAAATAACATATAATTTAAAATGAAAAAATTAAAACAATACACAGTACAATAGAATCATTAACACAAAATAATTGTGGGTTCGATTCCCACATAAAAATTTTTCTAGAAGATTTTATTAAATAAAAATACAGTCTAACTAAAAATATATGTATTTTTAGCTGCACATTTTTAAAGCGAACCTACAAATTACATGTAAAAAATATTATTTTAATAGCTTGAAATTTTTAAAGAGTACTTTCATTTCATAATTTGTTGTTAATCACATATTCAGGACGCTTATAAATACTTTTGATGAAATATTATGAACAAAATTACATTTTCTACATTAATTACTTAAGCTTTTATAGAAAATATTTTCATATTAAAATTATGTTTGTTAAATTTTTTCTGTTGAATATTCAAATAATTAAAAATGAACATTTTAATATCGACTTTATTTGTGGAGCGCTCACGTTTTATGTATCGAAATGAGTTTCACAGAAAATGCAAATCTGTAGTTAGTGAGTTTTCATTATTTTACATATTCGGCAGTTGTTATTTGAACTATTACTAATATAATATAAATATAATATATAAGGGAATCTAGCGTTAAGACACTCCGTTCCCAACTTTCCGCCGAATTCTGGAGGCATTGCGTGTTGAGTGGCGGAACTCAACACCGCTCTTTGACCTTGACACCAAAGCGGAGAAATGAAAATATAAATGTAAATAAACATTTCATTTCCTCGAGTGGAAATCGAACCCAAAACCGTCGCGTTACAGTCACTTCCTTGTGAACATCAAAAAATAATATATTCTAAATACTGTTTCTCTTTGTCCAGGAAATCGAACACTGCTACTACCACGGCACAGTCAAGGACTATCCAGGAGCAACCGCTGCCTTCCACACGTGCAATGGGGTCTCTGGCGTAATTCACATTGGCAACGAGACCTTCGTCATACATCCTTTCTACGGCGGCGATCTATCGGTCAGTGCATTTATCCTAATGTTTTTATATATAACGATTTTTTTAATTTAAACTTTTCTTATATTATCAACTAGTGGACCCGCACGCGGCTACGCCTGCTTGAACTACAAGAATATTTTCGCGTCGGTCATACTCATACTATGCCGCCCGAAAGCTAGCTCATTTCGAATCAGTGACATCTCCTTAATTATTTATTAGAATGTTATACAGTAAACTATAATTTCAATCTGAATGAAATGCTAAAAGTGACTATTATATTTATTTTCATAAGGATGAATATCAAAGTGTCGCGGTAACGGTTGCGTAGCGACGCGACGGTTGTTATTAAAGTACTTTAAAATATATTAGTTTATATGTGTAATGTAATGTTATATAGCCTATAGCACTTCTGAAGAATGCAGCTTTCATACAAAACAAAAACAAAGTAAATCGGACCAGTAGATCCAGAGATCTTAGCGTTCAAACAAACAAACAAACAAACTCTTCCGCTTTATTATATTAATATAGATAATATTGGAAAGGGGTATATAAATTTTTAGTACAGTCTGCGAGGTCTGAACTGAGCTCTGCATTAGTGTGAATGTTCACATATTGTGTAAGTGTGACGTTGGCCGTTGTCCGAAACCGACTACTGTTTTTTGACAATCGGCCTACACCTCTTTCACTAATAACAGCATATCTTATGTAATTCTTAATATTTTATTTTTATGTTCGCTTTATTAAAAGTGAAAGATAAAGTTCCAGCTAGGCCAGGTCTAATTAGCCAGGTCTGGCCTAGTTGAGACCAATTATGTCAAATCAGTCTAGTCAATCATCGACAGGTTATGGAAATGAAATATTTAATATTCTCTCGCTCGTTAACGTAACGCGGCAAAACGCGGCGTTGAGTTGCACCAGAATTCAGAAAGGGAAACCGAAGGGTCTCAATGGGAACAGATTGTCTTAACAGTAGGTTCCCTCTGCCTAAATCCGTAGTTTCTGAAATTAGTGCATATAACTAAACAACCCTTCAACTTTATAAAACTTATATCGATATATGTATATCGTACTTTGTAATTCCCAATCAAATATTTCATAATACAATGAAATCAATAGCTCTTAATATACAACAAGTCACTAATAATATGTAATCTAAATTAATACATCTAATTTAATTAGCCCGCGCCAACGAAATGTGGTTTTCCTCTAATTTAACTATCACCCATTAATTATTATTCTGTATATTTCAAACCAATAATAAATCAAATAACAGTGTTTGCTAATATAATAAATATTTTCTGTTAATTAATAAAATGAATTAATATTATTGAGGCCAGTCGTGGTGTAGGGGACCAAGCGTGGCGTGCAACTGTTATCGCGACAGGTTGTGGGTTTGTGTCGAGGCAAGGCAAGGCCTCCAGAACTGGGCGGAAAGTGGAAAGTGAAGTGTTTTAATACTAGACTCGCTCTGCCTAGCCTATTATATGCGGGGTACAGCGTGAAGCTCAAAAAATATATAATTATCACTAGTTTCCTACATGCTTTTATTAAATCTAAGAAATTAATTTCGACCTACTTTTAATAATTGCATCTTTTATGTGGCTGTTATACGTAGCTTACATATTATACAATTTCTTATTCGCTGTTCTACAATAAAAGAGGATAAAAAAGTCGATTCTGTACATAAAAGATCTAAAAAAACATTAAATTTAGATCGGTTGACATATCGATTGGAGAAGCTGAAATACCATGATAAAGCCAGGATCTAAATAGTAGAACTCTTCTGAGGTTTTGACGGACAGTTGAGTCTTACTAACAAGGATTTCCCGTTGGGTACGGAACCCTAAAAACGAGATTTTCTCTTTAGATCGTAAGACCACGTAAGCAAAGCTGTGAGCTACTACTAGAATAATATATGTATAGAATTATACCATTGAAATAACGGACATCGTATACAATATAAAAGATTTATAACTATGTTCATATATGTATGGAGCTTTCAATAAATTCACAATGAAAATTGAATTTACGTCACCGAAGGTATAATAATTTAAAAACTCTTTTGTTTCCTTCGAAATATATAGTAGAATTATTTTGTTATTCACACATAAATATGATATGCATTTATTTAAATACTTTATTGCCTACCTGTGGCACTAAATTACTTGTTTAACGACGTACATATATAAAGCTTTATATAATATTTTTCTTAATTTTCGCTGTATCCCATATATCCCAGGATAGGCAGAGAAGAAGAAGAACTGTAATGACACTGCTTCCCCATTTTCTGCCAAATTTTCAAGTTATCAGTAGGTAGCGGAACGCCAATTTGCTAGTCTAGGTGTCAAGGAGAGGGTAAATGAAAATAATTCCAAGTGGGAATCGAACTCACAACCGTCGCATTTTCATGTCATGTGGTGCTTTGCTATTTTGATATTAAGACCATCGTGGCGCAGTGGGGTAGCATCTGACCGTAAGCGTGATAGTTGCGTGTTCGTTTCTCACCATTCCCATGGTTACTTCTAAATTATTGTATTTCCTCGCTCTGATAAGACAGAGTACGGCGCTGGCGAGTAAGTGTTTCCGGTACCGAGCAATGTCTCAAAATGTGTCGAGAAGTGGACAACGGAATGTCTTAATTACACAGACATTAGATTCTTATATACGCGGGAGATGCAAAAAAAATATTTAATTTAAAAAGCAAATTATAAGCACCCAGCAAAAGAGCTTACTTAATTGTTCATTACTTAGCGTGTACACTATTTCCTCTCGTTGGCCCTTAATAGGATTTTGGGGTTTTGCTCCAATTTGTAGCAGCAATTTTTTTACGGAAAAGCTTCGACTTTTTTCTCGTTGTTAATTTTAAGCTTTTTTAAATTTATATTTGTGAAACCTTCGTATCGCAGTAGCTCAGCGTCTAAATGTAAACGTGACTGGTAAGGGTTCGATTCAAACTCGAAGAAATAAATAAAAATACTTGGTATATACTGAGAGATCCACTCTCAACTTAAATTACTTTCCTAACGAAACAAGACAAAACATGACTAGCCTTGGATTGTCCTAATAAAATTAAAATGATTAAAAAAAATCATTTAAATTTTTCTGTGGCTTACAACCCATTACTACCTAGCTCTGCCTGCACTACTATACCAGGAAGTATAAATTACCTAATCAACACCCTCCAAATAATATATATATATATATTATTGTATTAAAATTTACCATCAAATTTATAGGATAAATTTGCAGAAACGTGTTTTAGTAGAATATTAAATATTCGGCATAAAGGACCAACGGCTGCACACAATGGCGGTGCCTCGAGATTATTCGATTCTATTTCTATTGTTTAATTTTTATATACGACTGAAATGGTTCCTTTGATACAGATAATAAATGTGAATACACTTTTTATGTAAATAATAATTATCTAAAAGTAAATTTTCCTTTGATATTATCATTTTGATTATGTTTTTTGTTATTTTTGTTGTTTTTCTATAATCAATATATTATTTATTTAAATTTATGCTGTTGTGGCAAACATGCGACTGTAAACATGACGGTTCTGGGTTAGATTCCCACAAGGGGTTGAAGGCAATGCCTCCAGAATTCGACAGAAAATGAGAAACGGCACTTCTCAATGGGAACGGAACTACGTCTACGGAACACTAGGTTCGCAGGTTCCCTCTACATACTCTGATACTAAAAAAATAATATAACATGCCCTATATAGAATACATAAATATAAACCCTATCAATAGACCATCCACTATACAAATTAATTTAAAATTAATTTACCAGCAAATTTTCAACTTCATTCATATAATAATGAACATGATTAAACAACTTGATATAAATTGTAGGAAATTATTAAGCTATTAGGTTCAGTAATTACCATTTATTTCTAGTTATTATTAAAATATTATCTTAATTTTTAAATAAATATCATGTATTTTTCATATTTTATTATTATAATTGAAAAATGAAGTTAATTTCAACAGAGTACCTACATCAACATAATGTTTTCACTGCCTACCCTTTACTGCTATGTAAAACAACATAAATATAAGAAATAGGGCAATTAATAAATATTCACAAATTTTACAAAGGCACTGTATAAACCAAATAAGTAAAAAAAACTATTTTTTTAGCTTTACCCTCTATCCCGCACATAGCAGGATAGGCAGAGGGAACCTCGGAACCTAATATTACCCTAATTCCTGTCTAATTCTGGAGGCATTGCGTATTGAATGGCGGAACCAGAGTAAGTCAATGAAAATATGAAATATTTAATTTCCTCCAGTGAGAATCAAACCCACAATCTGCTCCTGGACCACGACTGACCTCAACCACCATTTATAACAAATTAATATTCCAACAAAAACCCGTGCGTGGGTAGATAGATATATATTAGCAAAAAATATTTTCGGGGTCAAACGCCGGGGGTAGTGTATTCGAAAATAATTACGCTCGGTCTGTTGTCGTTTCATTTTCCCGCCGCCAGAGCCCGCTGCCTACTATCATTGTGTTGGCGCTCGTAAATCGTTTTTTTTGCTGTCGACCTCTTAAATTTTGTTTACGGATGACTCGCTAATTTTGAACAGTTGAATTTTTTGTGCCGTTTCATAAATACAACAATTAAGCTTAATAACTTGAAGAAGTATGGTTGTTTTTATTTTGGTGATAAATTAACGTTTGTGACAGTTTCAGGGCATACTTGGTGGTAGGTAGACTGATGGTAGGTTTATTATATTTCTCCAAAACATGTCCGTCTGTGTGACAGCATCTGTTCATAAACGCGGTGGATGTGGGTTCGATTCTTACTAGTTGTTTTCGCTGTTCTAGTAGACAAAAACCTATATTTATAAGTCACTTTCAACTCTGATATCGGTCTTAAGATGTCGTTTTCATTCATAAATCCTATTGTATGTATGAAAACAGTATCTCAAGAAATCTCAGAATTGAGAGTGGTTTATAAATACGGGTCTGAGTGTGACTAAGCTGTCTCTGTATACCCGTTATACATATACTAAAAAAAAAGATTAACAGCCAGTCGTTATTACTACATGTGTAGGTTCTACCAATAACAATAATTTCAGACCTTCACGCTGTAACCCGCAAATAGCAGGCTAGGCGGAGAGCATGTAGTAAAAGTAATTTCTCCACTTTCCGAAACATTTCGTTCACTGAATGCTGCATCAAATAAAATATAGGCCAGTCGTGGCGTAGGGGCACAAAATGTGACTATAGATGCGGGTTCGATCCCCACTGGAGAAAATTAAATATTTATTTAAATTTATATTGTCATTTATTCGCTCTAGAGTCGAGATAATTCGAGGCAAAAATAGAGACAGTGTCTTAACACTAGCTTCCCTCTTCCTACCCTGCAATGTGCGGGATAGAGAGTGAAGCTGAAATAAAATACACGCTGATATATCTATCTATTTTAGATTAAGCGTAAATTACTCAAAATATTCACATTAATAGATTATTAATATAATTAGAAACTATATTGGAAAATAATTAATTTGTATGACGTTAGATAGAATGGAATCCGAGCGTTTGAACAACAACCATTTTGTAAATAATTTTCAATCAGTCACTTGAATGAAGCGACATATTCTGATTTAACAAGTTTATTTTAGAACTAGGTGCCGCTCGCGACTTCGTTTGCGTAAACTTTAATAATTTAAATTTAGTTTTAATTTAAAGTGTTATTCCACATAAAAAGAAATAAATGCTCTTTTAGACACGTCTGAAAATGCCAGGAAAACGTATAGCTTAGTACGACGATTGCCAATAGGTGCGAGTTCAAATCCCGCTACGTAAAAATTTTTATACATTTCTTAAAAAGTAAATTATCGTTTATTATGATTTAAAGAGCAAGTATAAGGTAAGTGTATGTTATGTATTAAAAGATATTGTTAAGTGTCGCACACAATGAATGGGTCTTATCATTGCGACAAACAAAGCTTAGGCCGAGATTAATCAACTATTGTTCCATTTAGGCCTGTCATTAACGCGACGTGATACAAGTTTTTGCTCGTGGGTTTGCTCTATGATTTATATTGATTTTTCTCGCATTTTTTCTCTATTCTGTCAAGAATTTAGTGGTAGAACTCTTTGTTTTTCATTTGTTACTTTATGATTGAATACTTTAAATAACTAAAATGGTCTATAATTAGTCATTGTAAAGAAATTGAAAAATTGAATAAAAAATACGTTGCAGAATTCGAACCTGTCCCTACATATATGTACATCGACGTAGCTGTCTTAAAAACTAAACAAAACGAACTTTAATATGTTTAGGACCCACTGTATGAGTAAACAACACTTTTAAAAATTCTAAAAGAATATTTAGCTGCTGCATTCATAAAGAATGTAATATATTTCAAAAATTTCCACTAAACTCGACCATATTTTCTAAAAGTTATATGAGGAACGAATTTAGATTTAAGTGACTTTCTTTTTAGTCCAGAACTAACAAACGAAACGTATACGGTAACGTAAAACTACGTAGAGTTTTAAAAATTCAATTCTCATAGAGCTCTACGTAGAGGAGAATATTTATCTTACTGCTCTAGTGTTTAATTAGGGGTAGGTATCCTCGGGAATTTTAATTTCTGTTTTACGTTAGTTATTTTACCGTATTTGCCTGGTTTTTTTCAATTTTTTCCCAAAGTTTTGCGTTACCTGCTTTGTGCTGTTCAGAAATTTAAGGATTTTTTATTATTTTAATTACAGAAAATTTGACGATAAATTCTTATAATGGCTAATATTTAAAATTTTCAAAGGTTAATTTTAGTTTGTGAGACCATCTTAGCTTTCTTATTTTGTTCTCTAAATTGCTCTGTTCTTGGTCCAAAACAATATTTGTATAGAATTAAGGGTTCTTACGACACTTCTGCTTAAATAAAATAAAAGTAAAAATACAATAAAAGTAATTACTAAAAACTAAATACTCCTTATAACACATGCAATCACAGCACAGCGTCTGACTTTTGAGACACAATGCTTGTGGGTTCGATTCCCACGCAAGGCAAAATGCAGCGTTAAGTTCCGCCACTCAATTCACAATGTCTCCAGAATACGGCAGAAAGTGGAAAACGGAGTGTCCTAACACTAGGCTCCCTATGCCTACCGTGTTACTATCAAATAATCTTATTTTACGACTGCAGAAATTACATTATCCATGTTATATCATAGCTTATAACTATAAACAGTTTTAGTGGCACATGTGTTTAATGTAGAAGTATGTAACTGTCATAGACCGACATTTGTCAAGAGCGAGATAATCCAAGACCCTTATCGTAGAACCGCTGCATAAATTTACTGACACCCTCAGATTTGCGAGGACAATTTCATTTTTAAGCCCAGCTAAAGTTTGTTCTGAAGCCTCCAACGTTTTCGTTGTGATTCAAATTACTTATGTTTGGAATTTAGCTGGGATGCTTGGTGTGGGAACGTAGATTTGATTTAATTATTCGCATTGTTAATAAGAGATTGATAGTAGTAGTCTATATGAGAAAAAAACCACCATTTATTTTATTACTTAGCAAAACTGTTTTTTTTATTCTATTACGTATGTTTTTATTTTATTCGTATCTCGCACATAGCACGGTAGATAGAGAACCTAGTGTTAAGGCACTCTATTACGTATGTTCCATCAAATACTGGAGGCATTGCGTGTTCAATAGCGGAACTCAACGCTTCGCTTTGTTTTACATCAGAGCGAAAACAAAAAAAAAATTATAACCATTTTTTTATATTATGAACCGACAGTTATAGACCAAAAAACAAATTACAACAATCGGAATCGAACCAACATACCAAATTTTAATACGAATCCACTAAAAATTAGTAGAGTCGTTCTGCATATAAAGCATTATTACAAGGCAAATTATATAGCGCTCAGGAACTCATTAGCCACGCTCGATTACAACTGATTACGTGTAATTACGGGCGAGGTGGATGGTAATATCGTTTGCGCGCGCGGATACGTTCACCCAATTACATTGGTTTTATTACATTGTTAAAATTGATTTATGGGTTTGTGTTTGACGTTATGGATGATGAAGATGGTCCATCTGTGGTGGTCTTGCTGTGGTGGTTGTGGTGGGTGAACTCGTTTAAGGGTCATGTTCAGGAAGTAACGCGATAGATGGATCGACTGTGGGCTGAGTGTGTTTTTTTGAAAAAAAATATGAATATCCAAATTTATGCTGAATTACTGAAAATTGGTAAAATGGCCTGTCCATTTCCTGAGACCATTTCCATAAATCCTAGACACATATAATAACTCTGTAATATAGGAGATATTCTAGAAAAGCGTAGATGCTATGATAATGATGATAAGGAAACTGATGATAATTACAATGAAATATGCCTTATTTGAAGAGAAAAAGCATTAGGTTCCTTAGAAATCTGTGGACAAACATACAAATACAAAAATAACACACAAACTGGAAAATCTAAATAGATAATCACACTCAAATATTATCCAATACTACAACATTATATATATACATACATACATTCATGTCAAATTCATAACCCTCTATTTTCGAGTCGGTTAAAAACCCTCCTGAATATGGCCATCAAGAATCAACTAAAGTAAGAGGTAAATACGTGACAAGGCGCTATTCAATTAAGACAACGCGTGTATACGCCTCCAAGCTATTTTATTTTCCCAAACGTTGTCTGTTGCTTCACAAATAAATTCGGGCTCGAGGAAATTAAAATATCACAAAGATCCAACTTGTCTAATTAAATATTGTACTGACTTTGTAAGGAGATTCGTTTCGAGATCGCGAGATTCGAGATCTTGGCTTGTTTTTTTTTTAAATTATAAGTAAATATATTTTTATTATGTTTTGTCGAGAAAATAAATATTTGCTCATATATTAGTTTGAGGTGTTCGTATATTATCATATTTTCGTGCTTCAAATACTATGCTAAAAAGATTTACAAGACAAAAGTGAGTGATATGGGGGGTAGGAGGAGGTCTCAATTAACTTTTGAGAACACAGTATCGACGATACTGGATGAAGATAATGTAAATAGCAAGAGAAGTACTCCTCGGAGGACATGGGAAGAGTTCGAAGACATTAGGCCTTCCCATCCTACAAAATATAAGAAACATTTGACAATAAGAAAGAGAAATCAATTGAACGAGACCATCATGCCACAGTAGTTGCGGATTCTATCTTCTTTCGAGAGAAAGAAAAATATAAAGCGTGAAATTCATAATAAATCGCACTAAAACACGTTTTTTAATTATTTTTTTATACATTTAAATAATAAATTTAATTAGTATTTCTAATAAAATACGTAGCACGCCATCAAACGTCGTTTTACAACTCTAGGAGGTACATAAGCTAGTTTGTTAACACCTAGGTTTGAGAAGTGCACTTGTTTCGACAAATATAGTTTAGAGTTAGAACAAAGTTGCACTCGGGTTCAATTAGTATTCATAGTAAACAGGTTGTAATTTAGAATGAACTTTAATGGAATTAACTAAATGCTTAAATAATAAAGTACAATGTATGTAAATGGAATTTAATATTGATTAAATGAATTTGGGATTAGTCGTGTCGCACGTGCGAATGTAAATGCGACAAGCTGTGAGTTCAATTCCCATTCGAGGGAATGAGAGATCAGAGATCAGAATTCGACGCAGAGTGAACGGAGTGTCTTAATACTAGGTTTCCAGGTTCCCTATGCCAATCATTTAGATTGTTATAGTTTACATGGAAAGAAAAACAATATCTGTATAATTATGTTTTTAAGTTTACCTATAACTACCACATGCTATGTTACAACATAGTTTAGATTTAATAATCCATCATAGGTACATTATGTGTAGGTGCCTTTCCTTATTTAAGATATTAGATAAGATTATCTATTTAAAATTCGAATCAAAAAGATTTTTTTGACAAGCACCTTAAAATAACAGTAAAATATAAGGAAAACCAGCAAAAGTATTCAAAAGAAACATTGCTAGACTTTCCAAAAGACATAAACACTTGAAATAAGTAACTCAATCTGTCACACATTGTAAGGAATATTACACAAGTTCTAGTTCTTTATACGAGTATGTGCTCTCCGTAGTCGGAGGAAGTTACGTCTCAACTTGTCCTGTCAGGACAGTGATAAATGCTAAACTACTATCTGACATCTTGGAACGTGAGTTTTTCTAGTCTCAACTTACAAATGTTTTAGTTATTTAATTTGTTTTTTTTTATCATTTGCTCAAAGAAAGTCTGAGTGAAAAGACGAAGAATGTGGATTCGGTACCTAGTCAAAGGAATAAAGTATTTCTACTTCCCCACTCTGGTTGACTAAATCATGGCATTGAGTTCGCCCAACAAGTAATGTCTCTTTAGGAAACGGAGAACGGAAGGTTTGGACACTAGATTCTATCTGCTTAGCTAGCTCAGCCATAGCTATAGCCATAGACATATATAAACTTAATAGATTTCTTACACACTCACAATAGAAATTGGCACCAACCAGCAAGTTCAAGTCACGATGCTGACATGATTAATGCTCTCACGAGACTCATACTTAAAATAATTGTCATTTATCATATAGCAAATAGCGCTTCAACCTCACATGTTGTACTGAAACGTTGTTTAATGGAAAAGCGCTTTTTTGACAACAATATACGTATAGAAGAATGATGGGCTGTTAGCTGGAATTTTGTGTAAAACATCGTATCTAATGGTCCACGCACGTTGGAGCTGGACGAGCGGTTTTCATGAATGTTCTAGAATATTTTTTTAGCTTCTAGCCCTATCCCCCAGGTAGTAAGCAAACCAAAAATGACTAACGCTAAAGATATCTGAATACTTCTTCCTCACTTTCTTCAAGCCTTTCTCTGCCTTCCGCGGGTCCCTCATCTCTATAAATTTTTAATATTAATTGTATATAGTATACAATTAATATAAATTTTTAATATTAATTGTATGTAGCATGTTTAGTGATTTTATAATTCTTATCTTCTTTTTACACTACTTTTGTAAATTATTTCAACAGATATTGTTACTTATTTAAATTATATTTATACATGTTTAATTTATAGGTTCTCTATACTAACCGTACTATGCGAAATAAATTAAGAAGCGTTTTAGAATACAACTTTTACTTACGTAGGCGAAGCTAGTAAGATATAATTTGACATATTAATAAACACATGTAAGCTGTCATGAAAAGAGATTTTCTGACAACCATTTACAAAGAATAATGGGGTGTTAATTTTCAGACTGAAATATGTATTGATATTGTACATTTTGGCTCGGTCGGTGATAAACGCCATTAGCTGCCGCTTTAGTCGACCGAGGAATTTCGGAGTACAAAAAGACAGTGTTTATGTGAAAATATTTAGTTTTGTAACATCATGAACGTGATTGAATGCTTAAAGAAGATAATTAATATAAAACGATCATTTTTTGGTGTTTTTGCTCACGCTGTATCCTGTAAACAGCAGATTAGGCCCAGACACTCCGTTCTTTTCTTTCCGCCCAATTTTCGAAACGGAATTCAACTACTTGCTTTGCCATATTACCAGCAAAGAAAATGGAAGCAACTTATAAGGAAATGGCAACTGAATTGATTATTTTCGGGAACAGGAAAGATAAGATTTTCTGATTTACGTCGTGAACTCTACGTATGTTGCGGTCGATGACTAGTATATATAAAAAAGCAGCAAATTTTCAAAAAATATCTTTCCCCTTTTCCCTTAAATATGAAACTACCCTTTAAATATGAAAAACAAATCCATGCTATATCACAGTAGTAAAAGCTCCACAGTAACAATAGACAACGCTTTGTCCACAACTCGATTACAGCTAAGAGGATCATACAGAATATTAACTAAACTTATGATTCGACAACGCTGCTGCAACTCTACGGTGCATTGTTTATAAAGTTTGTTTTTGTTAAATATAATGTATTTATGGAGGCCAGTAAGCACGACAGGGTGTGGGTTCGATTCACGCTCCAAGAAATATTTAATGTTTTCTTTTTGTCGCTCTGGAATCGAAGCAAAGTACAGTGCTGAGATTTTGCTAATCAACACGCTATACTTCCAGAATTCTGTGGAAAGTAGAACACGGAATCTTAACGGGAACGCAGCATCTTAAAACTAGGTTCCCAGGCTACTTCAGCTTACCCTGCTATGTGCGGGATACACTATATTTATTCTCTTTTAATAATTATTGTTACTAAGATTATTTTAATTTAAATTTCTCAGTTCAGTTCTTCAAGAATTGTGAAGTTCAAAAGAATCCGGCTTGTGTGGAGATATACACAACTACACAGATCCAAAAAAAATGTTTTATGGAATACAGTTCCATTTTAAAAAATAGCTATATCAATAAATTCATAATAAAATTTCACAATCAGTGTTATTTGTTTCAATTCGGAATCGTCCGCTCGCGATGAGTGGTGTCGTTATTTTAACGAGCCACTTGAATTATTTATAAGCTGTTTTTCACTCTGAATTTATATAACATTATCTTACAGAACTCGACGCCGGGCTTCTGCCATAGAGCCAGAGCCAAAAAAAATGAAAATATTAATGAATAATAATTAACATTCCCTCGAATGGGGATCGAACCCACAACCGTCGAGTTTACAGACGTAAGCTCAGTGTTTACAGACTCTCTCAAGTACTTAACATGGAATATATCGAAAAGACCAAACCTCCCACACAATTATAATAGAAGAAATGGGCGAAATCTAATAATAATAATATTTACTTGTCTTTCTTTATTACATGCAAAAGTCCCGACGAAATCTTTTGAAGAAACCAACTGAAAGTACTAAAATAAAGTGAAAGCTAAACAAATTTCACTCCTAAAAAGCACAAACCGGAGCCACAAATAAAAGTGATTCGAAGAAAACAACAAAATTCAGAAATTCCCATATTAATTTTAGAGTAGCGTTAGAAATTTGTAAAAATGTGTGCATCTACCGACCCGACGCGACGCGCGGTCCCGGGACAATTTTTGCAAATTTGCCTCGTTGACTTTTCATTTCCGTGTGAACTTAGAAATTTTGGCTTTTTTTTCTATTTATATTTTTTTTTTATATGTTCCAGTTCCATCTTAAGTTTCATTTGGACAAATTGGATTTAATAATGTAATTCTCTTCCACACTTCCTGCTTAACTTCACGCTGTATCCCAAGAAGAAAGACGAAAATTGGGGAACTTCCGTTCTCCACTTTCCGCTTAACTCTAGATCACACATAACACTAACAGCGACACGCTAGTGCTTCTGCACCACGTGTTAGATATTATATGATATTTTAAGTATTGCAAAAAAGGAACTTCATCATTATTCCGCATATCATCGTCCAAATTCGAAATATTGAGTATTGAGTGATGAAGCTGTTGAGCTTCATCTTCAACGTCTTGCTTGCTTTTATAAGAAAAGTATATCAATATGAATAATATATTAGCATAAATAAACATTCTTAGTTAGGATATTTAGGCGTTATTTTTATGCTCAATTTTTCAAAATAAGCGTTTAATACGTTAAAAAAATACACATAATACTGTCTACTAATATTAGGCGAAAGATGAAGAACACGGTGTCTTAAATACTAAATCATCATTTCTCACCATTCAAAAATGGCGAAGAATCCAACAATTGAAATTCATCATCAAACCTATTTGCAATCCCTTGTATTTCCTGTCGCACACACCCTATATAGCCTTATACAGCCTTACTCCAGTTTTTAGCAACACCGTGGAGCCAGGATTGCGACCCGGTATCGCATCTATGTAACCCGGGAATTTAATTTCGATCGTATCCGCCGGATACGCTTTATCCGTATTCATTACTGTGATGACACAGCTTTTCACGTTCGTTCATTTTATGTTTCAATCGGCTAGATTAATCGTTTTTGAAAACTATGTTTTTTGCTTTGTAAGCGTTTTGTTTGTTTTTGACAATATAAATGGAATTTACGTTATTGTACCCTTAATTCTTATATAGCAAGATACCCTCTATCTAGACTCTGTAGGAACGTAGAGTTAAGACACTCCGCTTAAATTACGACACTTCTGTTTCCAAGTTACCGCAGAATTCTGAGACACAGATTTTGTAATTTATGTACTAGAGAACGATTTTATGTATAATATCTACGCTATTAACATATTATTCAAGATTTTATTTGCTAAAACCTAAAATATATTTAAAATCGAATTTTCAAACATCTCCTCCTCCTCCTTGTTAACACAGTTTGAAATTAAGCAAAAATAAGCACAAAATTTACATAACAAAATAAATGAATAAGACAATAATGTTATTGGCCAACTTTGGGCACGCATGTTAAAGTTTAAGCCAATTTCCGTTTATACGCGAGGAAGTCATTAGGTTCCCCCCAGTCACCTGTCGTCAGTTATCTGAGACAGTGCGAAAGCAATTATAAGTTTCTGTACAAGTTTGACATGTACATAAATTACATAGTGATCGTATTCTCCCAGGTGTGCTGGATGGTTTTATGGCGATACTGAGGGTAGAAGTTTGGATGGCCTTGAAGTGGTTATGGGTTGACTTCTTAATGAATTAAGAATGGTAACTAGAGTGTCTTACACAAGATTTTCTCTACCAACTGATGTACGAGAAAAAACATGAAGCTGCTTTTTTTCTTAGATTTTAAGGAGGAAACAGGATGACATTGTCATGAAGGCTGTTGGTTCAATTTTTACTCGGAGGAATGAAATACATATTTGCTATTTTCATTTCCTCGCTTTGGTAACGTCGCAAATCGTTGTATTGAGTTCAATCATTCAACAAGCGATGCGTAGAATTTGGCGGAAACTGGGAAAAAGAAATCAATGGGGACGGAGTTTCTAAAACTAGGTTCCCACGTTCCCCGAAAAAATAAAAATAAAATAAGTCCGCTTTACTTAAAAGTGACGGTATGTAATCTCATGTTTTGTACCAGAGCAAAAAAAAAAATAAAAATGTAGTACCTACCAGATATGGGCGTGCTTAACTAAACAAATTTTTCAGCCTTATAATATTATTATAGATAATCAAAATCATTAAAAAAAATATAGATAAAAAGATAAATAATTATAGAGAAACAAACCCACACCACTCCCAAACTAGACCATGAAAATGTAAATATTTAGTTTATATTTTAAAAAATTGTGCCGCGAGCCGCGTCGTGCGTAATCCTGTGGCAGATTCATTACGGTGAGTGCAGCTTACATTTTTGTTTTCGAACCAATTTATTTAATGCTCGGAACGAGACGATCGGTCTCGCGAATATTTTGTGACACATCTTTCCGGATATCTCTTGAAGATGTTATGTGTTTTTTTTTTAAAGTAATAGATTTTAAGCCTAAAGCTAGAACCTATCTAGATTTCAGATTTAAATGTTGAAATTCTCCCAAAAGTAGAATAACACCAGCTTTTTATCTCATAGCAAGGGAACCTAGTGTTAAAATATTTCGTTCACTACTTTCCACGTTTATTTTTGGGACTTTCCGTGTTGAGTGGCGAAACTTACCGCTCTTTGTCTATTAGAAGGGAGATTTGAAAATAATTCTCTAAAATCTTTACAAAAAATATTTGAACATAAATTCACTATAATATCTGAATTCACTGCAAAGTAAATAGTTTTCTACTGTTCAACAGCATTGGGCCACCGTCATCCAAAATTTCAACAAATATGAAAAATCGCCTGAAAATTCCCAGATGTATGAAACGTCGGATTTTTCGAGAGCAGAAAGCTTTCTCTTAGAACGAATAAATTTTGGAATGCTGTTATTCAATGGAATTGCAAAAATATAGAGTAAGGAGAGCCTTTTCTAGTTTATTTATGCTATATATACGTTTCTGAAATATTCTCCTCCATGTACTAATAGAACGTGCTCACTTATTCGTATAGTTTTACTTTTTTATATAGATTTTTTTATATAGACTTTACCTTTAGCACAAGAGTGGGATTGTAAACGCAACGGCTGTGTATTTTATTCCTACTCAGTAATGAAATATTTAATATTTTTATTTCTTAACTCTAGTAATGGGGCAGAGCGCGGTGTTGAATTTCGCCACTCAACACTGTATGTCTCCAAAATTTGGCGGAAAGTGAGAAACGGAAGTGTCTGAATACAAACTAAGTGTCTTAACACTGGGTTGCCTTGGGTGGCCACTCTGCCTACCCTGATATTCGATACCGAGTAAAGCTAAAAAAACTTTTATATCGGAGTAGAACTTGCAACCATCGCGCATAACATTTACATCAACTAGCTTTACTTTAAGTAATGAATTCCTTATTTAAATATTCCTGTTTTCACCATAAATGCGTACGTACATACATACATTCATATATACATATATGTAGATGACACTTGAAGGATTTCATTATAAAGCCATAGGGGGGAAATGTTTACTGCTTTAATGAAATATCGCCGGGCGGGAATTAGATTGAAATCGAATCGGTGTTATGTTTGATTTGAATTACGTTGTGTAAATAGCACTAATATTTGCATTTTAGACGGCGTTTAATTACAGGTAAGCCACAGATCTTTGACTAGAAATTAAATAGGTATTAGTTCTTAGCTTCATGCATCTTCGATACATAACTTCTTTTTCTTTATCCTATTTTGGAGAGAAGTTAGTGTTGTGTTGTGAAACCTAACGCCGCTATGTCATACCACACAGATTAAGTACTTATAGTTTAAAAAAATCTTACGAAAGGATAACGAGCGCACACAATAGTGTGTAGAGTCAGACCCCATTAAGTCACACACAAAATGAGGCTAATGTGGCGCAGTGGATTATTATCTCTTTTTTGTTTTTTTATTACTCTACCTTAACCGCGGCGTTGAATTCCGCAGTCCAGACGAAAGTGGAGATAAAATAAATTACCTCAAAACTAGTAGAGTCAGAAATAGAAAGTTTATATAATCAAGTGTTATATATAGTTAGGACTAGCGTTAACCCAAAACTTGAGTTTCAACCCGACGTGGTTACCGACCCGGTTAAATTTTTGTACCCCGAACTACCTTTTGTTTTTGTCCCGATTTTAAACTGACGACGGCGAAAGCTGGGATAAACTTTTTGGTTAATTGATTTCTCAATTAGCTGATGTAATGGAGTTTGTTCGAATGTGAAATATTTGGGTATTCGATGACATAGATGTTTGTGGGTCATTCTTAGGTGATGATTATTTAAAATATTTTTCTTTTCAATATGGATAGATAAAGTTTCTCTACTTATCACATAATGTCAATTCATTTTAAAAGGACAGACTATGTGGCCGTAGTGAATGAAAAAAATTTAAGTATATTTAATTTAGTAAAAAGCCCTGAAACATTTTTAATTACTTTCATATGTAAAACCTATCCTGAGTCAAAATTACTTTCAATATATTACTTTAAAAGTACTGAACCGATTACCATAAAATTTAAACGGAACTACCTATAAAATAGGAATCGTCAAAATTCTTTCATAATTGGATAAGAAATTGAATGAACCTCCTCCTTTTTGAAATCGATAAATAACGTATCCCGTATGTTTTAGATAACAACCTAAACATAAATTATAATGATATTATTAAAACGGGACAAAACTCGCGTCTCACATATCCCAAATTTTCCACTCCTAGTAAATAAACTTCAAGTATAATATGAACCCACAACTATCAGTCAAGCACACCCCAACTACGCCACAGGACGTTGTCTATAGTTTACCTTATACCATGAAAAGGCAAATTTATTCTTATTATAGAATATAAATGACCTAATTAGGCCACGTGCTGTATAGTTATTCAGTGTTGGCGAAAGTTAAAACGACGACCCTAAATGGTAATCAGGAATAAGGAAATTGGCAGGTACATTGCGGTTTAATTGCCAAAATTAAACTTGTTTTAAAAGAAATAATGGGATACAGTATTAAAGTAAGTTCTGGATGACTCCTCGCTTGTCTCTTTCTTCTTCTTCTTCCCGGCATTAATCCTGACTATTGCCAGGGTGTCGCTTGTCTGTGAAGCCTAAATCTCTTTATTATATTTTTTTCGTATATTTTGAAAATACTTACATTTACTTCACTAAAAGCTATCATAGTGCATTGATATTGATTATTTTTAGTTCTCCGATAGTACGAAGCGCGGCGTTGAGCTCCGTATGCAATATTTTGAACTGCCTATGATATGTGCTTTCACACAAATCTTTCGATTTGTTAAGATAAATCAAAGTTTTCTCATCTTAACTCATGTGAGAGGTTGTCGTGGCGTATGAGCACAAGTATATGGCTGTGAATGCGACAGATCGTGGGTTCAATTTACACTCGAGGAAATGAAATATTCAATACCTTCAAACCTTTGTTCTGATGATAAGACGAAGTACGGTGTTGAGATACGCCATTTAGGTTTCCAGGTTCTCAGCTTATACAATGTGATATTGAAAAAAAAAGTAATACATCTTTCGATTTCTCAAACAAAGAATGGTTAAAAACACGGAATTATTAGTAAAAGGAGGTAAACACAATATTTTACAAGAAGCAGGTGTTTTTTCAAGGCACTCAGTCATTATGCCGATGTAACAGTATTTATTGCTGTTTAATTTTATTTATAGGTTGCCCTGGTTTTATGATCTCACAAATCACTCGCGACGTAGAACCTTTTATTATGTTAACTTTTCAGTTTTATAATCGTTTAGTGTCATGAAAGTTTGAAAAAGCTTACAAAAGCTTATTAAAATATATAGGAATTTCTGTTATCCGGTAAAGTATTAAAATACCCCGGGGTATTTTTTTTTGAGACATTGCGTGTTGCGTGGCGGAACTCAATACTGTATTTTCTATTGTTACCAGAGAAAAGTTGGCCACTGCTACACAACGGCCTAAACTATTATACATTATATTTTTTTCTTAGCTTCATGCTGTATCCTGTACATAGTAGGGCAGGCAGAAAGAACCTGGGAGCCTAGTGCACAAAAACCATAAAAATAAAAATATTTTTCAAAATAAACAAACATAAAAGATCATGAAAAATGATTGACCATTAACTTTTACATAGAAGTTCAAATAGCTATCGAATCATTAAATATAATGTAACTAGCATGACCAGCGGTATCTACATGGAATAGTCCCATTTGTGTCCATTTGCCGTCAATTGGGCCCATTTCAACCGATTTGGGCCAAAGGCGAAAGTAATTTCGCGTAACGCAGTGCTCTTCTGCCGCTTTTTTCGTAAGATTTATTTGAAAAGATAGAAACGTCGCGATAACAGTGTTTTAGCTCTCACATTTTAGATCTGATAAGCTTTTTTGGTAATTTATGCTGGCTGCGTGACCTGGATGTCGGTTGGTTCTTCTTTATTTTATCATGTTTAATATTGACCTATGCTGTTATGCATTAAGTTCTTATGTTTACGTTTTTTTTTAGATATAATAGTTGAGTAACTATTTGCTTTTTGTTGCGCGGCGTTGAGTTCCGCCGTCCTCAGCACGCAATATCTCTATATAAATAACGCTACAATATCATTTACTACGCTGAATTTCAGCTCCAGTGGTTTGAGCTGTGCATTGATAGATGGGTCAGTCACCTCTCCTTTATATATTTAGCAAGACCAGCGACGTCAAAAGGAATTTGAAACCTGTATCTATTTGTCTGTAGAACCTCAGCTTTCAAGGAAAACCCATCTCATTCTCATTCAATGTTTCAAATTTTATATTATTTTGAATTATTATTGTGCATCTTCTTTTATGTTCCAACTTGGATTAGAATTTTTAAGCGTACATAAGTATTTAATATATATGTTTCTACAGTTACACATATAGCAAAATAGGTAGAGGGACCCAATATTGACTCTGTTCTCCACTCTCTACCCAATTTTCGAATCATTTCCGTATTGAGTAGTGGATCACGACACCACGGTTTGGTAACCAAATGGAGAAATGAAAATTATTGATATATATCATTCGGAGAGAGTGGAAAAGAACCCACAAACATGACATCTACAAGCAGACGCTTCCCACTGCATCACGAGGGTCTATCTGGCATCTATTGTACCACAACAAAAGCTTCCTGTAATAATATATCATTGAATGAGCTAAAAAACGATATTTCAATATACAAAATTATACAATAACGGAAAACAAACAACGCCACGTAACTTATACCGTTGACCGGCAAACAAAATTTATACGGTGTTTTTTTGAAGTAGACACTAACGGCCCTCGTTATACGATATCACTCTTTTTTATTACATGTATGTACTCGTATTGTATGTAAATATTCATATGCTTTGTATTTCAATTACTGTGATTGAAAAATTTGGATATTTCATTTGATTTACTTGTATTAATGTTGTAGTTGTTGATGATATATTTTTATGTTATACTAGTGGACCCGAACGCGGCTTCACCCGCTTGAACTGTACGAATATTTATTAAATATATTTATGAAATTATTTTCAATTTTCAATAGAGAGATGCGTTAAGCAAGCTCATTTTGGGTGACGTTTTCTAACAACCAACTTTGCAAGTCGTTGCTTAGCAACGGTCGCATAGCGATGGTTGTTATTAACATGGCAGAATAATAAGTATTTTAATATATTGGTATATATCGATAATATTACAAATATGAGAAAAAAAGGATCCTATGTTCATCCCGAGACCCTCAAGTATCTTTATATGAGTATTTTATCACAATTAAATTAGTGGTTTGACAGACAGAGTTACTTTCGAATTTATAATATAGGTATGGATGTGTTTTTTCTTTTTAATTTATATCAGAAATATGTTTTATTTTAATTAAAATGTTGAATATTTCATTTCCTCGAGTGGAAATTGAACCTACAATCGTCGTGTTTACAGTTACACCTTTGAGCCAAAAGAAAGACCTACTTTCAATTCTGTCACAGACTGACTGCGTGACAATTACTGATATCCGTTATTTCTTAATAGAAAAAAAACCTTCGCAATATTATATATATCAATATAGAATCTTTACCATCGTGGTAAAGTAATAGAGGAAAGCAATATCGATTTAACTAAGCCATAGGTGACATCTTTATACAGAAAATCTGTAATAAAATGCTTTGGAAATGTGAGCGAGACACCTTGAATTTACTTGAAAGAGCTTGAAATATTTTGTCAGTTAAAATAGACATATAGTACTATTGGGTTTTTTATTATGGTTTATTGATGGATATATGCAAGTCGATAAAAGTAGGAAAACTGTCATTGACGCCATACTTAAAGTAATTATTTTTAATGATTATATTTTCCAGTATTAAAAATTCCATCACACAACACACAATTTTCGAGCCATTGTGGACAAATTAAATGGAAAATGGGGAACAGAGTGTCTTAACACTAGGGTTTCTCTCCTTATCATTCTCTATGCAAAAGAGCATGGAACTAAAAATATAAATGGATTTTACATTTCAGTCCACTTGTTAAGCAAAACCTATTATTAATAGAATACACAGAACTGTTAAAGCGGTTAGTAATCGATGGTTGATTCAGACTTACGTCCCTGGAGATCCCGTTCATATTACACAATTTGACGTCTATTTACATAGATATTATATGTAGGTATAAATGTTAGGTATTTAATATTAAAAATATGTTAAACATTGAATATTTTTTTAGAGCGAGGACAAGCGTGCGGTTGTAAACGAGACAATTGTGAGGTCGATTCCCACTTGAAGGGAATCAAATATTTAATATTTTAATTTCCTCGCTCTGGTAACAACATGAGTCGGCATTCAACACACAAGTGTCTTAATAAGAACGGAGTATTTTAACGCTAGGTCCCCATGTTCCAACTGCCACCTCAGTAAAATGTTTTTTTTTTTAATGTCTTCGTTCATTTACCAAGATAAAGCACGGCGATGAGTTGCACCACTCAACGCACATATCTCGAAAATTAAATGGAAAATTCGAAGTTCTCTTTGTCTACCCTACTATATGCGGGATACAGTGAGAAGGTTTTTTATGCAAATTATCTTCAGAGAGAAATCTACCTACCATGCAAAACGTAATGGCCAGAATATACGAAAATATACCAAAAAAAAAACATAAAAATTTACATAATAACCATTCTTAATAGTTAACCACGCAACAAAAGCTGTAACAACGAGGCAAGTCAACAACACGAACTACTCGTACAAACAAAAATTACAAACTTTTATACAACAAAAAGTACAATGCAAACTATTAAGAGCTTACAATAATAACTGAACGTACAATATTTACTTATTCAGAATATTACCGGCGCGCCTCGGGTGAAGATTAACAGCTTTTCCGTCAGGGGGTAATACTCGTGCTGGTACAATATGGTGAAGTTTGTGAGCCTGCTTGTTGGTTTTTGATCCCAATAACAAGGGTATCGATTATTTCTATGTAATTTTCTGGTAGTTCTGGGTGGTGAGTTAAATTATAGATAAACTAAAAAGACGGCATTTAAATTATCTTTTACGTTTTGCTTCCTTCTTACGTATAATATAATTATACGGAACTCAAAAAGGCTAGAATATTTATTTTAACTTATTCTTTATGGATACTTTTATAAAATTCAATCTTCTTTTTAAAATTTTAAGAGCTACCATTGAATTTTTTCCGCTCTAATTTTTTTTTTTTAAGTGGTGGAACTCAACAGAAAAAAAATAATTATCACGTTTGTTTTCTTATTTGCTTACATCTTCTATATATATAAAAGGACTTGTCCTCACTGACTGAGGTAAGACGCACGCACAGCCGTAACCGCTGTGCGTAGAAACGTGGAATTTGGGCAGATGTTTACTTTCGTAATCTGGACATCCACTAAGAAGGGATTTTGAAAAATTTTAACCCTAAAGGGGTAAAATAGGGGTTCAAAGTTTGTATAGAAAAAAAATTAAATCGGCACCGGTCTTTATAAAATTTGAAATTTAGATTTTTAAAAGTATTTAACTGAACACGTGTTTCATCGTTTTCTAGAATTCTCCCCCTAAGGGTGCAAATAAGGGTTTGAAAGTTTGTATAGGTTTTTTTAAATCGTCATCAATTTTTATAAAATTTGAAATTCAGACTCTTAAACGTATATAATTAAACATATGTTTCATGGTTTTCTAGAATTCACCCCCTAAGGGTGCAAA